>JAQPPZ010003077.1:600000-1200000 GCA_028583015.1 Wollemia nobilis
CATGTGACTCATCATGTAGTGCAAAGGAATCTCTTTTGATATAACATACGTGGTATGACTTAGCATGTAGTGGTGTAGCTTTTTGGTAGTAAACACCACTATGAAATAGAGCTTTTCAATGTATGTATACTTTAGCTTGTAGCTGACCAAGGTGTGACTAATGTAATATATAGCCCGTTCTCTAGTTTCTTTGTTCTTTTGGGTTAACATAGTTTCTAGTGCAAAATCTATAGCTAAAATGTACAACAAGAAAGGTACACCTGGTCAAGGTGGAGCTAACTGATAGCATTTCTAAGTACTATTTAATCTCATCAAAGACATTTTTATAGTATTCATCCCAATTGAATGGGACCCCCTTGTGTAGCAATCGATTCATGGGTTGATATTTATCCGATAGCAGCATTATGAAGTGCTTAATGGATGCTACTTTTCCTTGTAATCTATGAAGCTCTTTGATGTTTTTGGGGGGAAGCATTTCAAGGATTGATTTGACCTTTGTAGGATCCACTTCAATCCCTCATTTAGAGACTATGAATCACAAAAGTTTTCTTTATGTTACATCGACAACATATTTCTTAGGATTCAACTTGACATTATGCTCTATCAGGTGATCGAAGACTTTTCGTAGAACTTCTACATGCTCTTCACCCAATAATTATTTTGTGAGCAAATAATTAATGTAACCTTCTAGGATCTTATGCATTTAATCATGAAAAATGTATGTCATAACACATTGATAGGTGGCACCAGTATTTTTGATATCAAATAGCATAAATTTATAGTATAATGTACCAAATAGAGTGGTAAAGGTTTACTTATGTTCATATTTGGGTTTGATCCAAATATGATTATAGCTTGAAAATCCATCCATAAGGGATAGCATCTAATGATCTGTAGTTGCATCTATGAGAGAATCTATGTTGGGTAACATGTGTTGCATCTTTGAGCATTGCCTTATTGAGGTCTCTAAAATTCATACAAATATGAATCCTCCCATCAATTTTACCTATAGGTACCGTGTTTTATACCCACTCTAGATATTCGATGGGCTGAATAAATTCTACATCCAACCATTTATGTAATTCATCCTTCACCATTAATGTGATTTTTGGGTGCATATTTCTTAAATTTTTCTTGACTGGTTTCATAGTGGGATCCAATGAAAGGTTATGAGTAATGAAATTTGGATCAAGACCCAGCATGTCTTTGTATGACAAAGACAAAATTTTAGACTTCTCTATCAAAATAGGTATGAGGATGACACATTCCTTAGGAGATAGACTTTATTTTAATTTGGTTTTCTTAGGATGGTTAGGACCAATGTTAATATCCACATAAAAATTCTCTTAGATTGACATGTGGGATCCCTCCTCCATTTGATGAGGTGTATGGATCAAGTGGATGTCATCCACTGGGCTTAGATGATCTATCATTTCAGATTTTACCTCAACTTTATAAACATCCTTCTCATCATCCAGAGTAAAATAAAATGGTTGAAGCATTTTTTCACATGGGAAGAACTCCTCATGTGATGGTGGTGATGCAGTGCAATCAAATTCAATGGCCTCAAGGATGAGGTGCAACGACTTTGAGGGATCGCTTAGATTAAAAAGGGGTACATATAAATCAATGGAAATTATATTGATGGACATTTGGTGATCTTCATGATTGTAGGGGTATTACATATCGATAATTAATTGTTATAGATGCTCCAAATGTGGTTTAGGAGGCATTAGGATCTCTAGGTATGCTCTAGAAGTAGATAGGATAACTGGCCCTTTAGGTATGACCAGTTGTCTCAAGTTAGGCAAATGCGAAAACACCCTATGATAAATATTTTCTATGTCTACAGGGGGGCTAGTAGGCTCAATGTTTCTTCTATAATTATTGAGATGATGAAGGTGAGAAGGATCTAAGTATACAATTTATATTACATCCTCATACTCATCATCTATATTCACCCAATAATTTTCAAATTTGATTCATATTCCTCTTCTAGAATGGTCTCATGATATATTGTAGGAGGTTCTATAGAAATCATGGTGACTAGGTAATGATCTCTCCATGTGGATGGAATACCCTAAACCAAAATTATCAGTAGGTAGTTGGTACTCTGGTATATAGGGTGTTTTGATACCCTTTTCATAAATACCTAAACCTCTACCATGCTAATGGTAGTTATCAAAGTATCCCAAAGAAAAATTGGGGTTTGACATATAGTATATGTTATAGGTAAATGGTTCATTTTCATGATGGATAATTGGATATTGATCTATAGTTGAATCAAAATCCCCATATACAAAATTTGTTTGGTTGGGTGGTATGCCTAAGGATACCACCATTTCAATAGGCAAGGGAGGAGCACAAGGTCTCCCCATGTCTTGTGAAAACTTGATAATTGGTGTAAAAGTTAAATTTTGAACCAAGTATTTCGTAATCCTGGGGTTGACTAAATGAATAGTCACTTGAGGTATAAATGATATTATGGATGAAGCAGGTGAAGCAGGTTGAGGCACATCATCCATTAGATCAAGCAATTATTCCTCCTCCATGGGAGTTAGAATCTCTATCATAGATACATTGGGGATGACTTCAAGATCATCTCCCATGGGTGCTTTTAGCTTCTATTTGATCTTCATATTAGATGATGATGAAGTTTTATCAAAATAAACTACTAGTTTGGGTGAAGACGATGGCACTGAGGTGGATGTATTAGCATGCACTACTTTAGGTTTGTGCTCAATATTTTTAATGGGATAACTAGGTCTAATGTCTAGATGTGTTGATGGTAGGACAAACTTATTTGAATTACTAACTTGATTGATGTACTTAAATGGTTCATCATCTGATGGGATGACATGCACATGTCCCTCATGAACGTATTTAATACATTGATGTAAATAGAAGGGACACATTACATGTGTCAAATCCAAATATTATCGAGCAATATGTTATACTACATTGTTCCTTCCAAAATATGGCATAAAATGGAAATGGTTTTTAGTTCCACCTGAATAAGCAAGACTATGGTACCAATCATCAAGTATAATGGATCATTGAATGATCATAATGTAAAAGTGGATGCCACTATGTGTGATGTAGAAAGGCTCAAATGCTCTAGATTTGTTGTCATTATTATGTTAATTGATGAGCCTATATCGATCAACACTCACATATAAGGTATTTGATTTATACAAGGGATTATGTGCAATGGAGGGTCTGCTATATTTTCTGTTACGTGTTTTATTTTATGGTCATAGAAAGTGACCATAGTCTCTTCATATTTTTTAACATGTCCCACAAAGTTAAACATTAGGATCACAAGGTTTGATCTCAATGGATTTAAATATCTCCATGAGGGGATTTTACAATGAGCTCATAAATTGAGAACTTGGTCGATGTCATCTACAAGATCTAATTAAGCCTATTTCTAATGGTAATCATCGGTAGTGATAGTGGACCTGGTTGCAGGTTTTGAATTTACAAAGGTTGTGTCATAGAGGGGATGTGAATGGGAGTTATAGGAGGCTTCCCTTGATTATACCTTCTATTATACGTTACGATGTTTATCATTCCTATGAACCAATGTATGGGTGGATTTGTATGTATCTTGTTAACTTGCCCTATTTTATTACCCTTGACCTTGTGGGTGGTAAAGGGGTCTTTAAATATTCTCATTTGTTGATTATCTAGGGCTAGAGTATTTTCTATATATAATTGATTATTATCAAGCATGTCATGTACTAGGTTTTTAAAATTGTAGCATGGCTGGATGTCATGTCCATTTTACCTATGATAAGAACAATATTTATCCTCTTTGTACTCTTTAGGATTTGTGTGGGATAGATCTAGGAAGTGAGTTTCTAGTAAGGTAATAGCCTTGGCCTCGCATAATATATTATAAAGAGACACCAAAGACTCAGGTATTTGCATGTATGTGCGAGGAGGATTATGTTGCTTGTCCTTACCTTGATTATTTTGGTAACTATTTTTGTATTGCATTGGAGGGGGTTGAGCCTAATAGTTAGGCTACTGTTGTGATTTTTCCACTTTGGGAATGTTCAAAATAATTTGATTAACTAGAGATGGTTTCATTTGATTATTTTTGTTACATTGATTTTTGTTCCACTCTTTCTTACAAAGATTAATGTCTCCCTCCTAGACCTTAATATCCTTGATAAATTTGGCTTGATTCAAAGCCTCTTCGAATGTCTGATATTATTGCAATTGTAATAGCAATGATATGTACTTAGAGTAGCTCTTGGTAAACATCCATGTTAATTTAGAAATAGGGATGATGAATGGAAATTTCAACATGATCTTGACCCATCTATTTCCATAGTCCATTATTGGCTTGTCATCGAATTGATGCAACTTCAACAAGTCAATAAGGTTTACCTTCTTCTTGAATCTAAAAGAGAAGTGTTCAAGGAATATTTAGTTAGCTATTCAAAGCTAGAGATGCTATATCTAGGTAGTTGGTTATACCAATCTAAGGTAGAGCTAGAGAGTGTTATCACAAATATTTGCAACAACAAAGCATCATTGTCTTGGAGTTGAAAACACATGTTCATGAAACTTGTGACGTGCTATTCTGTCATAATCCCCCATAAATTTATCTATATTAGGCATATTTAAATGCTATAGGTAATCTGAACTAGATACATATGGATCAAGGGGTTGATTGATTATACAACTTACACAATGTAGGTTTTTTATAACCCGCTCCTTTCTTATCAAGTGATTGGATTCACTCTATGAGAACTTTGTATGCCTACGATGAGATGATCTCACTCTCCCAAAGTGATTTCTTGAGAGAAGATGATGGAAGGTTTTGCTTTTATTGAGGTGGAAAATTGTGATCATCTACCACATCTTCACAAGATGATTCAAGATATGTTTGGTCCTGCTCACCTGCTTCTATCTCTTCATAGATCTCATATTATGGTAGGTTTTGTGCTTGGCACTAAATTTGTCGAGACTGATGAATAGAGAAATGAATATCATGATTGTTAGTTGGCCTACTGGGTAACTATTACTGCTATGTAGTGCACCTCATGTTGAGTTGTTGCCTATAAGTATTAGGCATGGGTATTTCATCTTGATCTACCCTACGTGATTGCTCTTTGTGCAATATCTGCTCTAATATTCTTTCCTCATATAGTCTATGTTTGTACAATCATTGATTGTATAACTTCTATTGTTATACGTGCTCATGATCTAAGCGCTCTTGCTCATAATGTAAATCATCCAATTGATATTGGATAAATTACTCTCTTTGACTAGTGGTGGGCCTAGGAAACTAATCTATTCGGTCTACTATGTGTTGCCTATGACTTCTTGTTTTTATGTGAGGGGTTTAGGCTATCTCAGTTTATGCAGAAGGGATGACTACCCTCTTACCTCAATAAATCAAGGCTACATTTACTATGTGCTTGACCATAGGGGTGATGTCCTCATGTAAGTATGGTGTGGGAGTATGTCATGTTCGAGTAGAACACTCTCCACGTGTATGAGTAGGACAAAATAAATATTCATCATGTCCATCCTCAGAATGAGTGCATATTAAATAAGGTGCTCTATGAGCTACATTAGGGCCATACCTATCAGTGTGGTTTATCTTATGACTCAACCAAGGTTGATTAGGAGGAGTACCTATCTCATCTTAACTAAGCAAGGGTATGTACCTCACATTAAGGTTGGAAGGGTTTGTAGATCAGTTGGGTGGGATGACTACCCTCTTAACTTGATTGATCAAGGCTAACTTTACTCTGTGCTCAACCCTAGGGGTGATGTCCTCATGTAAGGATGGTGGAGAAGTATGTCATGTTTGAGTAGAACACTCTCCATGCATATGAGTAGGAAAAATAAATCTTCATCATGCCTATCCTCAAAATGAAGGTGCAGTAGTGCAAATGAAAGAAGGTGCATGAGTGTGAATGAAGGATGAACTAAATATTCATCATGTTACACCAAGCTCAAAAGGATTTATAGATTACTTGGGTACACGGATGTGTGCAACCCGTCTACTAGGACCCTCAATGGGTGGATCTTGTATAGAAGTGGCATGTGATGGAAAATGTTAGAGAATATCATTATCTAGATCATGGGGAGATCCCAGAGGAGTCCTCCTAGTAGAGGTATCTTGATGATTAGATCCCTCATGAGTAGAATTATCTCCATGATGGCTGCCTAAATGTTGTTTAGGTAAAAGTAAATCTATAGGGTTGTATCGAAACATTTTGAGCCTTCATGTACATTTCCAATAGCCTCAGTATGTAACTAGGCATGGCTTCATATTGTGACCATTTTATCTTTATTAGGAATTCAATTATAAAATAAAAAAATTATATAAGATGTTTATCTATTTAAATAATTCTTTGTGTTTCCTAAAACTAGCTTGTGTGTTATGATTCATTGATTTTCTTATCTTTCTCTTGTTTTATTTTTTTATATTGTTGATGTAATACTCAAGTTAAAGGGTTTTCACCTGTATACTCTCACACATTATCCTGGTGATGAAGTCTAGACTATAAAACCCACCAATATTTGGAGATGAAGCCCATACCTAATGAGGGAGCACAAGTCCTACCAGTCCTCACCTAGTTCATCGTGGTAATCTACACACATTTTGAATATGAATGTGTGTTATTTTACATGGCTATGATGTTTCTTGGAGTTAGCCTTGTCCAAAATGGGGTACAAAGATCCATAATGTAAGCCAAAACAATGGTGATGAAGGCCACCATTGTTGGTCTTAATCAATGGTTGGGTGTGAATTCCAACTTACTGGTGTTAAATTTGAGACATGATGTGTGTGTGGGTTCCTTTTATTTCATGCAAAAGTAAAATGCAAAATAAAGAAATCCATGATTTTTTGCTAATGCATGAAAGAATATTTCAGATTTCCAAATTCTAAATAAATAAAAAAATTATTTCAAAAAATATGATAGTGCAAACCCTAAATGAAGTCAACCTTTAGACAAACAACATGTAATCAAGCCCTAATAATCATTTTAATAGGGTCCATATCTATGTTAGACGATCTACAACAGAGGTCATAAGACACTAGAGTGATCAAAAATGGGGGATGTTGTACCCTAGAGTGACTAACAATAGAGGCCATTGGACACAGGAGTGATCACAGGAAAAAAACTTCAAATGCAATAATTTCTCTAAATTTCTCTACTAAAGCTTGAAATTCTATCTTTCTCTAGGAAAAATAGTAAAATCAAGTTCAGGGATACTCACAAGTATAGCCAGCATTCGGTAAATTTGTTTCTAATCTAGTTTTTGTACTCTATTCTAAGACCATTAGGGGGTATAATGGTGGATTTGATGGTCGTTAAAGGGTATTACGATGGCTATTGTGCATCATGCCATCCCAGAGCAATTGTACCTGTAAGTTCAACAAAACCAAGAAAAGAAAATATTAGCAATAAATTAAGAGATTGTGGGAAATATCCCACCGTGATCACCACTGTAAGATGTGCCAAATATCTAACACCTAAAAATGTAATATGCAATAAAATTGAAAATATAAATTATGTAACCATAATGACAAAAAAATAGATAAAATATGGTACCCTTCTAATTGATATGTAAAATATATCTTTACAAGAGGTTACAAAATATCCCTCTTAGGGATTACACCAAATTGATACAAATTACATCAATGAACCAATGATAGGTGTCTTCACAAGATCTTTGTAATCTTCAAAACTTGTTATGGAGGGTTTCTTAGCGACCTCCACTTGATGATATAAATATTGAGGATCTTTATGCTAATTTGCTCCTATGGAAACCTGAAATCTGCACAAAAAAGCACTTATAATAAATTAGTAGCAAATGTTGAACCTCTCAAGATAAGGCCCATTTCCAAGATATGAAAATGAAATGGAAATGCCTAAAAAAATAAAGAAATGTATGAAATACTAAATAAAAATGTGCTAAACTGTGTTGGAAAATGAATTGAAAGTTGCTAAAACTAATCTAACTAAGAAAAATATAGCAAATCAAATGCACCACAAGGCCATCATAGGGTGGAGCAACTAGCTCTGTTAGCCATCATAGGGTCTAATGGCTATGCTTGTGGGTAGTTGTGGGGCACAACAACCTTTGGATATAGAACCTATTCTTCATGCTCGATGCATGGTGACATCTAAAATATCTATAAAATTAATTTTCAAGGATCGTGTGCTTTGAAGCATAGTTGAATCATGGGAATTAGACTCAAATTTGTGGTGAATTGTGGGAATTTGCCTTCAAACACTCCAAAACTCCATTTATGAGCATGCAAGCATCATGGTAGGATTTGAAAAATACTTCATTGCTTAGGAGAGATTGTTCTCTTTGTTCTTCAAACCAGCAACACTTTGGTGCATTCTATTGATCTCAATTCTCTATATTTTTTGAAGTTTTTGGGAACCTTTTATAGATGTTCTAAATTGGCATCTTATCTTGCAAGGAAATCCAATATCAATATTTGGTTAGTATCTTGGCATCCCAAGCATCACTTTTGGAAGCTTCCACATAGTTAATATTTATGTGCAAATTCTCTATAATGGATTTGGCTCAGCTCGGGAAGCTTGATTTTGTTATAGATGAGTCCATCATAGGATCTAGCTACTAGCTCTATTAGCCATCATAGGGTCTAGTGCTCACTCAAGACCACTCCTAGGTATGACAACCTAGGATAAAAAGGATTGAATTCCCTTGTTTGAGTGGTTAGAACCACTGCTAGGTCTTAGGAAGGTCCAAAATGAGCCATATGGTCTAAAATGGTGTCCATATGGATAGCCTCATCAACATGATGTATTTTAGGTGTCTACATCTTCTTATCTTACCCATTTAAAAATTATACTTCTCCTAATTAGAAGGTGGATCCATGAAGCCCAAAATCTAATCCCTAATTTTCAATTGTTTAATTGATAATTGTGGATTAGTGGATTCTCATATGACCAAAAATGTCTTCACATGTGTTGCCATTGATCATAATGAGTTACACAATATTTTTACAATAGAATTTTAGCTCTCCTTAAAAAAATTTCCTTCATAAGGCTTATTTTGACAAGCTTTTAAGATACTTTAATTTGTTGAACACATCACTATATCACATGATCATATATTGTCTTAAATTCACATTCCTCAATTTAAATTTAAGGGGCACTTTACCTAATTGAGTGACAAGTCTCCTTTGGAGACTATAGCCACGTAATCTACATATTTTATGAGAATATTAAGGATCTACTTGAGAATAAATTTCTTCCTTTGGTTTAGAAATAATAGGTGGTTAGGATCCATAAACACTCTTCTTGATCATAGTTATAACCCATCATCATTAATAGTTTATCTAGAATAGGGTGTATCCTATTGACTCCTAATTATACATTGCTAATCCTATTTACTATTAGGGTTTGATGTTGGTTGGGATGATGTGCTCAAAAACTAGTGCACCAATAAAAGCAAAACTTAATGATAAAAGTAGAATATTGATGAACATGAACATATAACCAATACGCAATAATGAATAATAAGAGCAAATAGTCCAAGTCCTTTATATTAATGATAATCTTAAAGTGTATTACAAATATATCCCCTTGAGGGATTTCAATGATGCGATATAATCATTACAATAAATCAAAGGGGATTTATCCCTTTCTAAATGAATCTTGGCACATTTTGCAAGGTCTTCTCACAATCACAACTGTTTGGAGAGGGCTTAAGTAATCATTTTTTAGGACTTTATGCCAAAGTATTACATTCCTTTTGTCCTTGCAAAAAATTGTAACCTACACACAAGGAAAGTAAAATAGTGAATAGCATGTGTAGAGCCCTTCAATAGGGGGCTCATTGTAATGATAAAGAATACTGAAATAAAATCGAATCAAATGCATGAATAGAAATATAAACTACTATAAAAGTAGAAAATATGCTATGCTAAACCCTATTGAAAGAAGAAATCAAATAAAATAATATCTACCAGAGGTCGTCTTAAGGTAGGTTGACATTTTCTATGGGCCATCTCGGATTGAGACAGCCGTTGTTCTGTAACTGTATTTTTGATTCCAAGTCATGGGCGATGTTCGGGTTTGATTTGTGGTTTTGCTGGTGGATTGGTGCATTGTGAGAGCAAATTAGGGGGTTAAATAAATCACCACAGTAGGATTTTTTATTCACTAAAAATGGTGGAAGGATGACCTTCAATCCTTGTAGCAATCCAATGGCATGGCTTTCAGCAATGAGAGAGCTTTTGGGGATTGATAATGGTAACACTTTGTTGCTTTAACTCTATATGTCTAGCTTGAATAACTAATCATTTAATTTATCAATCCAAGTCTTAATCAACTTAAAGAATATATATCTAGTATGGATATTCCATGAAATTAACTAGTTTACTTAGTTCAATTTCTTAAGATCATGTTATAAGAAAATGAAATATTTAAATGCAATTCTTTTTAATATGAAATTAACCTAATGAATGTGGATCCATGTGCAACTAATGATGCTTTGACTATTTTACTTTTGAAATAAATAATGTAGTTTAATTTATATTAATTCTATTTTATACTAACTAATCCTATTTTATTGCAGGAGTGAGAGAGTAGGGACTAGTATTATGGAACTAGGCCCTACCTTCTAAAAGGACAGTATATTTATCTTCTCCTCTACGCTAATTTATCTTAGTAACTACTATTTCATTTAACCTATTCTAACATCTAACTATTCATTGATGCAGAAAAAATAAAGATTCTACAAAAGAAAATAAATCATTGCAAAAGACAAAACAACATTGCAAAAGATATGGAAAGAAAATACTATTTTATTGTTGAACTTCAATCATGTAACTACTGGAAATTGTATTTTGGAAAAAAGGACATAAAGGATTGACAAAAGGGACGGGTTTTTTTTTTAATGATGGAGTGGCGGATGAACTAGGGTTTCTGGAGCTAAGGAAAAACTAGGGCATCAGTTGGGTAGCCGAAGAGATTTTTGGTTACTGTGGATTTGAAGACAAGATTGCTGCCCCAGGAGGGTCCAATGGGGACACCTCCGGATCCTCTTCTAGAGAGACATAGTTCTTTTGCAGATTTGTTAAAGGATAAATCTCCATCAAAGACTGAAGAAGCACAAAAAACTGCATTAAAAATGCTCTTTACGGTTGCTGGAAATAGATCAACATCTCAACGAGTTAATGGATGCTTGCCACAGTCAGAATCAAGGCCAAAGATTGTCATTGAGCAAAGGATGGTTGAAGAAACAGTTTTATATAGAGCCAATCATGATTTGATCTGTAAATTCATGGGTATTCGCCCTACCCTAAATTTTTTGCATTCCTGGGTCCGACAAAACTGGGAGCCTCTTGGTGAGTATTCTTTATGGTTTATTAGCAATGGATATTTTATTGTTAGTTTTTCTTCACTGGCCGATAGAAATAGGGCTTTTGAATCAGAAAAGAGGAATCATGGTCCGGCAGGATTATTTGTTCAACCCTGGAGAGTGGGATTTGATCCTCGAATTGAACCCACTGTTGTCCCGGTTTGGATCCGTTTGTATGCACTTCCAATGGAGTTTTGGAGCGAGCAGGTATTGGAAATTATCGGTAATTCCCTTGGAAGACATTTGGGTGTATCCAAAGACACAATAGAAGGAAACACAACTGTTTATGCAAGATTATGTGTGGAAATGGATCTTAGCCAGCCTCTACCGGCAGAGGTGGAACTTGAACTTGCAGGACTATCTTGGATTCAACAGCTGGATTATGAGGCTTTGCCCTTCAGATGCAGAGTTTGCCACAAATATGGGCATTTGGCCCGATCTTGCCCAAATAATATGAACACAAAAATGGAGGCTCCTCTAGGAATGTCAAATCTTCCTAAGGAGGGTAAGTCAACAATAAACAAAGAACCAACCAATATTTCTCGGGGTAAAGAAGCACAGAGAGATGGTTTTGAACAGCCCAAAAGAAGGAGAAGGCAAAAGAAAAAATATGGTAAAGAGCAA
The DNA here is from genome assembly GCA_028583015.1 of Wollemia nobilis. Taxonomy (NCBI): domain Eukaryota; kingdom Viridiplantae; phylum Streptophyta; class Pinopsida; order Araucariales; family Araucariaceae; genus Wollemia; species Wollemia nobilis. The sequence goes on from JAQPPZ010003077.1 coordinate 612,004, forward strand.
ACCCAACTCAAGCCCTCCAATAGGTATGAGATATTTAAGACACTAATGGACCAAGAAGATCAATTCATGGAAGGAGTGGATGGGAATAATGAAAATAATAACATCCATGTTCAAGCTCCTCTTTCATCTCCCCCGTCATAGAGCAGGTAATTGAGTACAGTGAGTTACCGTAGTCAGAGAGTGCAGGGGCATTGATAGTGCATAACCAAGAGCAGCCAATAATTAAGGATGTCAGCATGGGAATAGCAGAAAAGAATAGAGAAAGGCCAACTTTAGGGATAACTCAGGTGGAAAAGAGAGCAAAAAATAGCAACTCTCAAGGAGTGGGTAGAAAATCAAATAAGGAATTGATAGCAGTTCAAGGAGACAAACTGATCACTGGAGGATCGGTGAGGCCAATAGATTCTTACTTGCTCTCAAGGTAACCAATGATTATACAATCATGGAATGTTAGGGGTTTAAATAGTAGAACCCATCAATCTGATGTTCGAAGACTCTTAGAAAAATGTAAAACAGATTTTTTGCTTATCCAAGAGACAAAAATGTCGTTAGATCTTATGTGCAAAATAGTTAATAGAATTTGGAGGGGTGCTGGTCATATGGAAGTGGCTGCCCAAGGTGCCTCGGGGGGATAGTTACTCTTTGGAACTCTCTTGAATGGACTGCAATAGAACATATAGCTTGGAGGGGTGTTCTCACATCACATTTTAGAAATAATGTCACAGCTGAACATGTTTTAATCACAAATTTTTATGGGGCTCAAAACCTAGATGGTCAGATGCATCAATGGAAAGTTGTGCATAACATGAGAGTCTCAAGGGAAGATTTAGACTGGATTATTGTTGGGGACTTTAATGCTAAATTATCCTCTAGAGATCAGGAAGGGGGAACCCCAATTTTGGACCCAGGGGATCGACTTATGATTGCCCAAGTCCGAGGCATTACACTTGGTGGATATTAAATGCCCTGGAACCAACTATACTTGGACTAATAAGAGGAGGGAGCCACATAGCAGGAAGGTGAAGTTAGACCATTTTTTGGTTTCAGAGGAGGCATTTGTAAAATGGAATATAAAATTTCAGATTTTGGAGGGTCCAGTTTCAGATCATTTCCCCATTTTGTTGGAAGGAGGGATCAAGACAGTGCAACATCACAAACCATTTAAATTTGAAAACTTTTGGTTACAAAAAGAGGAACTTCGAAAGAAAATTCCACAGTGGTGGGAAGAAGGTCGCCCAACATATGGGACAACAATGTTTAGATTCCACAAACAACTTCATTATGTCAAAGATCAACTGAAACAATGGAGGCGAGCTAACAAGACAGACTTCCAGGTCCAAAGAGCTCCATTGGTGGCCGGATGGGATGAGGTTCAAAAACACTTTAGGGAAGGAACAATTACAGAGCAGCTCAAAGAAGAGGATGATGCATTGCGTAAAGCGGTTGAGGACATTGACAACCAAGAGGAGACCTACTGGAAACAGAGAGCAAGAACCACTTGGTTATTAGAAGGTGATAAAAATACCAAATTTTTCCATCGGACTGCCTGTGCTAGGAGACAGATGAACAACATGGAAGCTCTTCAAGATGAGAACGGACACTCCTTTGATACACTTCCAGGTATACATTTCCATTCAATGGATTATTTTTCTAAACTATTTAAGGAAAGTATGGTGCAAGATGAAGAGGCTCAAAGAGACGTTATTGCTGTCATACCCTCTGTTATCTCTGAAGAAGAAAATCAGACCCTACTTAAACCCATTGATAGAGAGGAACTGAAGAATGTAGTCTTTGGAATGAGCACCGAAAAAACTCCAGGTCCAGATGGCTTTCCAATTGAGGTTTTTCAGGCCTTTTGGGATAACTTGGAGGAGGATGTAATGGTTGTTATAGAGGAGTCCAAAGGTAGTAAAAGAATGCTTAAAGCATTAAATCATACTTTCATTACCTTAATTCCAAAAGGGGAGGAGGGGGTACACATTTCAGATTATAGACCTATTGCCTTATGCAATGTCATATATAAAATAATCACAAAGGTAATGGCTGAGTGGCTAAAACCTCTTCTACATAACATTATCTCCTCGGAGCAAGGGGGTTTTGTAGAGGGTAGGCAGATCTTGGATGGTGTGGTTCTAGCTCGGGAGGCAATCCATTCAATGCAAACATCTGGTAATAGAGGAATGTTCATAAAATTAGATATGTCAAAGGCTTATGATAGGGTGGAGTGGAGCTTCTTGTCAAAGATGATGGCAGCCTTTGGTTTCTCTCGAGATTGGATAGAATGGGTCATGAGTTGTGTTTCTACTCCGACATACTCAGTGTTAATCAAGGGTCTTCCCTCGCAACCGTTTGGAGCTTCTCGAGGCCTTCGTCAAGGAGATCCTTGCTCTCCCTATATTTTTCTCATTTTGGCTGAAGGATTGGGTAGACTTATCTTGAGGAGAAGACAACAAGGTTTGTTAACAGGTATCAAGGTGGGTGAGGAAGTTTTGACTCACCTACAGTTTGTGGATGACACAAGATTGGTGGGAGTGGCCAGTTTCAAGGAAGCAAGAATGATTAGAGATACACTTAATGTCTACCTTAGGGCTACAAACCAAGTCATCAATGATAAAAAATCCAAAGTGGTCTTTTTCAATCTTGATCAAAGGCTTCAGGACAGAGTTTTAGAGATCTTGGGATTCACAAGGACTTATCTCCCAGTGGTATACTTGGGGGTCCCTTTGCATTTTAAAAAACTAAAAATAGATATCTGGAGGAATATTTTGGATTGTATCAAGGATAGAATTAATCATTGGTCTCACAAATGGTTAACCTATGGGGGTAGATTAACTTTTTTACAGTCAGTCATTCAGGCCATGCCAATTTATAAATTTTCTATCCTTGCTTGCCCCACATACTATATGGAAAGAGTTGGACAAGATGGCTAGAAAATTTTTATGGGAAGGAGTAAAAGGAGAGAGGAAATGGGCCTTAGTAGGTTGGGACAAAGTAAGCCAGCCCAAGGTAAAAGGAGGTTTGGGACTGAGAAGATCAAAGTTAAATAATAAAGCTTTGGCTGGAAAGCTTTACTGGAGGTGGATTTCCCAACCAACTTCTTTATTCAGTAGAATCTTAACTAGTAAATATTTGGGACAAGTGAACCCAAATGAGGTGGGTCATTTCCCTTTGGATGGTAATGGATCCTTAGTGTGGCAGGCTCTCAAGTTAGGATCTCAGGTAGTAAAAGATAGATTATTTTGGAAAGTGGGGAGAGGGGAGAAGGCACGATTTTGGACAGATTCATGGGATCAATACCCACCTATCATTGTTGAATTTCCTGAATTGCAACCAATAAAAATAGCCATAGAAACCAAGGGATGGGTCCAAATTGAAAGTTATTTCAACACTAGTCAGTTGGGGGATTATAAGTTTAAGGAGTTTAAGAAGTTGGATGAGTGGCCAATTTCAATCCCTCCGGATTTGACACCCATCATGACTAAAATCTTGGCAGAAATATTTCTCACAGGTAGAGACGAGGAGGATGAATTAGCTTGGGGCTATGGGAGCCTTGGTGTCTACACAGTGAAGGACGGATATGATAAGATCCTTCCAGAGCCCCCTCCTCATACTTATCAGGTGGAGGATTGGAGAAAGATTTGGCAGTCCAAGGGTTGGCCGAAAGTAAACTTTTTTGCCTGGCAGTTCATGCATAATGGAATTCTTACTTTTGATAAACTCAGATGTAAGGGAATCATCGGTCCATCTCAATGTGTTTTATGCTACAAGAGCGAGGAAACAACTGATCACTTGATGTTTGAGTGCCCATTCACGCTCTAGATTTGGGAGAGATGGTTTTTATATTATAAAATTCAAGTTAATGGTGATTTGAATCGGATTAATATTTGGGAAAGATGGAAGAGGGGTAGATTTAAATCTAAAGCTCTTTGTATTGGTTGGGAGCTTGGATTAAACTTTATCTGGTGGCAAGTGTGGTTGGAGAGAAATGCTAGAATTTTTAGAGAAACTTTTTCTTCTTTAGATGGAGTTTGGCAGGTCATTTGGAGCAAAGTCACAGAAACTGTGGCAGTCTATGCTAAAGAGGAAACTCGGGTTGTTAATGGGGCAATGGAAAAGGAAGTTGAAGTGCAAGAGGGATAGGACAGAGCTAGTTGGAAACCACCCCCAGAAGGTTGGATTAAAATTAATACGGATGGAGCTGCAAAAGGCAATCCGGGTAGAGCTGGAATTGGAGTGGTTTGCCGAAATCATGTTGGAACAGTGCTCTATTGGGAACTGCAAGGCTTGGGAAGAGCCACAAACAATGAAGCAGAAGCCTTAGCTATCAAATCTGCTTCTATTTGGGTAGTAAAACAAGGCCACAGGAGGATAATACTAGAATCAGATTCTCAAATAATGGTTGGAGCTCTAGATTGCATGAGGAACTTTGCTTTGAAAACATGGAGGCTGAGGATTCTTGTCACTCAAATTAAGGAATTATGGAGGGAATTAGATGATGTGATTCCAGTTTATGTGAGTAGAGATCTAAATAAAGTGGCAGACTTCCTGGCTAAGATGGGTGCTGAGAAGGAGGTAGGGGTTCAGTGGCACAGTGACATGGCTGTTGAGGATGAAGTGATTAGGCAGGGTGTTGAAAGGGTAGCAGACCGAGACAGCCTGAAGACAGTAGGAAGGTGTCACGATTTCATGACATGTTGCAACGTCATGGCCAGCTGAGAAGAAGTGTCACGATATCGCGACATGTTGCATTCATCGAGGCCAAAGGAGAAAAGGTGTCACGATATCGCGACATGTTGCTTCGTCATGGCCAAAGGAGAAAAAGTGTCATGATATCATGACATGTTGCATCATCATGGCCAAAAGAGAAAAAGTGTCACGATATCGTGACATGTTGCATTTTCATGGCCAAAGGAGAAAAAGTGTCACGATATCGCGACATGTTGCATTGTCACGGCCAAAAGAGAAAAAGTGTCGCGATATCATGACATGTTGCATTTTCATGGCCAAAAGAGAAAAAGTGTCGCGATATCGCGACATGTTGCATTTTCATGGCCAAAGGAGAAAAGGTGTCACGATATCGTGACATGTTGCATTTTCATGGCCAAAGGAGAAAAGGTGTCGCGATATCGTGACATGTTGCATTTTCATGGCCAAAGGAGAAAAGGTGTCGCGATATCGTGACATGTTGCATTTTCATGGCCAAAGGAGAAAAGGTGTCACGATATCATGACATGTTGCATTTTCATGGCCAAAGGAGAAAAAGTGTCATGATATCGTGACATGTTGCATTCTTCATGGCCAAAGGAGAAAAAGTGTCACGATATCATGACATGTTGCATCATCATGGCCAAAAGAGAAAAAGTGTCACGATATCACGACATGTTGCATCATCATGGCCAAAGAGAAAAAGTGTCACGATATCGTGACATGTTGCATCATCGGCCAAAAGAGAAAAAGTGTCATGATATCGTGACATGTTGCACCATCGCGGCCAAGAGAGAAAAAGTGTCGCGATATCATGACATGTTGCATCATCATGGCCAAAAGAGAAAAAGTGTCACGATATCGCGACATGTTGCATCGTCATGGCCAAAGGAGAAAAATGTCGCGATATCGTGACATGTTGCATCATCACGACCAATAGAGAAAAAGTGTCACGATATCGCGACATGTTGCATCATCATGACCAAAGAGAAAAAGTGTCGCGATATCGCGACATGTTGCATCATCCCGGCCAAAGGAGGAAAAAGTGTCATGATATCGCGACATGTTGCAATGTCACGGCCAAAAGAGGAAAAGTGTCGCGATATCGTGACATGTTGCATTTTCGCGGCCAAAAGAGAAAAGTGTCGCGATATCGCGACATGTTGCATTTTCGCGGCCAAAGGAGAAGAAGGAAAAAGTGTCGCGACATCGCGACAAGTTGCATCAACAGACCAAACCGATCCCCCTGGCAACATCTCACATTGTGCAAACATTGAAACTTGTTGGATCGTGCCTTAGGCCAATGGGGAAGGAGTCTCTCCACGCTTGAATCTCGGATTCGCCGACTCCCCTGTTAGCTAGGTTTTGGTTTAAGAGATTTGGCTCCAATGCAAATCTTCTTTTACTGTTGTAATCTTGTGTTCTCTCTGTCTATGGCTGGGAAAAGTCTCATCCCAACTTGTAACTGATCTTTGTTTTAATACAAGTTTTTTCAAAATTTTCAAAAAAAACTACTGGAAATTGTTATCTTTCTTAGAATACTATGAGAGACTTTTCAAGGATGACTTATTCAACTTCTTGTTTCGAGGACCTTTTCAAAGGTCTATTTACTATAATTTATTCTCAATAAAGTCTTCGTAATGTTCTTTGTCTCTTTCTAACTAAAAAATCTAAATCCTAATTTTCACACTAACAACTTTTCTAAACAAATATAATTTCACAACAAACAGGACTTTGGACTAATCAATGTAAGCCCAAGTGGCAACCACTTTAACAACTATTTAATTTAAGAAATAATAATAACCTATCTATCCTATTCTCAAGGAAAGACAAAATAAGTTGGTGGAATAATTTAAAAAAAATGACCTTCTCCAACTTTAATAACAACTTTACAACTTTTTATTTAATAACAATCAAAATGCTAAATATGTTAATATTTTAGAAATAAACAATTTTTGCAAAATTAGAATACTAATAATGAACTACAAAACTATAGTTGCAAATTTAAACAATTTTTATAGTATTCTAATTTTGCAAAAGTACCAAAGTTTTTGGTTCAGAACAGTTGTTATGTCATTATTAGTACATATTTTATAAGAAACAATTTTTGCAAAATTAGAATACTAATAATGAACTACAAAACTATGTTAATATTTTCATCATATGCATCCTTTAAAAAGAAGAACGCAAATTTATGCAGTGATCATAACATATTAAATAAATCATGTCTATAAAATATTTGAAAGAAACTCGCAACATACATATATATACATACATACATTATGAAAGTCATAATAATAAATAAAGTCTGAACCAGATAAAAAAGAAAAGTTTGTATTTGTAATCATTATGTAATTAAGTGGATATTCGTACTAGTTTTAGCCTTTAGATGAGATGAAACCCATGTAGGCTTTGGCCTAGATGGAATATTTATCTCTTTATTTACCTTATGTACCTATGACCTTCCTACTTTTGGATCTAATGGTAGCTCTACTGCTATGGTTTTTACATACTCTACATCCATGGATCTGTTGTCATGAGACTCTATAGACACCTAAAACATGTCATGTTTAGGTGAGCTACTCACATAGGCACATTCATAAGATCATATGATATAATCTTGGACTTTCCAAGCATCAAAAGTGGTTCTCACCACTCATCTAGGGAACTTTAAGCCCATCCAAGCCTAGCCACTCAAGACTAGAGTGGCCAAAACTTAGCCTCTCAAGCTTAGAGTGGCTAGACCTTAGCTACTATAGATGACAGTGAATAGATCTTAGCCACTGCATATGATAGTGGCTAAGCCATAAAAAGCATTTTTTCGATAGATATGCCCAATCACGGGTGGAAGTGGTAGTATGCATGCAATAAAGGTGAGTGGGAGTAAATTTGCATTCCCTTTCAAGGCCATTTCACATAGGAGACTTGAGTTTGCATTTAGACTTTAGTTAACTAGTCTTTAAACATAGAAAATACAAAAATCTTCTCATGCTAACCTTCACTACGCATGAGGGATTCAGTCCTAGGGTTTTGGCATAGACCTAGGGTTTCACACACTTTAAAAGGTGCAATCATAGAGCACCAAAGGATCCGAATGAGTCCAAATTTGAGGAGAATGGTACATGAAGATCATAATTATTATAGGAACGTATTAGATCATTGAGGAGAGCTTTCTATACTTGGAGAGATTCCCTTGGAGATAATATTTCCACATAGGTGATACCCCGACATATTGGAGAGCAAAGCAACCATAATTTCGAACATCAGATACAAGCTTTGATCCATAGCCTTGGAGCAAAGAGGACAAGATATTCACTTTGGCGGCCGTTGTCATTGGATAGTGGCCCGTAGGCCAGTTAGGGTTTTAGACATTAGTTTCATTATTATATTTATCAAAAAATTAGCACAACATCATTTAAATCATTCATATTTATAGCATCGATTTAATTTGCACTTACTTTCATTTGAGTATATTCATTACTAACAACCTCATCCAGGGAGGCATTCTTGGACATCTAAGCGTGTGTTGTTATTTCATTTCTTATAGGGCCATAGGTTCATCAGATTGAATCTGCAACATACGAGAGCAAAAGGGATCCCTCTAGGAAATTAACCTGGAGAAGGAGGTATTTGTAAGCCCTCATACATTTATGTGTGCGGAACTAGGAAGCTTGTGAAAGCACACCACCCCTTGCTAGGGGACTTCTTCCTCACTTGTAACTCATTGTATCAAAATGGGTATCCCTAAGAGGGACCGACATGTAATCAAGTTTCAATACGAATAAAGAGATCTATCTTTGTTACTTTTGTATTATATGCTTTTTCATGGTCTTTCATTTCATTTTGGGTTTAACACATTGCAAGTAGAGTAAGAGCGGTGCGTGCGCCTTAGGATCACTACATATGGTGATCACGGTGGGACATCCACTAATTTTTCATTTTTCTACCTAGATACTAACTTAGTTTTGTGTGCACGCTTATTCACTCTGGTCTACAATGACCAAAAATTAGCCGCTCTAAGCCACAATGGCCAATAGAGCCTTATCCACTCCTACTAACAACAACCATAAACTAGTCACTCTGGTAGATAGCGGCCAACACTAGAGTGCATCAGAGGACAAAACCTTGGTTATCTAAGGTAGATTAGAGGTTGGTATAGCTTCTCTGATATTTTATAGCTTTTTGTCTACTTCTGTGTGTCTAAAATAGTGAACTTAAAGCACATTTCTATTTGGGAATTGAAAGAATAAAAGAAGAAATAATTAGGTATTTTGCATATCTTAGATATTCTTTTAGATTTCCACTAGGCGTTGCTAGGAACAATGGCTTATGCTTGAAAATTTCACCCTAGGATCCAATGTGCTAGACATTGTATGTTGTTTGCTTGCTTTGAGGCCTTGCAAGAGGCCATATTTGCATGAAATAAAGTGCACCCATACAAATCATAGTAGTTCATGCATCTTTCTAAATATTGAAACGTATTTTGCACTTAGGCATATAGGAAAGAGTCATTTCTACTATATTGTGTACTTTACTTCATGCAAGCTTAAAATGAACACCACACATGCACGTATCATTTAAACATTGGGGAGTTGGATTTCATCACCAACCCTCAATTCAGTATGGTGACGTTGGAATTCATCTCCTTCCATCAGTTTTCCCCTTAGATTCTCCTAGAAATGGATTGAAGAACTTATTCATAGTGGTACTAAGTTACTTGTGTTCAAACTGTCTCCCAATGTTGGAACATTCATTGGTTTAGAGTGGAAGAGCTAGGTGAACCCCCCACTAGGATTTCAGTGGTGTACCCTAGTCTCTTTTGGGAAATCATGTTTGGCATGAGTAATCTTGATTATCACTATGGATGAGTCTCCTCATTCCAAATCCAAAGCAAGAAAAAGAAACAAGAAACAAGAAACAACAAAACATCAAAATATAGCAAATAGTTTAGGGCACACTTAAAATCATAAGCAAGATAAAAATTTGCTTGATATTGTTTGTGCAACACAAAAGCTAAAATTTCCAAAAATAATGGTCAAAACAAGAAGTAAACACCCTCGGTATGAAACCGAAGGGGAATATGAGGTAACTCATACCCTTAGGCGAAGCCATAGTAACATTGAAATACCTACTTGAAAGACCGTGAGACGCAGTTCCATGAGTCTAAGAGGTGATAATTCAACCCTTGGGGGATCTCCTCGAGAAACCCCAAATAAGGAACCACAACATGAAACTACATATCATAAACACAAAGAGGCCTCATGGCCATCATCATCAAGGAGACATGGGGAAACCTCAAGGGCTTCCTCTAAATGCACATAAACTTCTCAGAGACATGAGGAAGCTTCAAGAGCTTCCTCCTCACATAGACATAAAGAGGGTTCTAGACCTTGTTCTTCACATAGAGATGATGAGGTTTCTCCATATCCATCCTCATGGAGGGTAGAGAGGGCCACAAAACCCTCATCACCACAAAGACACACAAGAGTCGAAACATCTCAACATTCACATGCAACACTTAGAATAGATCAACCCACTGAGGGGCAAGAAACTAGAAACACATCCAGTCATAGACATTAAATAGAAGATATCCTTCAAAAAAGAGGAAGGATTCCATTAGACTATGACCTCATTTGAGTGAATGGCATCCCATGGGATCAGCCATGGAAAACAAGATAGTTGGATGATTTGGATCGGTTGCACCCAAGGCCACCACCCAAAACTGTAGCCATAGAGAACTCTACATCCGAAAGTTCATGAACTGTGACTTCTAAGCCCACTTCTCAAATTGGTGGTACCTCAAGGTGACCCCATAGTAAACATGCAGAGTCTGACCATAGAGATGTCCAACAATATACTGAACAAGTCACACTAGGTAGCCAAAGCAAAGAGATAGTAGAAACATCTTCAAGGAATCTACAAATCAGAACTACAAGAATTGAGTCAGATAAGCACAAGTCTTCTATAACCATGCAATTAAACCACATGCAATGGTTATTAAAAGCCTTGCATAGGATTGAGATCTTGTAGAAGCTCTTGAACATGATAAACAAATAGAACGGTTGTTATGCAAACATGAGAAATGCTTAAGAGATCAAGTTGAGCAGCTAAACTGTAGCAACCAACAAGCAAATAGATATCAACACACTGACTCACAACAGAACAGGCGCACTAGACAAGAAAGTAACCAGCACCAAAATCACCCTCCAAATCATGAGTCAAATCCAACTGGGGAGGAAATGGTAGACTTAATAAATCAGGATCAAGCGTATCCTGGATCCCCTCTTAGGAGGGAAGAAAATAGAGTAAATCAATTGGATAGAGTGCTACCTCCACCATCACCATGGGGGGTTTGTAAGAGGAATAAATCCTTGCTTCAAATGCATTTCGAGAGCTTACTAAAAATATGAAAGCCTTTGAGAAACAAGAGGCTTCTGGGAGCCAACCAACATTGAGCAAAATACACAACCAACCATTGTGTCCATTAGTTCCTAGCCCTCCCTATCCTAAGGACTTTGAGATGCCTAGGCTAGAGAAGTTTAAAGGTGAAGAAGATGCACAAGAGCATGTCACCAATTTCATCAACGCATGTTTTCATATCGAAGACAATGATGCTCTTATTCTAAGGATATTCATCATGACATTTTTGGGTGCATCCACCCAATGGTTTAACCAATTGTCCAAGCATAGCATATCCAACTTTGAACAACTAGTGAACGCTTTTCTAAAGCGTTTCTCCTTTGGTGCTAAGAGGAAAGTAAATCTCTTAGACCTGGCCAATTTAAGATATTATGATGATGAGCCAGTAATGGATTACGAGAATAGATGGAGAAAAGTCATGGTAAAATTATCATTCTCCATTCCCACAGAAGAAATCGTCTAGATGTTCACCAAGAGTTGTTCCAAACACATTTCCCTCTTGCTACAACTACAAAAATACCCCTAATTTGAGGAAGCTTTGGCACAAGCCAAACTCATTGAGGACATCAAAGTAGATGAGGGAACCATAAAACTTTGAACCAAGGAGTGGAGAAAAAATGACAAGAATGGCAAATATAAGCAGAAGCAGGCAAACCCTGCCCCAGTTAATCAAGTGGTATTGGCTACGCCTAAGGATAGGGCTACACAATAGCCCTAAAATTATCAAGCACAACCCCCACCAACCAACTATGATCAAAATAAAAATGAGGATCAAAACAAAGAATGCAAACCCCTCATTATTTTACACCATTGACAAAATCAATGCAATCAATCTTCAATCAATTGAGCGAGGCTAGAAAGATAATATTCCCTAATATACCTCTTATAGATCCCAACCATCCTAAGCCAAAAGGATATAGGGAATATCAATTCTACCCATATCACAGGATACCGGGGCATAATATCAAATTTTGTGTTGGTTTCAAACATCGGGTGCAAAACATGATTGAGGTGGGAGAACTAAAAGTGGACAACCCATTGGCCCTTGACAATAGAGATATGGGCATCTATAAAAACCCACTGCCAAACCATGAGGCCCCTAGAGGGCAAGGTGCACAAGTCAATCAGGTCCAAATTGATATGCCTACCCACGGGTGTGTTGGGATGGTTGAAATTATCAATATAGAAACCAGGAGTAGATGGTATGGTCAACCACAACCTCCTGCAGCTCCCATAAATGTCCCCACTACACCTAGGCAGAGGTAGGGACAAAAAAACCTTCCAGGTCCACCAACTCAACCTGTGGTAACTATCTGGAGTAGACTTGAGCAAAACTTACAAATGACTCCAGCTAAGCTATCCATTTATGAGCTCATACAATAGTCCCCAAAGCACAGGGAGACCTTGATGGAGATTTTAAGGTCAATTGAGATCCAATCGCAAGATCCAAATGCATTCACCCATTTTGTGGGACAAGTACAAGAATGCCATGAACTTGTAATTCGATTCTACTATTATGAGATTAAGACAGTACCTACTACCTTACCAGACCCTTCGTTGAACATTATGGCATCAATCAATCATTTACCTTTTAAGTGGGTCATGATCGATATAGGTTCATCAATCAACATCACCACAACAATGGCAATAGAACACCTTAAGATCCCCAAGTCCAATATCATTTCGGGAGCCTATACATTAAGAGCTTTCAATTATAATTTATGTAATATTGTGGGAATGATAGTCTTACCTATCAAGGTGGGGCATAAGACCATCCCCGTGATGTGTCATGTCTTGTAAGGGGCCATGCAATACAACATCCTCCTAGGGAGACCTTTAATTTTACACCAATGTGTCAAGTATGTGCATGATAACAAAGTCTACATGGTGTTGGCTGATGAGGAGCCATTCAAGTATGTTCATCAAGTGGATTTTCCAGGAGAATTTGTGATTCCTTCTGCCCACTTGTTTGTAGGACCTTCATCTCCAACTACCCAACTGAGTAACAAAGACAAAAGGGTATGAAAAGACCCATCTGCATCAACACCTCATCTTGCACACAAAGTGGCCAATGCTTCTAATCAACCATCAATGCCTAAACCAAAAAATAATCAAAAGCTAAAGGCACCTATGGTTGAGGAAAACAAACTCAAGGAAATTCTAACCATAGCTATTGAAGAGGGTCCAAATCCCATGGAAGAAGAATATCACCAAGACCAAGTCGAAGACAATGACTACCACCCCGCTTCGCCAGTGTCATCCATGGGGTCATCCACCTCACATATGACTATACACTTGGCAAGCATAGGGATAGGAGAGTATCTTGTGCATAACATAACCTTTACACCTATCATAGAGTCTACACAATATATGGGACGTCCAAAGGATCTAAGGCCGCAAATTGGAAAAATGGTTCCACTTGGAATCCCTCCCAACCAGACAAATTTCATCTACATTGGTCTAGATTGCGCCCATAAGTCTACTGAATAAGAAGAGGATAATGATGAATTATTCATTGTTAATTTTCATTACCTCTCTAATCCTGAGTTCGCTTTAAGCTACTTTTAACTCTTCCATTGGCATGGTTACGGTCTTGGTATATATGAGTAAGGTATAGGTGGCCACTCGAGCCATAATACCAGCTTCCCACTGATAGGTTTGGGGTAGGCTATCACATTAGAGGTCGGGATGACTCTCTAGCAACATCATTGGATAGATTGAGCTTGGGGTTAGGAGAAGATATCGATTTTATTCCTTATCACCCACTAGTTCAAGTATAAGCAACGGGCAAGTGGCCACAAAAAACACCCCCCCCGAAAAAATATCCCAAAAAAGGCCCCCGGGTACAACTCGTGGGATGAAGAGCAAGAAGAAAATGGATATGTGCCAAGTGATGATGAAGCACAAGAAGGCTTGGCCTATCATGGGCCTCGCTAATTATGAAAACTTAATTCAATCTCAAGAATTTTGGTGCCACATATCACTGGGCCATGACATAAATATTCCATGACTACATGCATAAGATCTTAGAAGATTACATGGATGACTTACTTGCCAAGTACCTATTGTGGCAAGAGCATGTTGAAGTCCTTATAAAATTCTTTAATTGCCTCATTGAGCTTAATATCAAATTATATCCTAATAAATGTGTTTTCGACATAACTTCTTGAAATATTTTAGGATTCATAGTTTCTAAGAGAGGCATTGAAGTCGATCCTTTAAAGGTAAAAGCTATTGACTTGAATGTCACTCATCGCATGGTCAATCTCCCCTACCAATATTAGAGAATTAAGAAGCCTACAAGGAAAAATAGCATCCATAAAAAGGTTCATTTCATAATTATAAAATAAGTTTTTGCCCATTAACTAGTTTCTACACAAGGATGTCCCATTTCATTGGGATGGAGAGTGCCAACAAGCCTTTGCGGAAATCAAAACTTATTTTGTGGCACCACTAGTGTTGGCTCCACCAAGGCTAGACATACCATTCTTATTATATATATCAACTACTAATTTTTCTTTGGGCACCATTTTGGCCCAAAAGAACGCGCAAAACAAAGAGCAAGTCGTATATTACATTAGTTGCACATTGGTGAGTTATGAGCTAGGGTATGCGTATGTCAAAAAGTTGTGTTTAGCAGTGGTCTTTGCAACTCAAAAGTTGCGACACTACATGTTGAGCCATACAACCTATGTTATATCAAAACAAAATCCTTTGTAGTACATGATGAGCAAGACATATCACAATACGCATACCATGAAGTGGATCATGCTATTGATAGAATTTGATCTAGATTTCATAAGAAAAAAGTCCATCAAGGGACAAGTCATAGAATATCAATTAGCATAGGCACCTCTTTAGGATAGCAAGCCTCTCACCATAGAGTTTCCTAATGATGTACTATTTGCATTATCAGATCTACCAGAACTCGAAGAACCTAAGAATCAAAGAGAAATGGCATTGTTCTTTGATGGTTCGAAGTGCGAACAAGGGGGCAGAGCAGGGATTGTCTTTATCACACCACAGGATGCTCCATTGCCCTTATCATTCAAACTAGACTTCCCTTGCACAAACAAAAAACACGCAATATGAGGCATTGATCTTAGGACTCCAAGCAGCCATAGCAATAGGTATTAAAAGATTGAATATCTTTGGTGACTCCTTGCTCATAGTAAACTAATCTAAAGGACTATTCCAATGCAGGTGCCCACTCCTAAAATCTTATAAGGAACTTTTTGATACTTACCTAGCCCGATTGGAATGGTATGACATCGAGGCAATCCCTCATACATCAAATAGATTTGTGGACACCATGGCTTCTTTGGGATCCTTAATCCCTCAGAATCCATCTACTGATTTTACAACCATTCATGTGAAAGTGCTTGCGCACTCAAAAATACAACATGAGGCTTTAGAAAATCAAGAATTAGTCAACATGATCAACATCGAACTAAATTAGGATTGGTCCCTCATAGCTAGAGACTTCTTACAAACGGCACCTTGGGAATATTTGATCTCCCAAGGACCTACGGAGTGTGGTACAACCATACACCATAGATTCATTCCTCAATCCATATTCACCATCTTGGGAATTCAGGAGGAGCGAGTCATATTTTCAATAGAGGTCGTAGCTTATCAGGATTGGCTTTCCTAGCTACGAGACTTCCTGAAGCTCGGAATAGTACCTCAAGGTCTTTCGCATACCGAAAGGTGAAAATTCAAATAGAAAGCAACAAGATACATCTTTCTAGGATAAATCCTCTACATACGAGGATATGATGGAGTACTACTCCATTTTCTTGAGCCCTAAGAAGCATCCTGGGCAATTTCACAAGCTCATGATGATACATGCAGAGGATATTTTAGTGGCATGGCCATCATTAAGCGCATCTTGAGAATGGGTTACTATTGGCCCACAATGGAAAAGGACTACTGCGAATATGTCAAGAAATGCATTAAGTGCCAACATCATGCAAATCTCATGCACTTGCCATCACAAGCCTTGCAACCCATCCAGGAAACATGGCCATTCTTGGAGTGGGGACTAGAATTGATTGGGAAGATCTCACCCCTGTCCTCAGATGATACCATTTCATTCCCTCCCTCCCCCCAATCCGAACCCCCCCCCCCTCCCCCACTAGAGTTGGAAATTCCAACTCTACGCATAGCATTAAAGGACTTCATAGATGATGATACCACGTGGTAAGGCCACCTTGATCAGTTGACGCTTCTTGATGAATGATGAGTCAATGCTTTAGAGCATCTTTGTGTTTACCAAGATTTCCTTGCGTGAGCTTACAATAGTAAATTCCACTTAAGAGATTTCAAAATTGGGGATCTTGTGCTCAAAGAGAACCAACAGAATTCTAATTTACCGTCGCACCTACAAGACAAATTCATGATAAATTGGATAGGCCCTTACATGGTTTCAAAAATATTTGGGCCTGGAGCATATCACATTATATCATTATATGGTGTTGAAGAGCCTGAACCTCTCAATATCATTCACTTGAAGGCGTTCTACACATAAAACAAAAAACTCAAAAAAATTCAAATATGTCAAAAACACAAAAACATTTTAAAGAATAAAAAATACAAACAAATCAAAACAAAATACAAAAAAAAAAACTCAATCCAATCAAAAATTCTCCAAGGGTATCCAAGTCGCTTGGTCAAATTCCAATCAAAATGCACCAAGGGTATCCAAGCCACTTAGTCAATTCCAATCAAAATTCTCCAAGGGTATCCAAGCCGCTTGGTCAAATTCAATCAAAATTCTCCAAGGGTATCCAAGCTGCTTGGTAAAATTCCAATTAAAATGCTCCAAGGGTATCCAAGCCATTTGGTCAAATTCAAATCAAAATGCTCCAAGGGTATCCAATCCACTTTGTCAAATTCCAATGAAAATGGTCCAAGGGTATCCAAGTCGTTTAGTCAAATTCAAATCAAAATTCTCCAAGGGTATCCAAGATGCTCGATAAAATTCCAATCAAAATTCTCCAAGGGTATTTCATGCTACTTGGTCAAAAATCAAAAGCCCCAAAGGCAAAATAAGCCCTTTGGTCACATTAATCAAAAATACAAAAACAACATAAAATCAAAAATGCAAAAACAATTGCATCTCACATCTTGCATCCACATAGTTGCATTACATTGTCATTTCCATTACATTCGCATATGGTATGATCATAGTCTTACAAGTAATGCCACAGTTTGTATCATAAATCACAACAAAATCCACCATCATCCATTCATTCATGTGTGTAATTGTGTTTCTCAACACAACCATATCAATTTTTCTATAAGGAACGGGCTAAGATTTTTTGGTTATTCAACCATATCTAGTGGTCTTATCAATTTTTGTGAAAAGCCATATTGATTAGTAGAGAATAAGGAATAGTCATGAAAACCTTAGATATTTAGAATCCCATCACTAATTATAAAAACTTAAATCCTAGCTGGACAAGGGAAGATGAAATTTGCATATAGGGTTCTAAGTTACCTTAAGCGAAAAGGGTCATCCTTGCTTATCCCCCTGTGAAACTGGTTCAAAGGTGCTGAGAATTGGCAAAAGGATAAGTTCTGCCCTACCCAAAAATGAGTGATTATCATCACTGCATACATCCCTTACTTTCATAAAAATAAGCAAAACCCCAGAACAAAGCCAAATTCAAATCTCAAAATTCAAAATCTTCAAAAGTCTAACATCAATGCCCAAAGTCATAGATCAAAATATCAAAAGAAAAAAGGCAAAATAAATAATGATTATCATCACTACAAGAATCCCTTGCTCAAAAGAAAACAAAAAAATTAGTTAAAATAAATAGTGATTTTCATCACTAGACATGAGCAAGTATCCCGAGTCAAAATGAAGAAAATAAGGGAATGGAACTTGAATCCCTAGAATTCTCAGCACAACCAAACCAAAAGCATGATGATATGTCTAATACAAAGGCATTATGCATTTGTGTAGACCAATGTTTGAATGTGGATGAGCTAGCTTTAGGTAACCCAAGGTCACCTAGTGGTATAGTCCAACTGAGTCCAACATAGGATAATATGAACAATTGAGGATCCCCGATCTTAGCAATGGGCTGAAAGAATCCCGCTTGACATCGGAGGAAAAGATTGAGTTCTATCTAAATATATTCATTTGCACACATAGGGAAAATGAATCCATAGGTCCATGATGAAAGCCTTACTTCTTCAAAAGTCTAGTATGGTCAGTACGCAACTATTGATAGGGTAACTAGAATGTTTGAATCTCAAGCAAAGCCCCATAAATTCTTATATAGCAACAAATCATATCATCAATCATACCAATATTTTCTTTATAAGATTCTATAAATTAGGGGGTATCAACATAGTAGGATAGATACCACATATATATTAGAAATAATATATAGACAACCACTGACTACTTTATATATTTTAATTTACCTAAACTTATCAAGAAAATACATACATTTCACACCATTACATCTCACATATGAATACTTAATCAATTCTTATGATAGGAGTGATTATTTAAATTCATGATTATTTTTTTTACTTTCTGTGGTATCACCCATTAAGATTGTTAATATCATATGCATTCCTTATGTTTAAGGTGATTAAAGCATACAGGTTCATTCATACCATACCATCACATAAGCTAGATGCATACAATTAAAGCAAAATTAAACATGCATTTAACAAAAACATTGCATCCATAAATACAGAGGTCATCAATCATCCATCATTACATCATAAAGCACATCATAAAATATATAAGCAATATCCATTTGCATATAACCATAAATCCATCATTAGATCAACTCATAATACATCACATCATATCATATGAACATCTACAGATATACACACATTAGCATCTATTTCAAATCCACATCATCATAAATATCATCTATCACCTAACACCTACATATATCAATTCATCATAATACCATCATCCATCGCATCATAAAACAAAAACATAAGCAATAAACGATACACATAATGAGTCATAAAGCAAAGATATCATATAAATATGTGTATCAGGTCCATAAAGGTACAAAAATGCCCATGGGCTATAGTCAAGTAGGTCAAGCCGACCTCAAAAATAAATAAGAAGAACACCATCAATCAAATACAGGGGTTGAGCCCTCGATATCACCTCCCCCAGTGCCACCTCCCCCTATGGTGGTGTCACGGGTCGAATGGTGTGAACCTGTTGGTCTCTCTGTCTAAGTCCAGATCCTCTAGCTAGGACGAGCAGAAGACTACCCTGAGGTAGAGCACCCACTGACCTGTGAACCACCTGCACTGGGTGCCTCCCTATGGACAAGCCCATACCTCTTGAGATACATCTGGAGGGTGATAATGTGACCAAAATGCTCCTAAATATACTTCTTGTACTCATCCAACAGTAACTACAGGCGTAGAACCTTTGTCCCTGAACCTGTCTTTGGATCCCCTTATGGTGTAGAAGGATGAACAACAAACTACATCCTAGCAGTATTGCCCCTGATAGTAGCCTATAGAGCCTGTATCTGCAATGTGAGATACTCTATGGTGGCATCTTATTATGCAATGGTAGAATCTCACTGTTGCACCTATATCTTGGTCGACTAGAGCTTAGCATTGACCTCATGCAACTGTGCTCTTAGAGAAGAATCTCTCTCCTTAGGATCTAGCTCCTCCTCATCCTCCTTAGAAGCCTCCTACTCCTCTATTGCCATTTCCTATACTAGCTGGCCCCATACCTCTGTCCTGGCTCAAACTCTACACCTTGTCAGATATGTACCATCACCCCCACCATCATCCTCTTGATCCAAGTTATCAGTACCATGCCACATCTGATCCCCCAACCATTGAGTGTATGCCTCTTTAACACCCCTAGCGACTCCTAGGTCAACTTCTGGGGAATCCTCCTTGTTTGAGAGCTCTATAATCTACCATGGGGGTAGGTCCTTCTATACTATGAGGCACCTATACAAAAATGGAACAAGAGGCACGTCCTACTATAGCCCGTATTGATGAAGAACCCGAGAGTAGAAGAAATACTCTTGGATGCCAACATTGTGGCCAAGGAGCCATCGCTCACGCCGTATCTTAGTAGTAAAACTAGCTAGATCATCCCACATCGGGCACTCATGATATGGGTGCCACATAACATCCCTAGTCTATAGCCCAATGAAAGTAGTAGTATAATAGGGAAGCTCCCCGCATGAGGACGACTCTTGCACAACTCGTGCTCTTGAGCCCATCTAGCGGCATAGCACTGCATCCACTCCTCCATAGCTGTGATCATAAGAGGAAGCCCTCTAGGATGATCTACCTTGATGTGCTCCCATCCCCAAACCTGTAGAAGCAAGCTACAAGTAATGCCGACGTGACCTCACCGGTGAATGTGGTACAACTCATCATAGAACTGAGCCAACAAAGACCTACCCCATGCATAGATGATAGGATCCTCACTATCCAAAAAGTCCTAAACCATCACCAAGAGGTTCCATGGGAACCTCAAACCTAAGCAATCTAGAATCAAGATATTATTTATGACCATCAGCAACACTACATGCCTCACAGAGAAGACACCCTCCTCATACCACTACGATATGGACACTCCCCCAAATTTGGTGTCCTTGAGAGCCTTCATAGAGTGCCCTTCGAACACCCGAGTGAAAATAACAACCTGATCATTAGTGGTCGAAGAGACAATGGCCACTCCATCAAAGGGGATCTAGAAGATCCTATACACATCTTTCGACGTGATGGTCATCTCATCGATAGGAAAGTGGAAGGTATTGGTCCGAGGGTCCCATCGATGGACCAAATTCATAAGGTAGGCATGATCTACCATAATGGTGGGTAGTCTGGTGACATATTGTAGCCCATGGGATTTGAGCCAAGCCCAATAATCGTCATCCAAGAGGGGCAAAAGTGTATTCATGAGCTTCGGGTCCCGATATCAAGTAGTAAGAATCTAAGCAAAAGAAAAGAAAATGAATCATAACTACAATGCATCTAAGGCATAACTCATAATAAACATGAAAACAGTGCAAATAATGATGGGCTATCCTAATTCTAGGCAAAGGAACAGAGTTGCACCTAATCAAACAAGTCAAAATTTCAAAAAAATCAATAAATCAACCCAGAAAATAAAATAAAAATAAAAAATTTCACTAAGTGTTCTTGGTCGTTTTCGCCTACAGCGGCCAAAAATCGGTCATTGAAGCTGACAGTGGCCAAGCCCCAATGGTAAATTTTCTGACCGTTGGGATTCAAATCGCGCACGACATGCCTAAGTTAGAGGCCTTCGGCCGCTCGATCGATAGCGGCCAATGGGTGGCGAGGTAGACACGTCGACCCTAGGCCAAAAAATACCAAAAAAATATAACAAAGACAATAAGACAAAATGGGGATAAGCCCACCACATAAAAACCTAAACTAAGCCTAGCTACGGGTTTTGATTCATTTCCAACAAGCTTAATGAGGTTCAATTACCTATTACTTAATGTGGTTTAGTTTTACCCAAAAAAAAAATAAACAAGCAAGGTTAAGGTTTGAGGGAGTACTCAAGAAGCTCTAGCTCCTCCACCCGAAGACGCTTCGCCCCGTGCAACCATGATCTTCCAAGTCGTAGAAATTCTCCAAATTGCAAAAGTCACTTTCACCTCAAAGCTCAAGAAAGCAAATTGACAACTGGAAAAGTGAAAATACAAAACCCTAGGTTGACATTTATATTGCCTTGGCTGTTGCTGACGTCAGTGGCCAGCATCACTTGGTCGCTCAAGACTAGAGCTGCCAGAGCTAGGACTTTTGTGGTCACTAGACCTGAGAGCGGTCAATATCATAGACAAAAATAACCACAGCCCCTCCGTGAGAAGGAAACAAAAACATTCAAATAAGCACATTTTGAAGACTTCTAGTCATCATAATGACCAAAATAACATAAAAATCACATAAAAACAAATTCTTGAGTAAGCCTCATATCCAGTCACTTACTCTATCAACTTAGCGATTGCAACGACTTGCACTCCATGTAATTCGGTAAGACGAGTAAGTCACCATAAGGCTACTTGGGGAAAAAATATTCATTTTGGAATCACGATGTATCACTTCAAACCCGAAGAAAGTCAAGATGGTTGGATTGCTCCACGGGTGCAATAAAATTAGCTTCATTCCCTTATGAAATCAAAAATACTAAGCCAATCTGATGCAATATGAGAATAAACATAATCACTCATCCTAACTCCCTAAGAAAGCTATTTATGGTTGGACCGCTCCTCGGGATAGGGATGGATGGTTATCATAAACAATTGGAATCACACTTGGATGTGGGTTCACCCATTGAAGGAAAAAATTCTAGAAAGGAACTAAATTAGTCATATTGGTCAAGCGACTTGTCGCTTCATTCATTGTCATTTCTTCACCAATTCATTAAGTGAAGAGGTAGTTCAAATATTCAAAATAATCATAATCAAAATCAACAAAATATCACTCGATCATAACAAAATTGTATTCATCCTATGAATCATTGAATACAACAACCACATAATTTCCCTTGTTTTCTGGGAAGGTAAGCAGACATGACATCTTCAATTGTAGCTCTCCTACCGGTCGAAACTATTGTAGAAGCTGAAGCTACCCAATTGAGTTTGAGGAATGAGTGCAATTTAACATGTCCAAGCCACTAAGCTAAGTCCTTCGAAAGTTGAGGCAATGATTCGAGGGGTGCATGCCATATTGCATGATTGGTCCATCCGGTGTTGATCATACCATTGATCACCATACACCCTACAAACATATCAGTCTACATTTTTGCTCAGCATTGTGTTTTCCACACAGTGCATCACAAAAAGGGGCATTTTTAGACACCTAAAACATGTCATGTTTATGGGAGCTACTCACATAGGCACATTCATAATATCATATGACATAATATTGGACTTTTCAAGCATCAAAAGTGGTTCTCACCACTCATCTGGGGCACTTTAAACCCATCCAAGCTTAGCCGCTCAAGTGCCAGAACTTAGATGCTCAAGCTTAGAGTGGCAAGACCTTAGCTGCTACAGATGACAATGGCCAGATCTTAGTCATTGTAGATGATAGCAGCTAAGCCATAAAAATTATTTTATCGATAGATATGCCCAATCATAGGTAGAAGTGGAAGTATGCATGCAATAAAGGTGAGTGGGAGTAACTTTGCATTCCCTTTCATAGCCAATTCACATAGGAGACTTGAGTTTGCATTTAGACTTCAGTTAACTGGTCTTTAAACATAGAAAAGACAAAAATCTTCTCATGCTAACATTCACTACACATGAGGGATTCAATCCTAGGGTTTTGAGCATAGAATTTAGGGTTTCACACACTTTAAAAGGTGCAATCCTAGAGCACCAAAGGATCCGAATGAGTCTAAATTTGAGGATAATGGTACATGAAGATCATAATTATTACAAGAATGCATTATATCATGGAGGAGAGCTTTTGAGACTTTGAGAGCTTCCATTAGAGATCACGTTTATGGTGAAGCCCTTTCAAATTAGAGAGCAAAGTAATCACCATTTTAGAACATCAGATACAAGCTTTGATCCATAGCTTTGGAGCAAAGAGAATGAGATTCACTTTGGTAGTCGTTGTCATTGGATAGTGGCCCACAGGCCTAGCTTAGGGTTTTAGACATTAGTTTCATTATTTTGTTTAGCATATCATTAGCATAGCATCATTTCATTCATTCGCATTCATAGCATCAATTTAATTTGCACTTGCTTTCATTTGAGTATATTCATTACTAACAACCTCATCCGAGGAGGCATTCTCGGACATCTAAGTGTGTGTTGTTGTTTCATTGCTTACAGGGCCACAAGTTCATCGGACGGAATTTGAAACATACGAGAGCAAAAGGGATCCCTCTAGGAAATAGACTCGGATAATGAGGCATATTTAAGCCCTCATACATTTTCGTGTATGGAACCGAGAAGCTTGTGAAAGCACACCACCCCTTGCTAGGGGACTTCTTCCTCACTTGTAATTTATTGTATCAAAATGGGTATACCTAAGAGGGACCGACATGTAACCGAATTTCAATATGAATAAATATATCTATATTTTTTACTTCCGTGTTATATCCTTTTTCATGGTCTTTCATTTCATCTTGGGTTTAACACATTACAAGTAGAGTAAGAACGGTGCATGCACCCCGAGGTAACTATAGACTCACTCTGCATTCCCTGCATGTTTGGAGGTGAACCTACTATTTCCATAGCACAGTTAATGATTTCATCAATGTTTATAGGTATACGTACCTTAAGTGCTAAACCTTCTAGTAGTATCCCTATATCTTTGGAGGGCTCTGGTTTTGATGGATGATTTGGTTGGGGTAGTCTAAATTATGGAGTTGAAATGTCTTCCTTAAGTACCTTAGCAAAGTCAATGACTTTGGCAAATTTGACCGACTTCCATGGTTTCTTGTTATCTATAGCACTCTTCTGAGGGGATGGACTGACAATCATAGTTTTAACGAATAAATCAGTCGGTTTCCCCACCTTTATCTTCACCAATTTTCTAAGGATATCACTCTGAAAAGAAAGGGATTTATTTATCATTACAGCATGTTTTTCAACCAGATTCGTAAGTTTTTTAATTTTGATATGCAGTCAGGTTTGCTACATTTTGAGGATTTCAATGGCATCGGATTGTCCTATGATAGGTGAGTTTAAGGTAGGTATAGGTGCTTCTTCTTACATAGGTATTTATTCTCCAAGAGATTCTTTCGAGGTGATTCTTCCATAGGACTCTCTACTATTATCTATAGGGATAAACTTCTCACGCTTTGTTTTTCTTGCAGAATTAGTGGTTTTGGCTATTCTGGAAGTGGTTGGGCATTTTTGAATAGGAAGTTCTTCTGAGCTCTCTATGTTAGAGATTTCTTCATATGCAGATTCCTAGACTAGTTCAAAATCACTCGTAGAAGCATTAACCTCTTCAACCATGGTATTCCACGAAACTCTTACCTTAGCAGCTTGGTGTAGAACCATCAACTTAATTAATCCATGATAGAAAGTGAGATGCAATTTAGGATCTTCATGGGCACTAAATGGTTGCACATAGGTGATGTTAAATTTTAAAGAGCGAAATAGGAAATAGGGTAGGTTAATTATACAATCTTCCCTCGTAGGAAACTTTAGGTTCAAAAGTATTTTTAAGTGGTATCCCCTACAGTTAGACAACTTGCCCTCAAGAGTGAATAACTTCATTAATATCGTAACTACCTCCTACCATTTTATTGGTAGTAAGGAGGTGACTGCTCCCTTTATCCAACTATTTTTATCCTGGTTAACTACATATTTTTCCCCAAATTTGATAACCATATGACTCACTATACATGGATTTAAAGTACCTCTGACCAACTTTTGGTAGTTTTAGAATTTCTATAGTTAAATTGGTGGTAATCTAAATTTCAACATCCTCGATGTGGTTATCAAGGTGTCACAATTACAGTTCAGAATAAAATATTCCATGACACCCTGATAATGGCATTGATATTTTTTCAAGGCATCCCACCATTGGGCTTCTTGAAAAAGTTTCTTCACTACATCGCTCGATTTTTGGGTTGTAATAGTTGAGGTTTTACTCTTTTTATGGAATGTGGTCCTTGGCATGGTGATAATTTTAGAGAATGGTAGGGTTTAGCAAGACATAGTTTTTAGAAGGAACCCTGCATTTTTAGAAAAATGATAAGTGCATGCATATAAAAAACATAAAACCTTTTTGCACTTCCTTTTCAAGAGAAAATCGTAAAATTACCCTAGATTTTTGCAGTCTAATTTTTTGAGAAAAACACAAAGAATTTCCCAATAATTTTTCAAATATGAAATATTCGAAGTCTCCACAAAATGATATATATATATATATATATATATATATATATATATATATATATATATAATATTTGCAGAAGAAAACATGAGGACTTCAAAATTCTTTTAGAAATAAATTTTAACGAGAATTAAAGAAAACAAAAAAATTCAGATTTTTCTTTCGAAACACAATTTTTTTTTAGAAAATTTTAGGAGAAATTTCACAAATTTTAGTGAAAACAGAGAAGTCCTCAATTTTTTTTGACTTTCGGCTTAAATTCAGGAAAATTCTTAGTTCTGACTGCGACTTTAGAGTATTTACACACAAAAAGAAACAAGTTTTTCTTTTGATTTTCCTTTTTAAACATAATTTTACATATTTTCTAGAGGGTTTTTCCAAAATTCTTTTTTAGAAAATGAAATTATTTGCAATTTTTAAGAAAAAGTGTTCCCAAATTTCTCTTGGATTCAGCTTCAAAACACGATTTCAGACAAGTTTAAAGGAAATTCCCTTAATCTTTTAACTTTAAACCCAAAATTACTCAGAAGAAAGAAATTTTGAATTTTGGGTCCTGGTCTGAGCAAATTCATTAAAAGAAATTGCAACTGGGTGAAATTTTACCTTGAAGATGGTAGTCGCTCTCCACTTTTCTTTGGCTTCTGCTTCTAGCATTTCCTGCAACCAATTTCTCAACACTTCTACAACTGCTCAACTTTTCCTAACAAACTACATCGTTTACGACCTAAATATTGTGCTCGAGGTGGTAGTTTAGGGATTTTTACCCTAAATTATGCTTTTAATTTCTCATTAAATCCTTGTCATGGATTATTTTAAATCAACGATGGATATTTCATGCTAGGCTGGTATTGCGTGCATGTTATGGCATTTACTTGTGTCGATCTTGAAGGATTCATGACCCTTGATAACCTTTCCAATCGACGGTTAAATTTTTTTATCCATGGCTCTACTTCTTATCGGGTGCATGGGTATGGTGGCGATGTTCGAGGTGTTCATCCTTTGCCACCTCTTGCATGGGTTGATTTGCCACTGTGTTATCCAATAGGATATCCACATGTTATCACCCAAATATGACTTCCTTGCCACATCATTTATTTTCCTCGATTTGTGTTGCTTACTCACAACCTTGACATAGCATCTAAACATCCTTGTGACCACTCTATATTTTTCTAGGTGCTTTTGTGGGAGTGCAGTACCATATTTCTCAACCAAAAAAATGACACTGGTGTTGTTTTTAGTCCAACACATTAGATCTGAGGCTAGCTCATGACCGAAGAATGCTAATTTTTTGAAATGCTGCCAAAATATTTAAAAATAATTATTAATTTTCATTAATTCTTGCATCGATAAAATGAATTGGAAAGTCCTTTGAAGTATAGCGCATAGCTCCTATCATTAATGTAGATTTAAGATTTATTTGAATTCTGACGTATTGCTCCTGTTGTTAAAGCAAATGTAAAATTTATTTTAAGTCTGGCACTTGACTTTAAATTTTCTAATCAAAATGGTGCTTTACCTCAAATTTGATTTTCTTGCCAAAACATGATATTTTTCAAGTGTGGGTCTACGAAAAGATTTTTTGGAAAGCTTGCTACTGAAATTCTACTACGAAAATTGTGCTACTGAAACATTATTAAGAAAGTTTCATTTTATTACAAACAAAAATTTCCCCCCAACTGTAATTTTGGCTATATAGCCAAAACAAAAAAAAATAGAGGGAAATATTTTTATTTAAAGATGCTTATATGTATAGGAATTTTTTAACATATATATTATTTTATTTATTTTAATGGTATGGGGGTAAAAAATAAAAAATAAATTTGAATGATTTTCTTCCTTTGATTTCATAAGGAGTTCCATGTGAGAAAAATAATGGATGTAAATATGATATTAGTCATCAATATATATATATATATATATATAATAGATATTTATCAAAGGCCTGGATGATTTAACCATTTTTTGAATAGAATAATATGATAGTTGTTTTGATATCATATTGATGGCCTTTCTTTTCTTTGGGAGTATACATATTTTTTCTATTCTTATAGGAGTGCAAATCTTTGGGGAATTGGATTTCCAAGCACTCTATCAGAGTCCTGATGGGAATTGTAACCCTATCCTTACTACTTTATCCCTATAAATGAGTAAATATTAAGGTTTTTGGAAATACAAACCACATTTTTGTAGGATGGAATGAACTATAGTACCTACATATGGAATAGAAATTTGCTCATGACTTTTGCTTGCTTATGATATTCTATAGTTGTTTTACGAAGACTTACACATCCTAGTGACCTTAAAAAAACTCGTATATTCATATCACAAATAAATATGAAGAACACAAGCTTATATTGAGAGGGGGGTGAACAGTATAAGACCACTTTTTACTTTTGCTTTAAATCAACTTTCAAATTAGTATTATGCAAAGTATAGATAGCAGTATCAATAGCAGCAATTAAAATAATGCACAACACACCATCCACAAAGAGACACAACAATTTACATGGTTCACCCAATGCGGGCTACTCCACGGATAAAATTTCTCTCTAAATTTTATCAATTCACAATCTGGGAATACCTTTCCCGATTACAATATTTATGGGCATCAACCCAAAGGAGACACCTTCCCCTAGCTCTACTCTTTAGTGGTGATCCTCTAGAAGACCTCTACCTCCTCTACCCTTAGCAAGTGGAACTCTATCCACAGAAGACACCTATATTCCCTGCTCTGGCTGGAGATCTCTGTCCTCAACTCTATCACCACAAAGTCGGTCCTCAAATTCGCACTAAACACAGTCCTTTGGTCTAGCACAAATGTCCTTAATTCTGTTTATCTGGTCTGCACCAAACACAGTCCTTCATTCTGGCACAAGTCTATCCTCTTCCTCTTTCTTTGGTCTGCACCAAACACAGTCCTTCAGTCTGGCACAAGTCTGTCCTCAAATCTCTTTCTGTTTTGTTACAGCCACACTTGGTCAAAACCAACTTTTGCACAGACTGCGCAAACAAAACAACACTCGATCGAACAACAACTTATGCATCTCTGTGCAATCACAGTAGCATAGCCTTCACACACTCTGCTTCTCGACGATCAAACTTCTCCCCTACACTCTATCTACGAATATCGCACTTTGAATGCACACTTCGATCGATTTGACACGACTGCTCTTTGTGCATCGTGGACTTAACTTGCATAATTTTGATACTCATTCAATGCATTCAATCTCAAAATAGCCCTCCTTTTATAGAATAAATTTCATGATCAAAACTCTCAAACTTAGTCGGTTGTAACCCTCAAACTATGTCGGCTGCAAAACCCTACGCTACGTCAGCCCAAATTTAACTCTATCGGCTAAAGGTTAACTCTGTCATTCAATCGCCTCTGGTTCTGTAGATTTTTTGCAAAACTACAACATGTCATGATATCATGACACCTTTGCCTACCGTACACCTTCTTTAGCCTGTTGTCGTGAAATCATGACACTTTTTGCCTTTGTCTGCCTTAACTACGTCCTTGTCGCAAAATCGTGACACTTCTGACTTTTGCTGACGTCATCTTCACTCCTATCGTGAAATCATGACACTTTAGTCTTCATTGCCTTCTTCTCTACTTTTGTCATGAAATCATGACACATCTGCTTTTACTGACGTCATCTTCAACTCTGTCGTGAAATCATGACCCTTTTGACTTCATGGCCTTCTTCTATGCTTTTGTCATGAAATCGTGACACATCTGCTTCTGCTGATGTCATCTTCAACTCTGTCATGAAATTGTGAAACTTTTGACTTCATGGCCTTCTTCTCTGCTTACACTAGCGAAAACGAAACATGTTGCGAAATCATGACGCTTTCGCCTTCGAGCTCTTCCTTCTTGAATTTGTCATGAAATCATGACGCTTCTTCTGTTGAAGACTTGCTAACTGTTTCTGTCATGAAATCATGACACTTTCTCCAATTGAATGCTGCCATCTCAACCTATCACGAAATCATGACACTTTCTGCATTCGCAAGCTTTCTCTTCAACTTGTCATGAAATCGTGACACTTTCTACATCCGTACAACTTCTTTGTAGCCTATTGTGAAATTGCGACGCTTCTCATTTTACACTCTTCCCCTTTGTTGCGTGTCACGAAATCATGACAGTTATTTCTTCGAGCTTTTCAGCATGTTGCAAAATCGTGACAATCCTCACTTCGACCTCTGCAGCATGTCGCAAAATCACAACATTTTTCATGTAACTTTATCTCTCTTCTAACTTGTCGCGAAATCATGACAGTTCACACTGCAGACTCTCTTTTCTGCATTATGTCACGAAATCATGACACTTTTTCTTTTGGACTCTCTTTCCTGCAGTATGTCGCAAAATCATGACACTTTTTTCGTCCGTACAACTTTCCTAGCAATGTGTCGTGAAATCATGACACTTTTCCTTTTCTGCCTTCCTGCACTTTTCGAGTCGCGAAAATGCGACATGTCACGAAATCGTGACACTTTCCAACTTGCTTTGCTTCTCTGCCAACATGTCGCGAAATCACAATAGTTTTGCCAGCTTCTTCTCTTTCTCCCAGCATGTCACGAAATCGTGACAGTTTTGCCAGAACTTTCTCTCTCCTCAAACATGTCACGAAATCATGACAGCTTTGCTAGCACTTTCTCTCTCCTCAAACATGTCACGAAATCATGACGCTTTTTCCTGCTCGCTCGCATACTTTTTCTTACTTGTCTTTTTCTTGATCTTTTGCAACTGAGCTACTCTGATCTTCTTGGAAACTTACTGTCCATGTTGAAACCTTCATCAAAACAAATTCTTTGACATCAAATCAAATTGCTTCAAGAACTTTTTGACATCAATGACAACATCTACACTTGAGAAAAGGCAATGTACCCAAGGTACCCAAAATTGCCAACAATCTCCCCCTTTGTCATTGATGACAAACCTTTACTAAAACACATCTTAAGAGCCAAAACTAAAACCAACTGATCCAAAAACTGAGAATCTCCTTTTGAAGTTTTGCTCCCCCTGACTTGAAGATTTCCTCTTCATATTGAAGCTCTCCCCCTTACTCATATCTCTCCCCCTTACTCAAATCTCTCCCCCTTTGTCATCAATGGCAAAGGGTCACCTTTGGGGCTCGGTATTAAGAATGAGCTTCTTAGCTTAGTCCCTCCCCCACCTCCTGATGAGGTGATTAAAATAGGGGTGGGAGTAAAACTCCCATTAGGCACTCATCATCATCAGTGTCTACAATTTCCTTGCCAGGCCTTCTCTTGAATTCTTTGTTCGTATTTCTATTCTTGTCACTATTTTTGTTCTTGTTCTTATCCATGCCTTGATCCACGGACCTGTTTATACCACTGTTCCTGTTCCTATTCCTATACTTTGAAAGATCAGCTCTGCACTGTCTAGCTGTGTGACCATCATTATTGCACTTATAACAAGTAACACTGTTATTTCTATTCGGCATACCTGTTCATTGAATCCGCCTATTATGACTAACCGTGTTCCTATAATTAGTCATGCAAAAAATTGCCTTATGCCCGAACTGTTGACAAGAGTAACAATACCCTTGAAAGAAACTAAAACTTTTGAAATTGTTGTTTACCCTCTTCATTTGATCTATGCACTGAGAAGCCGTGTGACCAAACCTATGACATGCAAAACATCTGCCATGAAATATTCTTCTGTTTGACCTCTTGGGTCCCGAAAACTTCTTCACATTCAGAATTCTATTTTCTATTTCTGTGCATTTATCACTCACGAACTCTTTCTCTGAAATACTCTCTTCATCAGAACTCTCTTCTTTCTGAAATATCTTACTAGATTCCCCAACTTGTTCCTTGTGTGGTTTAACAAAACCAAGACCTGTTTTATCTATTGTCTTTTTTTGTCCTTTGATGAGTGACTTAACCTTTTTGGAGCTATCTTGAAACTTGTACAACTTATCCTTGTACTCTTTAGTTTCTTCTTTCAAAGAAGCCATTTTCTGTTGTAATTCACTATACTCAAGCACCTTAGATTCTAATTCATTCTTGAGTTCTTGTGTCTTAGCCATAGAGACTTCAAGACTTTCTATAAGATCATTTTTCTCCATACAACATTCATCTAACTTATCCTTGAGTCTAGCATTCTTCTTTCTTTTCTTTTTCAAAACACTAAGAGCATTAGTAAGTTCACTTTCAAGATCCTCTATTTGATTGCATTTTGAATTATCAAGGCCTTTTTCAGATTTCTTATCACTAGAGGTGCTACCCTTTTCAAAAAACATACATGCATCTTCCTTATCATTTTCTGAAGCATCCTCATACATACTAGCAACCAATTCATTATTTGTGCAATCATCCTCAAGGTGCCCAAAATTTCCACATCTAAAACATTTCATGATAATGAATCTATGTTTCGGTTCTTCCTCCTTTTCTGAAATGAACAGCATCTCATTTTCATCATCACTAGAAGAACTTTCACTATCACTGCTAGAACACTTACTTGCTTTGTCCAGGTAGAAGCTCTTCTTGTTCTTGTGTGAATACCTCTTTCCTTGATTGTTGTGCTCATATTTGTTCTTTCTGTAATACCTGTGCTTTTCGAATCCTTGCTCTTAAAATCCTCGTATATCTTCATCACTTTCATTCTTGGAAACAAGATCATGATCGGTAGCATAATGACCAAACTTTCCACAGCTTGAAACATCTTATATTTTTCTTGCTTTTGTGCTTTTTAGAGAACTTGCCTTTCTTGCTGTAATATGCCTTTTCCTCACTAGAAGACTCATCACTCTCTTGAATCTGTTTGCCCTTTGATTTCTTGGTAGCTTTGAAAGCTGCCTCTTTCTTGACATCAACTTTCACTTGAGTTCTCAGCTCAAATGCTGCAAGAATACTATGGAGATCATCCTTTTTCAACTTATCTAAATCTTTAGCTTCCTCAATAGCAAAAATATTTTCACTAAATCTATTTGGAAGAGATCTTAAAATCCTATCACACACATCATTTTCAGCAAGCTCAAGACCTAAGTCTTTCATGGAGTTAACAACCTCATCCATACGAAGCATGTAGTCACTAATCTTTTCATCATCATTAATCTTGAGTTGTTCAAACATACCTTTGAAGTGTCTCAACTTGGCCTTTCGAACATTTACATCACCTGTGTGAACCACCTACAGTTTTTTCCACATTTCACTAGTTGTATTGCAGTGAATCACCTTGGTAAGATCTGCCTTCTGTAAACCCTTCAAGATTGCATTTATTGCTTTTGAATTGTTGTGATGTAGGAGCCTATCTTCTTTAGTATAAGGGCCATTTTCAAGAATAGTGTACTCATCTTCAATCACTTCCCAAACCTCATTACCAAGTGCCATTAGATAAACCTTCATTCTTGCACTCCACAGACCGAAATTTGATCCATCAAGAATAGGTGTTGCATTGCCACTTGAATAATCCATTGTGTTCTTAACCAGTTCTTCCTTCCGATTGTTAAACCTTTTCGAAGGAACCCGCTCTGATACCAATTGAAGAACACAAGCTTATACTGAGAGGGGGGGGTGAACAGTATAAGACCACTTTTTACTTTTGCTTTAAATCAACTTTCAAATCAGTATTATGCAAAGTATAGATAGCAATATCAATAGAAATAATTAAAATAATGCACAACACACCATCCACAAAGAGACAGCAATTTACGTGGTTCACCCAATGCAGGCTACTCCATGAATAAAATTTCTCTCTAAATTTTATCAATTCACAATATAGGAATACCTTTCCCGATTATAATATTTATGGGCATCAACCCAAAGGAGAACCTTCCCCTAGATCTGCTCTTTAGTGGTGATCCTCTAGAAGACCTCTACCTCCTCTGCCCTTAGCAAGTGGAACTCTATCCACAGAAGACACCTGTCTTCCCTGCTCTGGCTAGAGATCTCTGTCCTCGACTTTATCACCACAAAGTCGGTCCTCAAATTCACACTAAACACAGTCCTTTGGTCTAGCACAAATTTCCTCGATTCTGTTTCTCTGGTCTGCACCAAACATAGTCCTGTTGGTCACGAATCTGCCACAGGAAAGGATTTTTACAATTGCGCCCTAGACCCGGCCAACATTGAAAGGCTGAAAGCAAGAAATGGCTCCTAGACCAATCTCCAGAGTGGGCTGGTTCCCTCTACTATTCTAAAATTGGGTTTAAGATAGGGTTGATGGAAAGAGATTTAAAAGGTTGCAAAAAGAAATGGGAAATATGGCCACAGGCCGAAGTGATGGGATCAAAAAAACAACAACAGGAAACTACAAACGCAACAACAGCAAGTAACATAAGAAATCAGCTTAATCTTCGCACAATCACATGCCGCAAATCCCTCCAAACCCACATTCTAGGAATCGTACCCTGACCGCAATATTTAAATCCAGTATGCAGAATTTAAATGTAATAGCAATGCAGGAGTACGAATGCTATTAGAAATGCAGAAAACAGAAAAGAAATTCATCCATGCAACGCTTGAAAAATTAGAAATTGATCCTTTTATTCCCGCAGATACAATTCCAGTTTCTAGCAGCAAGTTTTTCCAACCTTTGTAAATGAGAATTACATTGGTTTTTATAGAGGTCCGTCCTCTTTGCAGCATTAAATATTTAAAACCGACCTTCTTGAGATCTACAATTATGCAAAGGAAATGAGGAACATGATCCCCTTAATTGCAGTCTCGAAGAAATAAAAATTAAATGCCATGAAACGTTCGCGGTTCTTCATTAAATTCATTTTTGACAATATGCATGAAACCGTTACGCCAATCCACGAACAACTTTGAACCAATAAATCCTTCAATTTTGGTGGCCTGGGTGCTTCTTCGACTTTAACCGCATCGAAAATCCACAAAGCATTTAATTCGGGTCAATATTAAATCATCGGAAACCAAAAATATCTCCTCGGCCGTTCATACTGCACTTGGCGGGAAAACAGTTACAGGTCGCGAAAACGTGACGGGTCGCGAAATCACGACGGGTCACGAAATCGCGACATATTTTTATGCCGTATGCTTCGCTGCTGAAGACCCACGAAAACGAAACATGTAGTGATTTCGCTACATGTTTCCGTCGTTGGCTCCTCCCTACGCTCCGCCTTGCGAAAACGAAACATGTAGCGATTTCACTACATGTTTCTTCTCTCCATACCATTTGTCATTTTCCGTCGCGATTCGCTGACATGTCAGCGATGCGCTGCAAGTTTTCAACTTAATGCTTTTGACGCCGACCGAACCGCGATTCCGGAACACGTCGCGATATCGCGACGGTTCCGCCCAACTCGCTCGCGTTGATCGCGTTGACCGCGATTCTGCGACATGTCAGCGCATCGCTGTAGTTTTCAGACTTAGTCATTTTTTGCTCATTTTTTCACCCAAGCTGCATCAAAGCTGATATCAAAGGTCAGATTTCCAACAATACATTAATGCATTAATCAATGAGAATCAATGTGGCAAAAATGCCAACATTCTTGGCGGCTCACGGGGTATACAGCTCGTTGTATGCAAGAATCCAGGCCTTAGTCCATTGGGCACAGAGTTATATCCGAACAGAAGCTGTCTGCTGCAATACATGTTCTGCTAAAAAAATGAAACTGGAAAAAAACCTGCATATAACTAATTATGAAACGACTAATGGAACGCGATGATGGAGTGAGCTCTTGTGATTGCGCAAGCGGTGACTGCAATGGAATGATGAAATGAAAATGAACGAAGTTATGGAGTGGGAATGGAACTAGAAAAGCTGTGAAATGAAATGAACTAGACTACGAAATAAATGCATAAAAGACTGAACTTAGAGGAAAGGGATAAGAAGGGACGGGGAAAAATAGAAAAGGAAAAAGAAACAACAGTTGTGGCTTATTTTGTTTTAATGCAGAAGAAAAAGAAGGAAGAAGATGAAGAAAGGAAAGAGAGGAAACGGGGAAGGGAAAAGAAGAAAGTGCTAGAAAGCCACCAAACTATTGGGAGGAGAAAAACAAAGGAAAAACAAGCATCTACGGCTCGCAGGCAACAAGAGCCGAGATGAACAAATAAAAACAATACCACCTTTTTTCTTTCTTTTTTTCTTCTTTTTTTTTTTCTATTTTTTTTGTTTTTTTCAAAATACTATATACAATAATTCACGACATGATTGGCATGTCGCCACTAGACATCCAATCTTAGAATGTTATCCGATAAATCTGCAATGTCCCGACCAGATCTGATCATACTTAAGTCGGTCCTTGAAATTGGGTTGGCTCCTTCCTGAAGTTCTCCATGGTGCGAATAGGATGCAATGCAGTAGATTATCCTTCTTACTAGTACCCACATGGAGGACTTCTTCGAGTACTTGGATATAGTGGTCGGAACCAACACCACCACTTTGCGGACTTTACTTGGTTGTGGGTTGAGTACGAGCTCCTCTAACTCCTTGATGTTATCATAGGGCTCTTCAAGTGAGAAATTTAATTCGGGATCTCCTCGGGTTACGGAATTTGAACTTGTTCTTCTACTTGGCCCATCTCTTGATGAAAACTGCAAGCAATCATATTGTTCATTGCTGGAAAAGTGCTTGCATGTTCCAATCCTTGACTTTGGACGAGATCTATCCCTTGAACTCCACATGACTGCATCTCAGGTTTCTGCTTAGTATGAGGGATCTGGCATGAAAAATACTGTGCAGGGTAGACAAGAGCAGCAACCACCGGAGAATGTAATGGAGTTTCTCCCCACGGTAACTTTCTCGATAAGAGCAAGAGCTGTTCCGCTCGCACTGCTTCCTCAAATATTTGTGGGAATCGTTGTTCACCTGACTGCAGCAAAAAGAGACCTATGTCAGAATTAAAATCTCGAACATAAAAAGAGGTGGGCTTGGGTGGGTGATGGACGGATCTTCTCTGGAATTCTCTTCCAACTTATCAAGAATCGAACATTGAAGTCCGTGATGCTTTCTTGAGGTGCTCTCTTGATGTACATGAAAAAATGGTAGAGATCCAAAGAACTGTAGAAAGGACCTTCATCAAATCTTTTGATCAGTGACCCCGCGAGATCATCCCATGAACTGATGCTTTGACATTTGAGCAGTCTATACCACTGCAATGATCTTCCTTCCAAAGACTGAACTAGAAGTCGGATCATGACATCTTCGTGTTCTATGACATGGATCATGGACAGAATAGCAATGTCTTCAACATGTGCCAGAGCCATGCCTTCGGTACCATCATATTTTTCCAGGTTCTTCAGGGCACCTTCGGGAATTTCATGCTGAACTTGGAGATTCAGAGGGCCAGGATCATCCCATCTAGGAAAAACCCTCGCCTTTGTAGCAGTGGTCTGCGGAATCACGACCATCGCCATTAAGTCAGAGTCGCCAGAAAAACATTCTTTAACTTTTTTTTTTTTAAAAACAGGCGTCCACGAACAGATCTTCGGATCTTCAACTCAGCAGAGTCGCCAGATGAACTTACAAATCTCCGCTATGAGGTCAAGACAGCTCATCAAATCTTGAGACCTCCGGGTGGTAAAACAAATGTGGATTTTTGTGAGACAGAAGAAGTCTGTCCCACCGGGCGTGCCAAAAACTGTTGGTCACGAATCTGCCACAGGAAAGGATTTTTACAATTGCGCCCTAGACCCGGCCAACATTGAAAGGCTGGAAGCAAGAAATGGCTCCCAGACCAATCTCCAGAGTGGGTTGGTTCCCTCTACTATTCTAAAATTGGGTTTAAGATAGGGTTGCTGGAAAGAGATTTAAAAGGTTGCAGAAAGAAATGGGAAATATGGCCACAGGCCGAAGTGATGGGATCAGAAAAACAACAGCAGGAAACTACAAATGCAACAACAACAAGTAACATAAGAAATCAGCTTAATCTTTGCACAATCACATGCCGCAAATCCCTCCAAACCCACATTCCAGGAATCGTACCCTGACCACAATATTTAAATCCAGTATGCAGAATTTAAATGTAATAGCAATGCAGGAGTACGAATGCTATTAGAAATGCAGAAAACAGAAAAGAAATTCATCCATGCAATGCTTGAAAATTAGAAATTGATCCTTTTATTCCCCCAGATACAATTCCAGTTTCTAGCAGCAAGTTTTTCCAACCTTTGTAAATGAGAATTACATTGGTTTTTATAGAGGTCCGTCCTCTTTGCAGCATTAAATATTTAAAACCGACCTTCTTGAGATCTACAATTATGCGAAGGAAACGAGGAACATGATCCCCTTAATTGCAGTCTCGAAGAAATAAAAATTAAATGCCATGAAACGTTCGCGGTTCTTCATTAAATTTGTTTTTGACAATATGCATGAAACCGTTACGCCAATCCACGAACAACAACTTTGAACCAATAAATCCTTCAATTTTGGTGGCCTGGGCGCTTCTTCGACTTTAACCGCATCGGAAATCCACAAAGCATTTAATTCGGGTCAATATTAAATCATCGAAAACCAAAAATATCTCCTCGGCCGTTCATACTGCACTTGGCGGGAAAACAGTTACAGGTCGCGAAAACGCGACGGGTCGCGAAATCGCGATGGGTCACGAAATCGCGACATATTTTTATGCCGTACGCTTCGCTGCTGAAGACCCGCGAAAATGGAACATGTAGCGATTTCGCTACATGTTTCCGTCGTTGGCTCCTCCCTGCGCTCCGCCTCGCGAAAACGGAACATGTAGCGATTTCGCTACATGTTTCTTCTCTCCGTACCATTTGTCATTTTCCGTCGCGATTCGCTGACATGTCAGCGACGCGCTGCAAGTTTTCAACTTAATGCTTTTGACGCCGACCGACCCGCGATTCCGAAACACGTCGCGATATCGCGACGGTTCCGCCCAACCTGCCTGCGTTGACTGCGTTGACCGCGATTCTGCGACATGTCAGCGCATCGTTGCAGTTTTCAGACTTAGTCATTTTTTGCTCATTTTTTCTCCTTTTTTCACCCAAGCTGCATCAAAGCTGATATCAAAGGTCAGATTTCCAACAATACATTAATGCATTAATCAATGAGAATCAATGTGGCAAAAATGCCAACAAGTCCTTCGATCTGGCACAAGTCTGTCCTCTTCCTCTTTCTTTGGTCTGTACCAAACACAGTCCTTCGATCTGGCACAAGTTTGTCCTCAAATCTCTTTCTGTTCTATTACAGCCACACTTGGTCAAAACAAAATTTTGCACAGACTGCGCAAACATAGCAGCACTCGATCGAACAACAACTTATGCACATCTATGCAATCACAGCAGCACAGCCTTCACACACTCTACTTCTCGATGATCGAACTTCTCCCCCGCACTCTATATGTGAATAGCGCACTTTAAACACACACTTCGATCAATTTGACATGAATGCTCTTTGCACATCGTAGACTTAACTTGTACAATTTCAATACTCATTCAATGCCTTTAATCTTGAAACAACCCTCCTTTTATAGAATAAATTTCATAATCAAAACTCTCAAACTTAGTCGGCTGTAACCCTCAAACTACGTCGATTGCAAAACCCTACACTGTGTCAACCTAGATTTAACTCTGTCGGCTCAAGGTTAACTCTGTCCTTCAACCGCCTCTGGTTCTATAGATTTTCCTATGAAACTACAACATGTCATGATATCGTGACACCTTTGCCTGTTGTACACCTTCTTTAGCCTGCTGTCACAAAATCGTGACACTTTTTGCCTTTGTTTGCCTTGACTACGTCCTTGTCACGAAATCACGACACTTCTAAATTTTGCTAACGTCATCTTCACTCCTGTCACGAAATCATGACACTTTAGTCTTCATTGCCTTCTTCTCTGCTTTTGTCGTGAAATCATGACACATCTGCTTTTGCTGACATCATCTTCAACTCTGTCATGAAATCACGACCCTTTTGACTTCATGGCCTTCTTCTTTCCTTAATCGTGAAATCACGACACATCTGCTTTTGCTGACATCATCTTCAACTCTGTCATGAAATCGTGACACTTTTGACTTCATGGCCTTCTTCTCTACTTACACTAGCGAAAACAGAACATGTCATGAAATCGTGACGCTTTCGCCTTCGAGCTCTTCCTTCTTGAATTCGTCGCAAAATCACGATGCTTCTTCTGTTGAAGACTTGCTAACTGTTTCTGTCGTGAAATCGTGACACTTTCTCCAACTGAATTCCGCCATCTCAACCTGTCGTGAAATCGTGACACTTTCTACATTCGCAAGCTTTCTCTTCAACCTGTCATGAAATCATGACACTTTCTACATTCGTACAACTTCTTTGTAGCCTATCACAAAATTGTGATGCTTCTCATTTCACTCTTCCCCTTTGCTGTGTGTCGCAAAATCATGACAGTTCTTTCTTCAAGATTTTCAGCATGTCGCGAAATCGTGACAGTCCTCACCTTGACCTCTGTAGCATGTCACAAAATCGTGACATTTTTCATGTAACTTTCTCTCTCTTCTAACTTGTCACGAAATCACGATAGTTCACACTATGGACTCTCTTTTCTGCATTATGTCGTGAAATCATGACACTTTTTCTTTTGGACTCTCTTTCCTATAGTATGTCACAAAATCGTGACACTTTTTCATCTGTACAACTTTCCTGGAAATGTGTCACGAAATCGTGACACTTTTCCTTTTCTGCCTTCCTGCACTTTTCGAGTCGCAAAAATGCAACATGTCGCGAAATCACAACACTTTCCAACTTGCTCTGCTTCTCTGCCAACATGTCGCAAAATCGTGACAGTTTTGCCAGCTTCTTCTCTTTCTTCCAGCATGTAATCGCGACAGTTTTGCCAAAACTTTCTCTCTCCTCAAACATGTCCCGAAATCGCGACAGTTTTGCCAGCACTTTCTCTCTCCTCAAACATGTCGTGAAATCGCGACAGTTTTTCCTGTCACCTGCATACTTTTTCTTACTTGTCTTTTTCTTGATCTTTTGCAACTGGGCTACTCTGATCTTCTTGGAAACTTACTGTCCATGCTAAAACCTTCATCAAAACAAATTTTTTGACATCAAATCAAATTGCTTCAAGAAATTTTTGACATCAATGACAACATCTACACTTGAGCAAAGGCAATGTACCCAAGGTACCCAAAATTGCCAACAAAATATGATGCTAAGGTTATACTAGTGTCTCAAGGACCAATTGTGTGTGCAATGAATGTTCATTTCTCATCATGAGTAAGGATTGAGTAAACAAATGGTCACTTATGCCAACAAGTTAGCTTATCTGTGAGCGTCCATAGGTCTCATCTAGAATTAGCACTACTGCGTAAGGATACCTTATTTCCAGGAGGGTTTCATTAACCCATTGTTGTAATGAGGATCACCCCATAGTTTTTAAAATACTAATAATTCCATGGATTTAGACTCTTCTCCATTCTTTTATTGAATTTTTATTTGGGATACCAAGGGAGTTTTATTTTTTTGGGGATTATTGCTCATTTTAAGAGAGAGCAAGAAAATCCTTATTGCTTTTTGAGATACTTGCTTGTTTTGAAAGAGAGCAAGGGATTTTTTTTAAATGATGAAGGGGGATCTTGTCCTTTTTCCAATTCGTTAGCTTCATATACCATGCACATAATTGGATAAGTAGGGGAAACCATTAACTCTATGGCAATAGTAACTTCATGAGTTATTCTTTCCCAACTCATATTTTTTTATATGTTATAACGTGCATAGTCCAAGAGAAATCTTGATTGACCAAAAACAACCTATGGCATTTTAAGGATTGTTTGATTTTCAATGGAAATTTGCTTAAAACACTAGGGGTAGCTGAGTGATTAAAAACATCTAGATTTTTTTTAGCAAACAAAGTGTTATGCAAGATGTGGTAGTATTTTTTCTACAAGTTCTCAAGTTGTTACAAATAAAGGAAGTGTATTTTTTAGGATCGTTTTGAAATAATATTCAGACTAAAAATTGATGAAGAATAAGATGAGAGTATTGCAAATATTGGAACTTCATTATGGAACAAAAGAAGCATAATTTTTTTTTCAAGTGATATATTAACAGAAAATATTTATATATATGTATATGTATATATTCTATATATATATATATATATATATAAAACAACAACTTATTTAATAGGTAATATATTTGTTGCTTGTTAAAGAGAAGTATTTATTCAATAGTAGTGATTTGCAGTTTAGATATACACTACAAATCAGTTCATTGCTTGAGATGGTGTATGAATTC
This sequence comes from Wollemia nobilis, assembly GCA_028583015.1. Taxonomy (NCBI): domain Eukaryota; kingdom Viridiplantae; phylum Streptophyta; class Pinopsida; order Araucariales; family Araucariaceae; genus Wollemia; species Wollemia nobilis. The sequence goes on from JAQPPZ010003077.1 coordinate 654,167, forward strand.
TTCTTTAGATAGTGGCTTTTTATATAGTTTAAGCCTATGTCCATTAACTAGTAATTTTTTGGTTGAGTCATCAATAGGCTTAAGTTTCAATGTACCATTTCCAAATATCTCTTCAATTTCATAGGGCCCAAGCCATCTTGTCCTTAACTTCCCTTGAAAATATTGGTAGTAGGAGTCAAATAGCAAAGCCCAGTCTCCTCGTTGAAACATTCTAGGTACAATGTGTTTATAATGTCATTTATTTCTTTGTTGTTGTGTTAATTCATTTCTATGTAGTACCTCAAGTCTCTTTTCATCAAGAATATTTAATTTCTCTAACCTAGCTCTTTGTGCTTGATCTAAATTCATATCAAGTTGTACTATTGTGTGAAGAGTCTCTATTTCAAACTCATGAAGAACACAAGCTTATACTGAGAGGAGGGGTGAACAATAAGACCACCTTTTTCTTTCTTTCCAAACCAATATCAATTAATATCATTAATTGCAATAACCAAATATAACAATGTGCATTAATAACCCAGATAGCAATAGTAAGCAAGAGCACAAGTCACCATACACAATTGAGACACAAGATTTAACATGGTTCCCCCAATGTGTGGTACTCTAGAAGATAATCTCCTTATAATATTTCACACAAAAATAAGGATCCTTATCCAATACAATGATTTATTTGATCTACTCAAAGCTAGGCAATAAAAAGCTCACACATAACTTAACCAAATCTACATAACAAAAACTTGATCAAATCTGCTCCAACAAGCTCACTAAGAACTTGTCCAAAACTACTCTAGCAAGCTCACCAAGAACTTGCTCAACTCTGATCAATAGGCTCACTTAGAACCTCATCAAAATATGTCCCAAATCTGTCCACAAATATATCTAAAACTATCCATAAATCTGTCCATAAATCTTTCTAAAACTGTCCATAAATTTGTCCCAAAAATTATCCATAAAGCCTTCTCAAAGGCTCAATCAATAATACACAAACTGCCACAAATTTGTCTATATATCTATCCCAAAGCCTTTCTCAAAGGCTCAATCAATCATTCTCAAGTAGTACTCAAATATCATCCATAAATATATGAAGACAAGGTTTAAATATGAACTCAACAATGAATGGCAATGCACTCTACAATGGACGACAACAATGATCCACTATGATCTCAACTCAAATCAATCTCAAATCAAGTCAAATCATAGAAGCATAAAGAGAATTTTTAGAGACTCAATATGTTCTAAGCTCAATATCAACTCAAATAAGAATTATAAAATAGTTTATTTCATGGGACTTGAAAAATCACCTCACACAATCACTTGACTAGGCTCAATCAACTCAACTAAACCAATGACCACAAGGTATAACTCTTTCTCACAAAACCCTAGTCCAAGCATGTATCAACCAACTCAAATGTTTCCAACAATGCTCAACCACAAATCTCACATAACAATGATACTCATGTTCTTTTCAGGTTATTTACATAACCAATGGGCTTCAAAAACTATGTTTATAAAACAATGTTTAAATACAACTCTCAAACTAGAAATACTTGAAGCATTCAACCAACCACTTTCGAAAAGGAAACCACAATCAATCCTTTTAACTCCAATGATATTTCAGAAATCAACCACCATAAAAAATCAATAGGAGAATGTGCCCATACCTTTTTGAAGCCAAGAAGTTGTCCATAAAATCTGCCACACTAAACACAACTTTCCTTTCCAATCTCAATAAGGGTTAGTGGACTTAAAATAATAATCACAAGATAAAGCATAACCCAATTTACACCTTTTTACTCCAACTTAATAAACACATCCACCAAAGTCCTTTTTTAATAAAAAACCTTATCAAAATAATAATCAATAAAATTCTTAGAAATTATTTTATAACAACTCCTTATTTCTCCTAAATATTAATTCTCAATTTCATGAACATCAAATTAAAACAACAAATCATCAACCTTTGAAATAATAATCACATCCCTTATAAAAACAAACTTTAATTAAAAAATTTAATTATTCCTAACCACCTTATAACTCCAACTTAGGGCTTAGCAAAATTAATTAGAGAAAAAATGAATTTACCTCCTCGAGGGGATTCGAACCCCCAGATTGCCCACACCGCGAGCGCCTTAGCCATGGCTAAGATTTCCACACGAGCTAGCCACTCGTTCAAAATGGAAAGGCACAACATGCCTTAAAACCTTTCCTCCCTTTCCACAAATCAAAAGTGCTTTGAGCGCTTTTCTTCCAATGCCTTACGAATGTAGTCAAGGAGATCTGAAACCTTGACATTTGTGCTACCACACACCTTAGCCAAAAGCCAACTCCCAATGCACCACTCTGCCCATGATGACTTTGGACTTCGACCAACCTTCATTTATTCGTTACTTCTGTTTTCTAAAATATTTTTGCACGAGCTCAATTTGGATGCTTAGCCAACAATTATTAACCACGAGCAAGTCTTAGTTTATGAACCTTAGGTATCCCCTTCATATAGCCTCCTTATTATTTTCGATGTTTTCAGTGAAAATATTGCATATTTAATTTTAAATTTTAATTTTAATTTTAAATAATTAAAATTTAAACTAAGTATTAAAAATTAAATATCTCCATCACCGAGGCACATTTTTTGATGAAATGAAAGGCCAAATTGGGTTTTAATAAAAACCCAGTTCAAATATGCCATCCATGGTTTTAAATAAAACCTTTTATTTTGCCTGCCTTGGTTTTCACAAAAACCTTGTATTTATCCATGCTTTCCAAAATATTATTTGGCCACCAAAACTCAATGTGATCCATGTGACATCAATGATACATGTGATATCAATGACAATATAAAATAACTCAAATTGCCAATAATATCCTCCTTTATCATTGATGGCAACATCTCTAATGCAAAAACCATCTCTGAGAATTAAAGTTGCTCCCCCTGACTCAATACTCTCTATGGAGTCTGCTCCCCCTAACTCAATGATATCTTTGGAGGCTTCTCCCCCTAAATCAATGCTCTCCCCCTTACTCAAATATCTCCCCCTTTGACACCAATGGCAAAAGTGACACCTATGGGGTTAAAAGATATGAATCTTAAGCATAGCCCCCTCACCACATTCTCTCTTGAGGTGATTAATTTTGGGGTGGGAGTACTTTTAATCCCATATTACATTATTTCTTTCCTTTATCAACTTCCTTCCATGTTTTTTTGATATCCTTCTCTTAATATTCTTGCCTTGAACCTATTTGACCTTCTTGCCTTGAACATGTTTAATCTTCTTGCCTTGAACTTGTTTGGAATTGAGTCCTACACCATTTTGCAATATTTCCAAAGTTATTGCAGTTAAAACACTTAATATTGTAGCCTTTGGACGGTGCCCATATCTTGAAATATTTCTTTAAATCATTTCCATATCCATTCCTTTCCTGAACCCTTTATTGTGAAGTTCTATTTTCATGACCATTATGACCATGACTTCTAAATTGTGTAGCTCTAAAACCAAAACCATGTTGCTTATTTCCTTTGCACTGAGAATTTCTATGACCAATCATGTTACATGAGAAGCAATGTCCCTGAAAACCATACCTTCTTCCTTTGATGTTCCTTCTAGAAAAATCAAACTTCTTTGATCCATAGACCCTGCAATGTATAGCCATGTGTCCAAATCCATTACAAGAAAAACAATGTCCTTGAAAAGTCCTTTGTTCATGCCTTTTTTCCTCATACCTTTCTTGACCATTATCCTTATGATAATTTTCAACTTGTGCATTGCATCCTTGAACCTTATTTGTAGTGTCTAAATCATCTTCCTTAGTTTATTCCTTGTTTTTATCTTCAAGTATTTATTTTCCTTTTGAACTTGATTCACCTATTTCAAAAAAAGAACCAAACTAAATTTTTGGATCTATAGGAACTTTGGAAATTTCTTCATAACACTTAGGTGATTCCTTGCTTTCATATTTTAGAACTTCCTTTCATTTTGAGTGTGATTCCCCAAACCTAAAATATGAGACCTTTGATACTTTGAAATCTTCCTCTTATTTCTCTTTATTTGTGTCAAGTAGCAAATTGGCATCCATCTCTATAGCCTATGAAATACATGTTTCCTTCTTAGTGAAAATATATTAACCTTTTGAATCATGTGATGGATCAAAATTCTTACATATGGAACATCTCAATTCTTTTAGATTCTCTTTAACCTCTTGTAGTTACTCATGGATCTCATTGAAGTCTTCTTTTAGATCAACTGAGATATCTGACTTTATTACACTATTCTCTTGTTTAACTTCTTCTTATTAGAGTGAATGTTCTTCTTCTACTTCTATTATCCCATATAAAAAACCTTCTTCATCTTCATTGTCACTAAGATCATTATAATCTTCTATAGCAAACAAAATCTCAAGATTTCTTTGACCATGCTTGTTTCCTTGATGTGTCATATCATCTTCACTATCACTGAAACCATTACAATATCCTGATCTGTGATCTCTTTGACCACACACAAAGAACTATTCTCTTTCACCTTCTATTCCTAGGAATAGATGTTCTTCTTTTTCATCATCTGAATTGTCTCTATCACTATGATCTGAGCTATCACTTGCTTCTACAATGTAGTAAGCTGTCTTTGCCTTACAAAAAAGTTTCTTCTTCTCATACCTCTTTTGCTTGTATTTGTCATCTTTGTCATGCTTATGCTTTCCATATTATTTTCTTCTATGACCCTATTTTTCATCATCACTATTTTCTTCATGTGGACACTTGTATGCATAGTGACCAAGATCACCACACTTGTAGCATATGACTTTCCTTATATCCCTAAAATTGCTTGATTCCTCATTTCTTTTGATGAAGTTAGTTTCCTCATAATTATTTGAACCTCTACTTGTTTTTGAAACTTGCCCTTTCTCTTTTTTTTGAAGCCTTGAATGCAATCTCTTTTATTGGAACTTGATGCTTACTTACCCTCATCTCATAAGTTGTGAGAGTTCCTTACAATTATTCCATTGTTAGCTTGTTGATATCCATTGTTTCTTCTATTGCTAAAACCTTAGCATCATATTTCATGGGAAGTGATCTCAAAACCTTTTGAGTAAATTTTGATTCATTCATATCAAATCCTATACCTCTCATGGTGTTATTAATCTCATCAACTTGAATTAAAAACCTTGCAATATCTTCGAAATCTTTCATTTTCAATTTCTCAAATATTTTTCTATGAGTTCGTAGTTTTGCCAACTTTACCTTGGAATATCCTTCATAAATATTTTGCAACTTGGTCCACATCTCATTAGCTGAATTACATACCATAACCTTTGCAAAATCTATCTCTTGTAGCCCACTCAAAATACAATTCATTACTCTTGCATTGATCTCAACCAATTTCTTGATAGTCTTATCTACCTCGGGATCACCCTCAACCCTATACTATTTTTCAACCATTTTCTTGAAGAACACAAGCTTATATTGAGAGGGGGGGGTGAACAGTATAAGACCTCTTTTTACTTTTTCCTTTATACTTCAAAATAGTAAAGCAATATACCCAAAGCAATATCAAAGCAATGCACAATATCATCCACAAAGTGACACCAATTTTAACGTGGTTCACCCGTAATGGTCGGGCTACGTCCACAAAACTTTTCTCTAAAAGTTATCTCAAAGTTCTTTGGGAATCCTTCCCAATTACAATGTTTATGAGCCTCGGCCCAAAGGAGATACCTTCCCCCAATCAGAATTTATGAGCCTCTGCTCAAAGGAGATACCTTCCCCCAATCAGAATTTATGAGCCTCGACCCAAAGGAGATACCTTCCCCTCTGCTCGGAAATGATCCCTCGAAGATCAACCGCCTCTACCTCTTGCCAGCACGTGGAACTCCTTTCCACCGAAGACCTCCTGTCCTCAATGCTTAGCCTAAGAGACCTCTCGCCTTCTATGATCACGTCCATAGTAGCTCAAAACCTGTACCAAACACAGTCAGACGGTCTAGTACAAGTCTTCCTCTGTCTGTCGATTTGTCCAACTCTTGAACAAATCAATCCTCTGCATACAAGCCTTCTCAAAGACTTGCCAATTGTCCTCAGGTTCTTCTCATAGAACCAATGCACCTCTATCCTCAAGTTCTTCGATAGAACTATCAAACTCAGCTCACAAGTCCTCTCGCTAGGACCTGTCCAAATCTGCTCACAAGTCCCCACCGAAACCTATCCAAAACACAAGTCCCCACCCTCCAACCCCACAAGTCCCCACCGAACCTATCCAAAAATCCCACAAGTCCCCACCGAACCTGTCCAAAACTCAAGCAAGCTCACCAAGAAAAACTTTCTTAGTAGGAAATCACAAAGTGAATTGTTAGAGACCCAATGTGATTTGTCAAACTCATAGAAGCATAAAGAGAATTGTTAGAGACTCAATATGTTCTATACTCAAATCCCAATCTCAAAACTCAACTCAAATCAACTCAGCTCAATCTCAATCTCAAATCTGAAAACTCAACTCAATATCTGAAATGGATAGGATAGAATGTTTTCTTTCAAGAACATGAAACCCCAACAATTGCCAACTATGCAAAGAATCACATAACAATGATACTCATGTTCTTTTCACCATCAATTAGGGTTTCAACAACAATGCTCATCAAACAAGGTTTAGTCAACCAACACCATTCAACTCAACATCAACCTTGAAGCATTCAACCAATCATCACAAGAAAAGGAAACAAGTAGAAATCCTTTTCCCTCCAAAGATATTTGAACAAAATAACCACCAACACAATATCACCAAATGCAAAGAATAACTTGCTCAAATCAACTCAATGGAGTAAGCCCAATATCATGAATCAAGTAAAGCAATAACTTGATCAAACAACCTCTATGGAAGCAACTCAACCATCAAACTCAAAACAGCCAACCAAGGGTTCCACCAACTCAATGCAAGTAGCTAGACTCACAAATATAAACCCTAGTGCACAAAGCTTCCACTATCTCAAACCAAAAATTATGCATTCACCAAAAACTCTCCTTAAGGATAACAATGCATAAGTAGTCTTCAACAAACCAGAAAATAGGATTTACACCTAGCCAAAGGATACCTAGTAGAATACCTTTTCACTCCAACCTTATTTCAGAAAACATACACCAATCATACTCATAAGAAGAATGTGCCCATACCTTATTGGAGTAGAAGATAATTGAACCTTCAAGCCGTCACCACACACAACTCTCAAACTTCCAACCAAGTTAGGGTTAGAATAAAAAGAAATGAGCAATAATATAAACTTCCTTTATTACACCTTTTAGCTCCACTTCTTTAAACACAACCACCATAACATGCCAATAAATCAACAATCACAGACTCACACCTTATACCTCCATTTTTAATTTTAGCATAGCAAAGAATAATCTTAAAAATACATCCAAAGAAATATGCCCTTATTTCTCCTAAGATTTTATTCAATGCTAATCACAAAAGCCAAAACTCATAAAATTTAATCACACCTTATAAATCGCTGTCCAAGAAACTCCGAATTTCATGGCATAAAGACGTTTTAATAAAAACGTGTGTTACTCTAGCAAAGCACCCCCACGAGACTCGAAACGGTGACCTCCGCCAATGCAACGCCCAACAGCAGCCTTCATAGCCACTAGCCCACGCGGGCTACGAAGTTCACAAGTGAACTTCCCTCCACTTCACCCTCGAAAAACTCCCGAAGACTTTTCAACCGCACGTGCTTCTAAGTCTTCCTTCGATCGCAACGAATACAGAGCACAAACACCGCAAATTGCATTCGGGGAATTTCGAATTAATTAGCCTTCCAACCTTAGGAGTTGGAGAATAAATAGTCTCTTCGAAGACACCTTGACGTCGGCAAAAATAAAGACCATTTCGAAATTAATCAAAAGTCTTTTCAAAAAGGGTTTAAAAACCCTTAAATAATTTTAATAAATTAAGAAAAAAAAGGTTTAAAACCTTTAAGTATTTTTAATAAATTAAAAATAATTTCTCCCTTAAATAATTAATTAATTAAAACCTTGAAGGGTTTTAAATAATAATTAAATAAATAATAAAGAGAACCTCCATTGGTTTTAATAAAAACCATTTAACTTGGTTTTAATAAAAACCGGTTTGGTTTTAATGAAAAACCCTTGCCAATGGAATCTCTCCGGATTCTCTTAAAAATATTCTCTTGGAATCTTCCACCTTTGAAGCCAACACATCCTCTTAACATTAATGCCATTTCCTTTTGACATCAATGACAACTCATAGACAAGAAGCTAGGATCTCAAACCCAAAATTGCCAACAATCTCCCCCTTTGTCATTGATGGCAAACCATGCTTCTCAACAACACAGAAACTCAACATAAACAGCTCCCCCTGTCTTGAGGCTCTCCCCTTACTCAAATCTCTCCCCCTTTGTCATCAATGGCAAAGGGTCACCTTTGGGGCTCGGGACTAAGAATGAGCCTCTTAGCTTAGTCCCTCCCCCACCTCCCGATGAGGTGATTAATTCTTGGGTGGGAGTAAAACTCCCATTAGGCACTGATCATCATCAGCGTCTATAACTTCCTTGTCGGGCCTTCTCTTGAACTCTTTGTCCATATTCCTGTTCCTGTCACTGTTCTTGTTCTTGTTCTCATCCCTGTTCTTGTCCATGCCTTGATCCTTGGACCTGATCATGCCACTGTTCCTGTTCCTGTATTCTAGAATTTCAGCTCTACACTGTCTGATTGTGTGACCTTCATTGTTGCACTTGAAACACTTGACGATGTTGTTTCTCTGAGGTAAACCTGATCTTTGAATCCACCAGTTCTGACCAAACCTATTTTGACCAAACCTATTCTGCCAAACCTTTCGACCAAACCTTTCCGACCAAACTCGTTCCGCCAAACCTGTTCGACCAAACCTGTTCCTGTTATTTGCCTTGCAATAAACTGCCTTGTGCCCAAACTGTTGACAAGAGTAGCAATACCCTTGAAAGTAACTAGCACTTCTGAAACTGTCATTTACCTCCTTCACTTGAGCCATGCAATGTGAAGCCATGTGACCAAACCTGTGACAAGCAAAACATCTGCCTTGAAACTTTCCTTTAATTGACCTCTTAGGTTCTGAAAACTTCTTCTCATTCTGAATTCTGTTTTCTATTTCTGTGCATCTATCATTCAAGGACTCCTTTTCTGAAATACTTTCCTCATCAGAACTCTCTTCCTTTTGGAGTCTCTTACTAGACTCTCCAACTTGTTCCTTGTGTGGCTTAACAAAACCAAGGCCTGTTTTATCTCTTGTCTTTCTTTGACCTTTGATGAGTGACTTAACCTTTTTGGAGCTATCTTGAAACCTCGTAAAGCTTATCCTTGTACTCTTTAGTTTCCTCTTTCAAAGAAGCCATTTTCTGTTCTAACTCACTATACTCAAGAACCTTAGACTCTAACTCATCCTTGAGTTCTTGTGTCTTAGCCATAGAGAAGTCAAGACTTTCTATAAGATCATCTCTCTCCATACAACATTCATCTAACTTATCCTTGAGTCTAGCATTCTTCTTTCTTTCCTTTTTCAAAGCACTAAGAGCACTAATAAGTTCACCTTCAAGATCTACTTCACCTTCCTCTATATCTTCCTCTATTTGTTTGCTTTTTGAATCATCAAAGCCTTTTTCAGATTTCTTATCACTAGAGGTGCTACCCTTTTCAAAAACCATACATGCATCTTCCTTATAGTTTTCTGAAGCATCCTCATACATACTAGAAACCAAATCATTATTTGTGCAATCATCCTCAAGGTGACCAAAATTTCCACATCTAAGACATTTCATGATAATGAATCTATGTTTCGGTTCTTCCTCTTTTTCTCATATGAACAACATCTCATTTTCATTATCACTTGAAGAACTTTCACTATCACTACTAGAACACTTACTTGCTTTGTCTAGGTAGAAACTCTTCTTGTGCTTGTGAGAATACCTCTTTCCTTGATTTTTGTGTTCATCTATGTTCTTCCCGTGATGCTTGTGTTTTTAGAATCCTTGCTCTTAGAATCTTGTTTATCTTCATCACTTTCATTCTTGGGAACAAGTACAATTAGTAGCATAATGACCAAACTTTCCACAATTGAAACATCTTATATTTTTCATACTTTTGTGCTTTCTAGAGAACTTGCCTTTCTTGTCGTAATATGCCTCTTCATCACTAGAAGACTCATCACTATCTTGAAGCTGTTTACCCTTGGAATTCTTGGTAGCCTTGAAAGTCGCCTCTTTCTTGACATCAACCTTCACTTGAGTTCTCAACTCAAATGCTCGCAAGTATACTATGGAGCTCATCCTTTTTCAACTTATCCAAATCTTTAGCTTCCTCAATAGCAGAAATCTTTTCACTAAATCTATTAGGAAGAGATCTTAAAATCTTATCACAAACATCATTTTCAGCAAGCTCAAGACCTAAGTCTTTCATGGAGTTAACAACCTCATCCATACGAAGCATGTAGTCACTAATATTTTCATCATCATTCATCTTGAGTTGTTCAAACATACCTTTGAAGTGTCTCAACTTGGCCTTTCTGACATTTGTATCACCCGTATGAACCACCTTCAACTGTTTCCACATTTCACTAGTCTGTCTTGCAGTGAATCACTTTGGTGAGATCTCGCTTCTGTAAGCCTTTCAGGATTGCATTCATTGCTTTTGAATTGTCTGTGATGTAGGAGCCTTTCTTCTTTAGTATTAGGACCATGTTCAAGAATAGTGTACTCATCTTCAATCACTTCCCAAACCTCATTCCCAAGTGCCATTAGATGAACCTTCATCCTTGCACTCCAAAGACCAAAATCTGACCCATCAAGAATAGGTGCTGCATTGCCACTTGAATGATCCATTGTGTTCTTTACTAGCTTTTCCTTCAAGCCGTTAAACTTTTCGAAGGCACCCGCTCTGATACCAATTGAAGAACACAAGCTTATACTGAGATGGGGGTGAACAGTATAAGACCTCTTTTTACTTTTTCTTTTATACTTCAAAATAGTAAAGCAATATACCCAAAGCAATATCAAAGCAATGCACAATATCATCCACAAAGTGACACCAATTTTAACGTGGTTCACCCGTAATGGTCGAGCTACGTCCACAAAACTTTTCTCTAAAAGTTATCTCAAAGTTCTTTGGGAATCCTTCCCAATTACAATGTTTATGAGCCTCGGCCCAAAGGAGATACCTTCCCCCAATCAGAATTTATGAGCCTCTGCTCAAAGGAGATACCTTCCCCCAATCAGAATTTATGAGCCTCTGCTCAAAGGAGATACCTTCCCTCTACTCTGGAAATGATCCCTTAGAAGATCAACTGCCTCTACCTCTTGCAAGCACGTGGAACTCCTTTCCACCGAAGACCTCCTGTCCTCAATGCTTAGCCTAAGAGACCTCTGCCTTCTATGATCACGTCCACAAGTAGCTCAACAACCTGTACCAAACACAGTCAATCGGTCTAGTACAAGTCTTCCTCTATCTGTCAGATCTGTCCAACTCTTGAACAAATCAATCCTCTGCATACAAGCCTTCTCAAAGACTTGCCAACTATCCTCAGGTTCTTCTCATAGAACCAATGCACCTCTGTCCTCAAGTTCTCTGATAGAACTATCAAACTCAGCTCACAAGTCCTCTGCTAGGACCTGTCCAAATCTGCTCACAAGTCCCCATCGAAACCTGTCCAAAATTGCTCACAAGTCCCCATCGAACCTATCCAAAACTGCTCACAAGTCCCCACCGAACCTGTCCAAAAACTGCTCACAAGTCCCCACCGGAACCTGTCCAAAAACTCAACAAGCTCACCAAGAAAACTTTCTTAGTAGGAAATCACAAAGTGAATTGTTAGAGACCCAATGTGATTTGTCAAACTCATAGAAGCATAAAGAGAATTGTTAGAGACTCAATATGTTCTATACTCAAATCCCAATCTCAAAACTCAACTCAAATCAACTCAGCTCAATCTCAATCTCAAATCTGAAAACTCAACTCAATATCTGAAATGGATAGGATAGAATGTTTTCTTTCAAGAACATGAAACCCCAACAATTGCCAACTATGCAAAGAATCACATAACAATGATACTCATGTTCTTTTCACCATCAATTAGGGTTTCAACAACAATGCTCATCAAACAAGGTTTAGTCAACCAACACCATTCAACTCAACATCAACCTTGAAGCATTCAACCAATCATCACAAGAAAAGGAAACAAGTAGAAATCCTTTTCCCTCCAAAGATATTTGAACAAAATAGCCACCAACACAATATCACCAAATGCAAAGAATAACTTGCTCAAATCAACTCAATGGAGTAAGCCCAATATCATGAATCAAGTAAAGCAATAACTTGATCAAACAACCTCTATGGAAGCAACTCAACCATCAAACTCAAAACAGCCAACCAAGGGTTCCACCAACTCAATGCAAGTAGCTAGACTCACAAATATAAACCCTAGTGCACAAAGCTTCCACTATCTCAAACCAAAAATTATGCATTCACCAAAAACTCTCCTTAAGGATAACAATGCATAAGTAGTCTTCAACAAACCAGAAAATAGGATTTACACCTAGCCAAAGGATACCTAGTAGAATACCTTTTCACTCCAACCTTATTTCAGAAAACATACACCAATCATACTCATAAGAAGAATGTGCCCATACCTTATTGGAGTAGAAGATAATTGAACCTTCAAGCTGTCACCACACACAACTCTCAAACTTCCAACCAAGTTAGGGTTAGAATAAAAAGAAATGAGCAATAATATAAACTTCCTTTATTACACCTTTTAGCTCCACTTCTTTAAACACAACCACCATAACATGCCAATAAATCAACAATCACAGACTCACACCTTATACCTCCATTTTTAATTTTAGCATAGCAAAGAATAATCTTAAAAATACATCCAAAGAAATATGCCCTTATTTCTCCTAAGCTTTTATTCAATGCTAATCACAAAAGCCAAAACTCATAAAATTTAATCACACCTTATAAATCGCTGTCCAAGAAACTCCGAATTTCATGGCATAAAGACGTTTTAATAAAAACGTGTGTTACTCTAGCAAAGCACCCCCGCGAGACTCGAAACGGTGACCTCCGCCAATGCAGCGCCCAACAGCAGCCTTCACTGCCACTAGCCCACGCGGGCTACGAAGTTCACAAGTGAACTTCCCTCCACTTCACCCTCGAAAAACTCCCGAAGACTTTTCAACCGCACGTGCTTCTAAGTCTTCCTTCGATCGCAACGAATACAGAGCACAAACACCGCAAATTGCATTCGAGGAATTTTGAATTAATTAGCCTTCCAACCTTAGGAGTTGGAGAATAAATAGTCTCTTCGAAGACACCTTGACGTCGATGGAAATAAAGACCATTTCAAAATTAATCAAAAGTCTTTTCAAAAAGGGTTTAAAAACCCTTAAATAATTTTAATAAATTAAGAATAAAAAAAGGTTTAAAAACCTTTAAGTATTTTTAATAAATTAAAAATAATTTCTCCTTTATTAAATAATTAATTAATTAAAACCTTGAAGGGTTTTAAATAATAATTAAATAAATAATAAAGAGAACCTCCATTGGTTTTAATAAAAACCATTTAACTTGGTTTTAATAAAAATCAGTTTGGTTTTAATGAAAAACCCTTGCCAATGGAATCTCTCCGGATTCTCTTAAAAATATTCTCTTGGAATCTTCCACCTTTGAAGCCAACACATCCTCTTAACATTAATGCCATTTCCTTTTGACATCAATGACAACTCATAGACAAGAAGCTAGGATCTCAAACCCAAAATTGCCAACATTTCCATACCTAATATACTTGTGATATCAAGTAGTTCTTCATCCTCATGCTCTAGAAAGCATAATTGTTACCATAAAACAATGGAGCCTTATTTGTAGATGATCCATTCTGTGAATCCATTTGTGTTCTTGTAGAATCTACCCTCAAACTATTAGCTTTTCCAAAGGAACCCACTCTGATACCAATTGAAGAACATAAGCTTATACTGAGAGGGGGGTGAACAGTATAAGACCACTTTTTAATTTCTTTCCAAACCAATATCAATTAATGTCCTTAATTTCAATAACCAAATATATCAGTGTGCATTAATAACTCAGATAGCAATAGTAATCAAGATCACAAGTCACCATACACAATTGAGACACAATATTTAATGTGGTTCCCCTAATGTGGGGTACTCCACAAGATAGTCTCCTTATAATATTTCACATATAAATAAGGATCCTTATCCAATACAATTATTTCTTTGATCTACTCAAATCTAGGCAATAACAAGCTCACACAAAACTTGTCCAAATATGCATAACAAGCTCACATAGAACTTGCTCAAATCTGCTCCAACAAGCTCACTAAGAACTTGTCCAAAAATTATTTAGCAAGCTCATGAAGAACTTGCTCAAATCTACTTCAAAAATCTCACTAAGAACTTGTCCAAAACTACTCTAGCAAGCTCACCAAGAACTTGCTCAACTTTGCTCAATAGGCTCACTTAGAACCTCATCAAAATCTATCCCAAATCTGTCCACAAATCTATCTAAAACTGTCCACAAATATGTCTAAAACTATCCACAAATATGTCCCAAAAACTATCCACAAATTCTTCTCCAAAGCTCAATCAATCATACACAAACTACCACAAATCTGCCCAAAAATCTATCCCAAAGGCCTTCTCAAAGGCTCAATCAATCATGCTCAAGTAGTACTCAAATCTCATCCACAAATCTATGAAGGCAAGGCTCAAAGATGAACTCAACAATGAATGACAATGCACTCTACAATGGATGACAATAGTGATCCGCTATGATCTCAACTCAACTCAACCCAAATCAATCTCAACTCAAGTCAACTCATAGAAGCATAAAGAGAATTGTTAGAGACTCAATATGTTCTAAGCTCAATCTCAACTCAAATCAGAATTATAGAATAGTTTGTTTCATGTGACTTGAACAATCACCTCAAACAATCACTTGACTAGGCTCAATCAACTCAACTCAACCAATCACCACAAGGGGCAACTATTTCTCAAAAAATCCTAGTCCAAGCATGTATCAACCAACTCAAATGTTTCCAACAATGCTCAACCATAAATCTTACATAACACTGATACTCATGTTCTTTTCAGGTTCTTTACATAACCAATGGGTTTCAACAACTATGCTTATAAAACAAGGTTTAAAAACAACTCTCAAACTAGAAATCCTTGAAGCATTCAACCAACCACTTTCGAAAAGGAAACCACAATCAATCCTTTTCACTCCAATGATATTTCAGAAATCAACCACCATAAAAAATCAATAGGAGAATGTGCCTATACCTTTTTGATGCCAATAATTTATCCACAAAATCTGCCACACTAAACACAACTTTCCTTTCCAATATCAATAAGGGTTAGTGGACTTAAAATAATAATCACAAGATAAAGCATAACTCAATTTACACCTTTTTACTCCAACTTAATAAACGCATCCACCAAAGTTCTTTTTTTAATAAAAAACATTATCAAAATAATAATCAATAAACTTCTTAGAAATTATTTTATAACAACTCCTTATTTCTCCTAAATCTTAATTCTCAATTTTATGAACATCAAATTAAATCAACTCATCCACCTTTGAAATAATAATCACAACCCTTATAAAAATAAATTTTAATTAAAAACTTTAATTATTCCTAACCACCTTATAACTCCAACTTAGGGCTTAACAAAATTAATTAGAGCAAAAACATATTTACCTCCTCAAGGGGATTCGAACCCCCAAATTTCCCACACCGCGAGTGCCTTAGCCACAGCTAAGGTTGCCACACGAGCTAGCCACTCATTCAAAAGGGAAAGGCACAACGTGCCTTAAAACCTTTCCTCCCTTTCCACAAATCAAAAGAGCTTCGAGCGCTTTTCTTCCAACTCCTTCCAAACGCATTCAAGGGGATTCAAAACCTTGATGATTGTTCTGCCACACACCTTAGCTAAAATCCAACTCCCAATGTGCCACTCTGCCCATGATGAATTTGGACTTCGACCAACCTTCGTTTATTTGATGCTTTTGCTTTCTAAAATTTTCGCATGAGCTCAATTTAGATGCTTAGCCAACAATTATTAACCATGAGTAAGTATTAGTTTATGAACCTTAGGTATCCCCTTTATATAGCCTCCTTATTATTTTCTATGACGTCGATGGAAATCTTGCATATTTAATTTTAAATTTTAATTTTAATTTTAAATAATTAAAATTTAAACTAAATATTAAAAATTAAATATCTCCATCACCGGGGCACCTTTTTCGATGAAACGAAAGGCCAACTTGGTTTTTAAGAAAAATCCAATTCAAATCTGTCATCCATGGTTTTAAATAAAACCTTTTATTTTTCCTACCTTGGTTTTCACAAAAATATTGTATTTATCCATGCTTTCCAAAATATCATTTGGCCACCAAAACTCAATGTGATCCATGTGACATCAATGATACATGTGAAATCAATGACAACAGAAAATAACTCAAATTGCCAACAACTCAATGGGAATGATAAATTGCTTACCATAAACCATCTCATAAGTTATTAAACCATTGGTAGTCTTCCAGGTTGTGTTATAAGCCCATACAACTTCTTTTAATCTTTCTAACCAATCTACTCTACTAGTGGCCACTATTTTTATTATTATCTTTTGAAGCTCTCTATTGGTTACTTCCACTTGTCCATTGGCTTGAGAATGATATGGTGAAGTTTTTCTATGTTTTATTTGATAGATCATTGTGATATGTTCTATTAATCTAGAGAGAAATTGAGTTCTTTGATCTGAAACTAGTTCTCTAGGTGCTCCAAAGCACAACATAATGTGCAAATATAAAAAATCAACAATGGGTTTAGCTTGTGCTCATGGAAAATCTTCTACTTCCACCTATTTTGTAACATTATTTGTGCACACAAGTATATATTTATTATTTGCACTATTGGTCCAACAAAATCAATTCCCCATTTCTCAAATGGTTCAAACATAATTTGGGGTACCAAGGGCATCTCCAATGTAGGGGTTGGTTTACTAGCCCTTTGGCATGCATCATGTCTATCAACAAATTTATAAACATACTTATTTATAGTAGGCCAAAAATATATAGTTTTGATTATTTTACTAACCATCATTTGGGCTGCATAATGACCTCCACAAGGTTCTTCATGTGTTGCTCTAATAATATCATACACATCTTCTTCCTGCACGCATCTCCTAACTACATGGTTTGGGCAAGACTTGAATAAAATCCCATTAATCCACATGTAAGGGACACTCTTATGTACTAACATTTTTTGCTCATAAGGTGTAAATTTTTAAGGCATATTTCTTGTTACTAAATAATTTGCAATATTTGTGTACCAAGGAGTGAAAATAGAGAGAGAAAACAAATGCTCATCTAGAAAATTATCAAGAATTAACTCATCATCATCAAAGATTTACATACGGGATAAATGGTCTGTAATAACATTATCCTTGCCTGCTTTGTCTATAATTGTGAAATTTAAATTCTTGCAATAAGAGAAGCCATATAACCATTCTACCTCTTACTATGGATTTTTTCATTAAGTATATTATGGCAGAGTGATTAGTGTGAAAAAATACTGCATACCCTATTATGTACTGTTTGAATTTATTAATAGCATGAGCTACAACTAAGAACTCTTTTTCAGTAACCTTGTAATTTAGTTCAGATCCATGCAAATTTTTACTTACATAATAGATAACATAAGGTATTTTTTTTCTATTTGTTGCAGTACTACCCCTATTGCATATCCTAAAGCATCACAATGTATATGGAAGGGTAATTTCCAATTTGTTCTCCTCAGGATTGGAGCAGTAATCAATTTGTTATTTATAATTTTAAAGGCTTACTGACATGCTTCAGTCCAACTAAATTCACTTTCTTTGGTTAGGAGCTTAAGCATAGAAGCAAAAATTTTACTAAAATATTTAATGAATCTACGGTAGTATCCTACATGTCCTAAGAAACTTCTTACCCCTATTTGTGTTTTCGAAGGTTGGAGGGATTAGATAACTTGAATTTTTGTAGGATCTACTTTAACACCTTCCTCTGATATGTAATGTCCTAAAACAATGCCTCCTCTCATCATCATGAAACACTTCTCATGACTCAGAGAGACATTTTATTCTTAGCATCTAATCAATACCTTTTGTAAGCTTTATAAAGTTTCTTCAAAGGTGTTACCATATACTGTGAAGTTTTCCATATAGACTTCTACACATTTGTTAATCAAATCAGCAAAAATAGCTAAAATAACCATTTGAAAAGGGGTTGGTGTATTGCATAGTCCAAAAGGTAAGACTTTATAAGCATAGGTGTCTATAGGACATGTGAAAGTTATCTTGTCCTAATATTATTCATCTATGGAAACCTAATTATACCCATTAAAGTCATCCAAAAAACAAAATTATTTCTTCCCAGCCAAGGTATCAAGAACTTGATCAATGAATGGTAAGGGTAAATAGTCCTTATCTGTTACTTTATTCAGTTCCCTGTAATCCACACAAATCCTCCATTTACCATTTTTTTAGGGACTATTACTAATGATGATACTCATCGATTGTTATAAATTGGATATATAAGTCTTACGTTCAAGAGTTTAATGATTTCTTCCTGAACTACATCTTTCATAACTAGATTCAATCTTATTTGGGGTTTTCTAACTGTGTGGAAAACTTCTTGAATAAATATATGATGGGTACAAATGTTTGGGTGTATTCCTTTCATATCCTCATAGTTCCATGTAAATGCAAATCGATGCTTTTTAAGCGCATCAATCAGTTGTGATTCTTGTATACTCGTAATCTCATCACTAATGTTCAAAGTTCATCCCAATGTAATATTTATATATTTGTAATTTTTGGTATTCGCATATATTCTCATAATTTCAGGTTTAAGTACATATAGGTGATAATCGTAAGGTATCAATTGTTGAGTTAAGCTTGTGCTAGCCTCATTAATGAACATAGTAGATTTAGATAAACACCTATTATCTTGATCTTGATCTTCCTATTGATCTCCTAGTAACAATGATAAGGGTCCTGTTGGTCACGAATCTGCCACAGGAAAGGATTTTTACAATTGCGCCCTAGACCCGGCCAACATTGAAAGGCTGGAAGCAAGAAATGGCTCCCAGACCAATCTCCAGAGTGGGCTGGTTCCCTCTACTATTCTAAAATTGGGTTTAAGATAGGGTTGCCGGAAAGAGATTTAAAAGGTTGCAGAAAGAAATGGGAAATATGGCCACAAGCCGAAGTGATGGGATCAGAAAAACAACAGCAGGAAACTACAAACGCAACAACAGCAAGTAACATAAGAAATCAGCTTCATCCTCGCACAATCACATGCCGCAAATCCCTCCAAACCCACATTCCAGGAATTGTACCTTGACCGCAGTATTTAAATCCAAGATGCAGAATTTAAATGTAATAGCAATGCAGAGTACGAATGCTATTAGAAATGCAGAAAACAGAAAGCAAATTCATCCATGCGACGCTTGAAAAATTAGAAGTCGATCCTTTTATTCCCGTAGATACAATTCCAGTTTCTAGCAGCAAGTTTTTCCAACCTTTGCAAATGAAAATTACATTGGTTTTTATAGAGGTCCGTCCTCTTTGCAGCATTAAAAACGTAAAACCAACTTCCTCGTGATCTACAATAATATCTTGAAAATCGGGAACACGACCCCTTAATAGCGGCCTCGAGGAAATAAAAATTAAATGCCATGAAACGTTCGCGGCCCTTCATTAAATTCGCTTTTTCAAACATGTGCATGAAGCCGTTAAAATAATCCACGAACCGCGGCTTTGAACCAATAAACCCTTTAATTTTGGTGGCCTGGGCACTCTTCGAACTTAACCGCATCGGAAATCCGCAAAATATTTAATTCGGGTTAGCATTAAATCATCGAAAATCGAAAAAACCCTTTCGGCCGTTCATATTGCACTTGGCGGGAAAACTGCGCAGGTCGCGAAAATGCGACGGGTCGCGAAATCGCGACGTCTTTTTCCGCCGTACGCTTCGACCACCGTTGACCCGCGAAAATGGAACATGTAGCGATTTCGCTACATGTTTCCGCCGTTGGCTCCTCCCTGCGCTCTGCCCCGCGAAATCGGAACATGTAGCGATTTCGCTACATGTTTCCGTCGCCGTACCAATCGCATTTTTCGGTCGCGATTCGCTGACATGTCAGCGACGCGCTGCAAGTTTGCACTTTTTGCCTTCGACGCTCCCCGGTCGCGATTCGCTGACATGTCGCCGAATCGCCGCATGTTTTCAACTTATGTTTTTTTGCCCGCCGACTCGCGATTTCGGAACACGTCGCGATATCGCGACGGTTCCGCCAACCTCGCTCCGTTGGATCGCGTTGACCGCGATTCTCGAAACATGTCGTCGCGTCGTCGCAATTTTCAGACTTAGTCATTTTTTGCTCATTTTTTCTCCTTTTTTTGCCCAAGCCGCATCAATCAAAGGTCAGATCCCCAACAATACATCAATGCATTCATCAATGAGAATCAATGTGGCAAAAATGCCAACATTCTTGGCGGCTCATGCGGGTATACAACTACTCGTATGCAAGAATCCATGCCTTAGTCCATTGGGCACAGAGTCATATTGAACTCGTAAACAAGCCGCCGCAAAACATGTCGTGGGACCGTCGCCAAACTTCTTCTCACATGGAAAACTAGAACCGGAAGAACTTGCATAGAAGCGGTTATAAACTGAAGAAATGGAATGTGATGGTGGAGTGAGCTCCTGCGATTGCGCAAGCGGTGACTGCAATGGAGTGATGTGGAAGTAAGCAAGTGATGAATGAGATAGACATAACAACATCATGTTGATACACTACCAGCGGCAATAGATGGAATGAACGAATGGATGGAACATAAGTGGAAGTTTTGAAGCGTGAAATGAAAATGAACTAAGCTGGAAAAGAAATGCCTTTTTTTTTTTTTTCTTTTTAAAACAAAAACAAACTGAGAAGAAAGGGATAAGAAGACATGGGAAAAGTAGACAAGGGGAGAAGAAACAACAGCCGTGGCTTATTCTGTAACTGCAGAAGGAAAAGAAGTAAAAGAAGGAAGATGAAGAAGGGAAAGGAAAGAAAAAGGGAAGGGAAAAGAAGAAAGTGCTAGAAAGCCACCAAACTGTTGGGAGGAGAAAAACAAAGGAAAAACAAGCATCTACGGCTCGCAGGCAACAAGAACCGAGATGAACAAATAAAAACAATACCACTTTTTTTTTTTTTCTTCTTCTTTTTCTATTTTTTTTTGTTTTTTTCAAAATACTATATACAATAATGCATGACATGATTGGCATGTCGCCACCAGACACCCAATCTCAGAATGTTATCCGTTAAATCTGCAATGTCCCGACCCGGATCCGATCATACTTAAGTCGGTCCTTGAAATTAGGCTGGCTCCTTCCTGAAGTTCTCCATGGTGCCGATAGGATGCAATTCAGCAGATTATCCTTCTTACTAGTACCCATATGGAAGACTTCTTCAGTGCATCGGATGTAGTGGTCGGAACCAACACCACCACTTTGCAGACTTTACTGGTTGTGTGCTGAGTACAGGCTCCTCTAACACCTTGATGTGATCACAGGGCTCTTCAAGTGAGAACTCAGATTCTGGGATCTCCTCAGACTCTAAAATTTGCACTTGTTCTTCTACTTGGCCCATCTCTTGCTGAAAACTGCAAGCAACCATATTGTTCATTGTTGGAAAAGTGCTTGCATGTCCCAATCCTTGACTTTGGACGAGATCTGTCCCTTGAATCCCACATGACTGCATCTCAGGTTTTTGCTAAGTATAAGGGATCTGGCATGAATGTGCAGGGTAAACAGGAGCAAGAACCACCGGAGAAGGTAATGGAGTTTCTCCCCACGGTAACTTTCCTGATAAGAGCAACAGCTGTTCTGCTTGCACTGCTTCCTCAAATATTTGTGGGAAGCGTTGTTCACCCGATCGCAAGAAAAGAGACCTATGTCGAGTTCAAAGCTCGAACATAAAAGAGGAGGGCTTGGGTGGGTGATGGACGGATCTTCTCTGGAATTCTCTTCCAACTTCTCAAGAATCGGACATTGAAGTCCGTGATGCTCTCTTGAGGTGCTCTCTTGATGTGCATGAAAAATTGGTAGAGATCCAAAGAACTATAGAAAGGATCTTCGTCAAATCTTTTGATTAGTGCCCCCGCGAGATCATCCCATGAGCTGATGCTTTGACATTTGAGCAGTCTGTACCACTGCAACGCTCTTCCTTCCAAAGATTGAACCAGAATCGGATCATGACATCCTCATGTTCTATGACATGGATCATGGACAGAGTCGCAATATCTTCAACATGTGTCAGAGCCATGCCTTCGGTACCATCATATTTTGCCAGATTTTTTAGGGCACCTTCAGGAATTTCATGCCAAACTTGCAGATTCAGAGGGCCAGGATCATCCCATCTAGAAAAACCCTCGCCTTTGTGGCAGTGGTCTCATGGGATCACGGCCATCGCCATTAAGTCAGAGTCGCCAGATGAACATTCTTTGAATTTTTTTTTTTTTTTTTTTTAAAAACAATAGGCGTCCACGAACAGATCTTCAACTCAGAAAAGTCGCCAGATGAACTTAAAAATCTCCGCTGTGAGGCCAAGACAGCTCATCAAATCTTGAGACCTCCGGGTGTTAAAACGTGCCAAAACTGTTGGCACCGGTGGGGTTATCACTTTGGAAAATTATGCGTATCCCACCGATTATGAATTCTTGGAGACAGAAATAGTCTGTCCCACCGAGCGTGCCAAAAATTGTTGGTCACGAATCTGCCACAGGAAAGGATTTTTACAATTGCGCCCTAGACCCGGCCAACATTGAAAGGCTGGAAGCAAGAAATGGCTCCTGCACCAATCTCCGTAGTGGGCCGGTTCCCTCTACTACTCTAAAATTGGGTTTAAGATAGGGTTGCTGGAAAGAGATTTAAAAGGTTGCGGAAAGAAATGGGAAATATGGCCACAGGCCGAAGTGATGGGATCAGAAAAACAACAACTGGAAACTACAAACGCAACAACAGCAAGTAACATAAGAAATCAGCTTCATCCTCGCACAATCACATGCCGCAAATCCCTCCAAACCCACATTCCAGAATTGTACCCTGACCGCAAGTATTTAAATCCAAGATGCAGAATTTAAATGTAATAGCAATGCAGAGTACGAATGCTATTAGAAATGCAGAAAACGTAAAGCAAATTCATCCATGCGACGCTTGAAAAATTAGAAGTCGATCCTTTTATTCCCGCAGATACAATTCCAGTTTCTAGCAGCAAGTTTTTCCAACCTTTGCAAATGAAAATTACATTGGTTTTTATAGAGGTCCGTCCTCTTTGCAGCATTAAAAACGTAAAACCAACTTCCTCGTGATCTACAATAATATCTTGAAAATCGGGAACACGACCCCTTAATAGCGGCCTCGAGGAAATAAAAATTAAATGCCATGAAACGTTCGCGGCCCTTCATTAAATTCGCTTTTTCAAACATGTGCATGAAGCCGTTAAAATAATCCACGAACCGCGGCTTTGAACCAATAAACCCTTTAATTTTGGTGGCCTGGGCACTCTTCGAACTTAACCGCATCGGAAATCCACAAAATATTTAATTCGGGTTAGCATTAAATCATCGAAAATCGAAAAAACCCTTTCGGCCGTTCATATTGCACTTGGCGGGAAAACTGCGCAGGTCGCGAAAATGCGACGGGTCGCGAAATCGTGACGTGTTTTTCCGCCGTACGCTTCAACCACCGTTGACCCGCGAAAATGGAACATGTAGCGATTTCGCTACATGTTTCCGCCGTTGGCTCCTCCCTGCGCTCTGCCCCGCGAAATCGGAACATGTAGCGATTTCGCTACATGTTTCCGTCGCCGTACCAATCGCCTTTTTCGGTCGCGATTCGCTGACATGTCAGCGACGCGCTGCAAGTTTGCACTTTTTGCCTTCGACGCTGCCCGGGTCGCGATTCGCTGACATGTCAGCGAATCGCTGCATGTTTTCAACTTAATGTTTTTTTTGCCCGCCGACCCGCGATTCCGGAACACATCGCGATATCGCGACGGTTCCGCCAACCTGCCTCCGTTGACTGCGTTGACCGCGATTCTGAAACATGTCAGCGCGTCGCTGCAATTTTCAGACTTAGTCATTTTTTGCTCATTTTTTCTCCTTTTTTCGCCCAAGCTGCATCAATCAAAGGTCAGATCCCCAACAATACATCAATGCATTCATCAATGAGAATCAATGTGGCAAAAATGCCAACAGGTCCCTCAACTTCTTGTTGTAGGTGTTCACTCAAAACATTGATAGATAAGGTTTGGATATCATCCAAATCATGAGGGAAATCATACCATAGTTATTTCAAAAAATCTCTACCTAACGTTGATTCTGGAAATAGGCTAGTATATTTAGTGTTCCTGCCATTGGAGATAGTCATGTTTTCAGATCTGCAATTGATGTAGGCATCAACTATTGCAAGCCATGGGTATCCTAAAATTAAGGGATGTCCCCCTAGATATTTCTTGGCTTGTAATACTATAAAGTCTATAGGGTATTCCCATGAACTTACAGAAACTATAACATCCTCCAATTTTCCTTCTGGTCTAATAGTAGATCTATTTGCAAGTTGGAGTACTATAGAATTTGGTTGTGATTTACGTACTCCTAAGGATTCTACTATTTCCTTGGTCATGACATTAATAATAGCTCCTAAATTGACTAAAACAGTGTGCAAGGCTATTTTACCAATGTGAACTGTAAGTATAGGTATTCCAGGATCAATATATTCTGGTAATAACGTACCTTCAATCATTATCTTAGACAACTATCCAATGACTTGAATGGTTTGAGTTTTATTCTTCTTTTTCCTTACAAAATTTGTGCATATATTCTTGATTAGCTTGGAATAGATAGAAATCTCCTTGATAGCTTGTAACAAAGGAATTTTAATGGTGACGGTTTCCAACTCTTAATGGAAATTGAAAGTTGGCTTAGATGGTTCTTTTGGTATTGCTAGCCTTTCAGGAAATGGTATCTCCACTTCTTTCCTTTGAATTTGGATCTCTTTTTGTTTGGATAGAATGTTTTCTGGTAAATCTACCACCTATTCTTCAGGTTTTTCATTTTCATTTACTTTTTTAGATAGAGTCTTTGGGGGTTATTCAATCTCTGTGAGGGTAGCTCTAGTATTGTCCAATATTTTTCCAGATCTTAATTTAATCTATTGGTAAGGTATCACATATATTGAGCATGTCTTATTTGTTTCATAGACCTAATGAATATTTTAGTTATTATTTGGGTTAGGCACCAGCTTAGCTAGTAAAGGTGGCTACTTAGGAGGATTATTTACATTATTTGGAGGTGGAAGAAGTCTATTTTAGGGCTGGTTTTGAGCTAATTACCCCCTAAATTGATTTTTAAATTTTTGTTGTTGGGGTTACCCTTGAGACCAGCTAGGTCCTATTTGATTGTATTGGCCACTCGTATTCCAATTAGATGCATTCTGATTTTCGCCTGCCATCCATGGAGGTGAATTTCCATATGAATTGGACATGAATTGTGCCCAAGGAGGCATGTTCCAATCTTGATTGAATTGATTCCAGTTCAACCAATTTGGAGCATTTGACCAATAATTAGGTCTTTGTTGGTTGGAATAGTTAGAGTTTGACCAATTGGGTGGACCATTAAATGGACCATTCCTTCTTTGAGCTATAAAATAAATATATTCGGCTTCTTCGACCTTAGGTTCTTTTATAGTAGTCTTGATAGCAAAAATATATTTACAATTTTTGGTACTATGGTTCTTGTCACAGATTTTACAAGTAGATATGTTGGAAATATTTGTAATATTGAGAGGATATTCTCTCAAGTTGTGTTTCTTCCTACATCTGTGATAATATATTTCTTCAATGTTTTGATCATTAAATTTCTTATCCATGAGGTTGAGGGATGATGTAATATTAAGACTCTCTATCATATTTCCAATTTCAACTCACGTTACTCCTCCTGATGATGGGTACTTATTACTTATTAATGGTTTATTTCTTGAATAATTTTTGCAAAGATTTACAATTTCTCCTAATCCCATATGATGGATATCCCCTTTTTCCATAAGGTTTAGTATGTCTAGGACATCTTCCTTTAGCCCTTTAAGAAAAAGTTATTTTTGAACCTCCTCATCCAACTCAATGTTTACCCTTGATCCCACAAACCAAAATATCTTGAGATAATCCTCAAGGGATTCATCATATTTTTGATTCATGCAAAACAACTCAGTTTTCTTATCCCAAACTCTACAATAATATTGGTATCTCTCAAGGAATATGTCTTTTAATCCATGTTCTCCATTCCATATATTGCAAATGCTTTCTCCTAGACCCATAAACCATCTCAAGGCTACATATTTAAGCATAGAGGGGAATAGTATTAATTTTTTCTCATCAGTGGTGTAAAAGTAAGCTTGGCACACCACTTCAAATTCAAAAAAAAAGGCATCGGGATCCTCATGTGGTTTCCCATGAAAGGTAGGCAAAAAAATAATAGAGACTGGTTTAGGTTCTCTTGTTAGCCTTTCTTTAGAAGAAGGAATTGGGAAGGCAAAAGTCTTTCTCTGTCCACCTCCCCTTTAGTTTTCTACTTCTCCTTGATCATTAGTCCTTTGCCTATGTTCCCTTTGGTTTCCATTTACTTCCCCATGTTCACTAGCCTAATTAGCCATGATTGAATATAAGATTTCAAGAATTGGCTCAGGTATAGGTTCATAAAAGAGTGTTGAGGTATCTATATGATCGTCAAATTCTGTTGAGCAAGGTGTTGCAAGAAGTTTGTCATTGTTGTCAACACAAGCAGTTAGATCTAATGATGCAGTGGATAGACAGTTCAGGAGTCATTCAGATGCAGAAGATAGAAGTTCAAAGGATAGTCAGATTATGTAAAGTGCAATTCCAGGAAAACAGAAGTGACCCAGTTTCAAAAATTCGAAGAAAAAGACAAGTTAGAAAACTGTCGCGATATCGCGACATGTTTTCTGTCACGATTTCGCGACAAGTCGGAGGAGAGAGAAAGCACAGTCAAAAATGTCATGATTTCATGACAAAAATGAGGAGAGAGAAGGCGCAGCCGAAAATGTCACGATTTCACGACAAAAATGAGGAGAGAGAAGGCACAACCGAAAATGTCATGATTTCATGACAAAAATGAGGAGAGAGAAGGCGCAATGAAAATGTCACGATTTCATGACAAAAATGAGGAGAGAGAAGGCGCAAGGCAAACTGTCATGATTTCATGACATGTTGGAGGCCAAGAAGCTAAGTCGAGAAACTGTAGCGATTTCGCTACATGTTGGATTTTCGCTGGCCGAAGCAAGGAGAAAGCGTTAAGTGGAAAAGTTGTAGCGATTTCGCTACATGTTGAAATTTCTGGTCGAAGCAAGGAGAAAGTGTTAAGTGAAAAGTTGTAGCGATTTCGCTACAAGTCAAAAGTGCACAACACAAAGGTGTAGCGATTTCGCTACGAGTTGAAAAAGCACAACACGAAGGTGTAGCGATTTCGCTACGAGTCAAAAGTGCACAACACGAAGGTGTAGCGATTTCGCTACAAGTCAAAAGTGCACAACTCAAAGGTGTAGCGATTTCGCTACAAGTCAAAAGTGATCAACACGAAGGTGTAGCGATTTTGCTACAAGTCAAAATTTCGTAGAAGCAAAGTTGAAGCACAAGGCACAAAGTTGTAGCGATTTCGCTACTGCATGAAGCAAGAAATGTACAGAAGCCGAAAGCGTCATGATTTCATGACAAAGATGAGGATGACGTCAGCAAAATTGAAAGTGTCACGATTTCGTGACAGGCTGCAAGAAAAGCCTCTGAAGCGAAAGCATCATGATTTCATGACAAAGCTGAGGATGACGTCAGCGAAAGCTGAAAGTGTCACGATTTAAGTGCAAGAAAGCTGGAAGCCGAAAGCGTCATGATTTCATGACAAGAATGAGGATGACATCAGCAAAAGTTTGAAGTGTCATGATTTCATGACAAGAATGGTGGCAAAGCTATCAAAGGCCAAAAGGGTCACGATTTCACGACAGCAAGGACAAGAAGGCGTACGGCTACAAAAAGTGTCGCGATATCGTGACATGTTATTATTTCACGGCAATAAGCTACAGGAAGGTGACAAAGGTGGCAGAGGCGTTTGAGGCCGACAAAGTTAAATCTGGGCCGATGGATTTTAGGGTTTTGTAGCCGACAATTTCTAGGGTTTTGCAGCTGACATTCTTAGGGTTACAGTCGATGGATTTTAGGGTTTGGCAGCCGACAAATTCTAGGGTTTCTCAATCGACGTTCTTTAGGGTTTGTTCCTAAAATTTCTTCTATAAAAGGAGGGCTTCTTCGAGTTTGAAGGAAGTGTGAAGATAGTGTGCGAATGCGAGCAGAGTGATTGCGCAAGTAAAGTTCTTATCGAGCAGAGTGCAAAGTCGTAGTTAGAGTTGAAGTGAAGTGTGCAGATCGTGATGGTGTGAATTAAGAGCGCGATGTGCAGAGGTGGAGTTATGAGTGCGAAGTGATAGCGTGCAGATAGAAGAAGTGAACGATCATCCGATTGCTGCTGAGAGTGCGAAGAAGTTCACAGAAGTGTTAGACAGTGCGAAGCGTGTTGCGCAGAAGTAGCAGAATAAGAAACAAGCAGACTGTAAGAAATAACGTGAGAATTTTATTCTGTAATTTTCTTAATCATTATTGACTTCCAAGTTGTAGCTTGGCATAAGGGGTTGGTGCCTCTTTCCAGTAGGTGCTGGTAAATTGGGAGTTGGTGCTCCATTCTGTTTGTAACAGATAAAGCTAAGGGGTTGGTGCTCCTTCCAGTTGGTGCTGGTAAAAGATATTGTAAAGTTGTAGCTTTGCATTGGCTGGATTTGGATGGTAGTCCAAGCAGTCATTTTGAGGAGTAGCCACATTGGTGAACCTCGTTAAATTGTTGTGTTATGTGTGATGCTTTCTTACTGTAGTTGATATATCTTTTATAAGTTTTAAACTGCTATTGGTTTTAGAACTATATATATTTGAAATTTTAAAGGTCACACTGATTCACCCCCTCTCTAGTGTCACTGTGATTACAACAATTGGTATCAGAGCCAAGTTCCTGAACAGGCTCAATCAGCTAAGGTGATCTTGGAAGTGACGCAATGGCAAGTGGTGAAGGTTTCTCCTCAAACAAAGCACCATTGTTTGATGGGACTAATTATGCGTTCTGGAAGGTTAGGATGCAGACATATCTCAGTGCTTTGGGTTTTGACATCTCGGGGTGCGGTAGTCAATGGTTACAAAGCTCCCACCACTGCTCCAACAGACACTACTGGTAAAAATGCATTTGAATATGATTCAAAAGCAAAAATGCCATCATGTGTGGACTAGTGGAAAGTGAGCTAGTCAAGATCATAAATTGTGAATCAGCAAAAGATATATGGGATAAACTAGAGAACATTCATGAAGGAGATGATAGGATCAAGGAGGCCAAGCTTCAAACACATCGAGCTCAATACGAATCCTTAAAGATGGACAATGATGAGAACATAGAGGCTTTCATGCAAAGAGTCAATGGGATCACAAATTCAATGAGAGGTCTCGGCGAAGATATGGACTGATGCTACGATCGTGAAAAAGGTATTAAGATCTCTCCCTCCAAGATTTGATTCGAAAGTTTTAGCCATAGAAGAAGCCAAAGATCTAAATCATTTTAGTATGGATGAGATGCATGGTTCTTTGACTGCTTTTGAAATGAGAATAGGAAGGTCTAATCCCACAGATAGAGAAGCAGACTTTCAAAGCCCTAAAAGGTAAAATCACAAAACAAGAGTCTGAAGAAGAGGATGTTTCAGATGAAATGGAAGCAAATTTTGTCAGAAAACTGAGAAAGGGAAAAGGAAAATACAAAGGAAAGCTACCATTTAAATGTTTCAATTGTGGAGGCATTGGACACTTTGCTACAAAATGTCCTCTCAATGAAAAGAACAAAGGTGAAGAAACTCCGCATCAAGAAAGAGGTGAATGGAGGAAGAAATCAAACTTCAGGAAAGGTAATTTCAAAAAGAAAAGTTTTATCTCCCGAAATGCAGAATCTTCAGAGGACAGTTCTAGTGAAGACTCTGAAGAAGGAACAGGTGAGGCTCTCTTTATGGCATTTGAAGTAGAAAAATCAGAAGAGGCAGAAAACATAGAAAAGAGAGAAGGAATGAACTCTAAAGTGTCTATTGAAAAAGATGAGGCTGAAGTTGATTTAGAAGGTGAGCTGGTCTCTGCTCTTATGGAATGGAAATCTGAGAAAAGAAAGAATAAAAAACTGTCAAGAAAGCTTGAGGATGCAAATGACATTATAACCAGTCTAAAAACACAGACAGAAGAGTACAAGAAAATGTCCGAAGATCTTGAAGTACAGGTAACCATGAAGATAGATTACTGTTGCAAATTGGAAGAAGAAAATGTTGGTCTTCGAATACAGATACAAGAGCTGGATTGAAAAATTAGCTGTCATTTCAAGCGTGAAGAAAGTTCGATGAAACTGGACAAAATCCTAAGCGATCAAAGACCCGCAGGTATCAAATTCGGTCTGGGCTTTATCGAAGGAGAATCATCAAACAGGCAAAAGGCAAGCAATGTTGAATATGAAAAAGGTAAAGACAAGAAATAGGCTGTTGAAAGAAAAACAAATCAGGCAAAAGAAAGCAGTAATGCCAGTCCTGAAATAGGAACTGACAATGATGGCTTTACCAAGGTCACACATCAAAAGAAAAGAAGATCTAAGGCTCCTGCAACAACTTGGCAAAGACCATCTTTCAGGTTCAATCATTATTTCTATGGTTTCTATTTTAAATGTAATGGTTATGGGCATAAAATTGTTGACTGCAAGTATAATATAGGTCCAAGAAGTTTCACTAGTAGAAATGCTTTTGCTCCTCTAATGAGTTATGCAGTAGAATGCTTTAATTGTCACAACTTTGGGCATATTGCTAGAAACTGTCATAGTACTTCTGTTTCAAATCAATCTCAGAAAAGAAGAATTCAACCATATAGGGCAAAACAAAATAGAATTCCTTCTGAAGGATATGTGCAAGATTCTGAAAAGGGGAAATCCAAGCTAGAACCCAATACCACAGTTAAAACAGAATGGAAACAGAAAGAACAACTCAGGGAAGAAAAGGAATCTTTAATAGTGCAGATAGCTTTCAGAGCTCAGAATAAATGTGTACCATGGATCCTTGACAGTGGTTGCTCAAGTCATATGACAGGTGATAAACAAAAATTTGAAAAACTACAGAAATATGAGGGTGGCTCTGTGAAGTTTGGAAATAATGATGGAGCCAAAATAATAGGAAAAGGATCTATCAAAATTAGTGAAGGGAAAATCAAGTCAGAAGAAGTTTTATTTGTGGATGGTTTGAAACATAACCTATTAAGTGTCAGTCAAATCTGTGATAAAGGTCATGAAGTAGTCTTCAAGAAGTAGGGTTGTGAAGTCAAAAAAATAAACAGTGGGAAATTGATAGCAACTGGTTCAAGGACGTCTGGTAATCTGTACACACTCTCAGAAACTTTAGAAGGTACGTGTTTCATTGGACAAGAAGAAGAGAACTGGCTATGGCACAAGAGGCTTGGACACATAAGTTTTGATAATTTGGTGAAAATCAGCTCTAAACAAGCAGTGAGAGATATTCCAACCATTAAGAAACCTTCAAACAATGTTTGTGCTTCATGTCAGAAGGGAAAGCAAACCAGAGTCTCATTCAAAACAAAAGAATACCACACTAGCAGGCCTTTGGAACTTATTCATACAGACTTATGTGGACCCATGAGAACTCAAAGCATAAACGGCGACAAATACTTTATGTTGTGTATCGATGATTATTCCAGAATGACATGGATATTCTTCTTAAAAGATAAAACAGAAGCTTTTGAAATGTTCAGAACTTTCAAACAGCTAGTTGAGAATGAAACAGGAAAAAGGATCAAATGCTTGCGATCAGACAGAGGAGGAGAATTCATTTCGAATGAATTTATAGAATACTATGAAAAACATGGTATCAGGAGACAATATTCAGCAGCTAGAACTCCCCAGTAGAATGGTGTAGTAGAGAGAAAGAACAGAACTATACAGGAAATGGCACGCACCATGCTGGAAGAAAACAAAATAGCAGATAGATTCTGGAAAGAAGCAGTTCACATAGCAATATACATTCAAAACAGGTATATGTTAAGAACTCATGAATGCAAAACACCTTATGAGTTGTGGTTTGGTAGAAAAGCAACAACAAAACATCTCAAAGTATTTGGTTGTAAGTGCTACATCAGAAAAACTGATGACAACCTTGGGAAGTTTGAAGATAGAGCAGATGAAGGTGTTTTTGTTGGGTATTCATCAAAAAGCAAAGCTTACAAATGCTACAACAAGAGACTCAAGAAAATTGTGGACAATGCAGATGTTAAATTCGATGAAGGTGGGAAACGATTAGATGACTTTGAGGAAAACTACCCAATCTATGAAGAAGTCTTTGAAGGAGATGAGGTGAATGAAACAGAAAATAAGTCTACGGATGATGCAGATAACTTATTCGATGACTCAGAGGTGCAAGAAAACAAAAAATTCAAAATAGGCAGCTGGCAGAAAAATCATCCTAGAGACCAAATAATTGGAGATCCCACAGCTGGCATTCAGACAAGAAGGAAAGTAATAAGTAATTACTCTCTTTTATCTAGCATTGAGCCCAAAAACATAGATGAAGCAAGCAAAGATGATAGCTGGATGAAGGCAATAAATGAAGAGTTAGATCAGATTGAAAAGAACAGAACTTGGGAATTAGTACCTAGACCTTGCAAATAAGAATGTAATCGGCACCAAATGGATATTTCGAAACAAATTAAATGAAGACGGACAGGTCATTAGGAACAAAGCAAGACTGGTTTGTAAAGGGTATGCACAGGTCGAAGGCATTGATTTTGAAGAGACTTTTGCACCAGTGGCCAGATTAGAAGCAATTAGAATGTTTCTGGCCTTAGCAGTCCACAAGAACTTCAGGGTTTATCAGATGGATGTAAAATCTGCCTTTTTAAATGGGAAACTCGAAGAAGAGGTCTATATTGAACAACCGGATGGCTTTCAAATTAGTGAGGATCCTAACCTTGTCTGCAAATTAAAGAAAGCATTGTATGGATTAAAACAAGCACCACGGGCATGGTATGCAAGGCTAGATAACTATCTCTCTCAACAGGGATTCAAGAAAGGTTTAGTGGACAGTAATCTGTATGTGAAAATAGAAGGTGGGCATCTCATTGTTCTTGTTGTCTATGTAGATGATATCATATTTGGCAGCAACAAAGATGAATCTTGTAAAGACTTAGCAAATAAGATGCAGAATGAATTTGAAATGTCTATGATTGGTGAATTGTCTTACTTTCTTGGGCTACAAGTTAATCAAAATGAGAAAGGCATATTCATTTCCCAAATCAAGTATGTGAAAGAAATGCTAAAGAGGTTCACTATGGAGGACTGTAAGCCAGTAAGCACTCCCATGACAACAGGCTGCAAATTGAGTAAAGAAGACAAATCTCCACCTGTAGACCAAACCATGTACAGATCTATGATTGGAAGTCTACTATATTTAACAGCTACCAGACCTGATATTCTGCAGCAGTTTGCATGGTAGCTAGATTTCAGGCCAGTCCCAAAGAGACTCATGTGACAGATAGTTAAAAGGATTTTTCGGTATCTCAAGGGCACCATTGAGTATGGGTTGTGGTATCCAAAAGGCAAAGACTTCACTCTTATATCATATTCAGATGCAGATTGGGCTGGATGTGTTGATGACAGAAAGAGTACCAGTGGAGGTGCATTCTATTTGGGGGACAGATTGGTTGCATGGCACAGTAAGAAGCAAGAGTCAGTTTCTTTATCTACAGCTGAGGCAGAATATATTGCAGCAGCAACATGTTGCACACAAGTCTTGTGGATGAAACAAACTTTGAAAGATCTAGGTATTAATTTTAGTGAACCAATATCAGTTAAGTGTGATAACACCAGTGCAATTAACATCTCTAAGAATCCAGTAATGCACTCATGGACAAAACACATTGCTATAAGGTATCATTTCTTGAAGGAGAAAGTTGCAGAAGGAGAAGTTAAATTGGATTTTGTCCCAACTACAGAACAAGTAGCAGATATTTTTACAAAACCATTGCCCAAGGAAGTGTTTGAGTACCTTCGAAGCAAATTAGGAGTAGTCACACTTCCTAAGAAGTGACTAGCTACAGGGATCACTTTCTCAGGGGGAGCATTTGAGTATTTGACTATTCTTTTGCTCATGATCATAATTTGTGCCAGATGCAACAAATTGTGCCTGAGAAGTGTGAGGATGGACTTAGGGGGAGTCTACAGCAGCCCTTTGGTATTATTAACAAAGGGGGAGAAGAGTTACAGGAATGTACACAGGTGTTGCCAACAATTCCAAAGGGGGAGATTGTTGAGCAAGGTGTTGCAAGAAGTTTGTCATTGTTGTCAACACAGGCAGTTAGATCTAATGATGCAGTGGATAGACAGTTCAGGAGTCATTCAGATGCAGAGGACAGAAGTTCAAAGGATAGTCAGATTATGTAAAGTGCAATTCCAGGAAAACAGAAGTGACCCAGTTTCAAAAATTCGAAGAAAAAGACAAGTTAGAAAACTGTCGCGATATCGCGACATGTTTTCTGTCGTGATTTCACGACAAGTCGAAGGAGAGAGAAAGCACAACCAAAAATGTCATGATTTCATGACAAAAATGAGGAGAGAGAAGGCGCAGCTAAAAATGTCATGATTTCACGACAAAAATGAGGAGAGAGAAGGCACAGTCGAAAATGTCATGATTTCATGACAAAAATGAGGAGAGAGAAGGCACAGCCGAAAATGTCATGATTTCATGACAAAAATGAGGAGAGAGAAGGCGCAAGGCAAACTGTCACGATTTCGTGACATGTTGGAGGCCAAGAAGCTAAGTCGAGAAACTGTAGCGATTTCGCTACATGTTGGATTTTCGCCCAAAGCAAGGAGAAAGCGTTAAGTGGAAAAGTTGTAGCGATTTCGCTACATGTTGAAATCCCAAAGCAGGGAGAAAGTGTTAAGTGAAAAGATGTAGCGATTTCGCTACGAGTCAAAAGTGCACAACACAAAGGTGTAGCGATTTCGCTACGAGTTGAAAAAGCACAACACGAAGGTGTAGCGATTTCGCTACGAGTCAAAAGTGCACAACACAAAGGTGTAGCGATTTCGCTACAAGTCAAAAGTGCACAACACAAAGGTGTAGCGATTATGCTACAAGTCAAAAGTGCACAACACAAAGGTGTAGCGATTTCGCTACAAGTCAAAATTTCACTAGAAGCAAAGTTGGAAGCACAAGGCACAAAGTTGTAGCGATTTCGCTACTGCATGAAGCAAGAAATGTACGAAAGCCGAAAGCGTCATGATTTCACGACAAAGATGAGGATGACGTCAGCAAAATTGAAAGTGTCACGATTTCATGACAGGCTACAAGAAAAGCCTCTGGAAGCCGAAAGCATCATGATTTCATGACAAAGCTGAGGATGACGTCAGCGAAAGTTGAAAGTGTCACGATTTCATGACAAGGTGCAAGAAAAGCCGCTGGAAGCCGAAAGCGTCATGATTTCATGACAAGAATGAGGATGACGTCAGCAAAAGTTTGAAGTGTCACGATTTCATGACAAGAACGGTGGCAAAGCTATCAAAGGCCAAAAGGGTCATGATTTCACGACAACAAGGACAAGAAGGCGTACGGCTACAAAAAGTGTCGCGATATCGTGACATGTTATTATTTCATGGCAATAAGCTACAGGAAGGTGACAAAGGTGGCAGAGGCGTTTGAGGCCGACAAAGTTAAATCTGGGCCGACGGATTTTAGGGTTTTGCAGCCGACAATTTCTAGGGTTTTGCAGTCGACATTCTTAGGGTTACAGCCGATGGATTTTAGGGTTTGGCAGCCGACAAATTCTAGGGTTTCTCAGCCGACGTTCTTTAGGGTTTGTTCCTAAAATTTCTTCTATAAAAGGAGGGCTTCTTCGAGTTTGAAGGAAGTGGTGTGAAGATAAAGTGCGAATGCGAGCAGAGTGATTGCGCAAGTAAAGTTCTTATCGAGCAGAGTGCGAAGTCGCAGTTAGAGTTGAAGCGAAGTGTGCAGATCGTGATGGTGTGAATTAAGAGCGCGATGTGTAGAGGTGGAGTTATGAGTGCGAAGTGATAGCGTGTAGACAGCAAAAGTGAACGATCATCCGATTGCAGCAGAGAGTGCGAAGAAGTTCACAGAAGTGGTCGGATAGTGCGAAGCGTGTTGCGTAGAAGTAGCAGAATGCAGAGAAACAACAGACTGTAAGAAATAACGTGAGAATTTTATTCTGTAATTTTCTTAATCATTATTGACTTCCAAGTTGCAGCTTGGCATAAGGGGTTGGTGCCTCTTTCCAGTAGGTGCTGGTAAATTGGGAGTTGGTGCTCCATTCTGTTTGTAACAGATAAAGCTAAGGGGTTGGTGCTCCTTCCAGTTGGTGCTGGTAAAAGATATTGTAAAGTTGTAGCTTTGCATTGGCTGGATTTGGATGGTAGTCCAAGCAGTCGTTTTGAGGAGTAGCCACATTGGTGAACCTCGTTAAATTGTTGTGTTATGTGTGATGCTTTCTTACTATAGTTGATATATCTTTTATAAGTTTTAAATTGCTACTGGTTTTAGAACTATTTATATTAGTAATTTTAAAGATCACACTGATTCACCCCCCTCTCAGTGTCACTGTGATTACAACAAATTCTAGTTCAGGTAGTAGATATGTTTTGGGATCTTGTTCTAGAAATTCAATCTACTTTGATGATGCAAAATCTATAGATGTTTGGATTGCAGTTTTAGTTTCTTTTAACTTAGAAGTTTTAGATTTCTTACTAAGGTCTCTTTGGAAATCTACTTCTGGTTTACTAAATTTAATAAATATTCCCTTCAATTCTCTAGGTTTATTCATGAAATTTTCAAGTTCTTTGGTTCTTGCAACAAACTTTTACCTAATTAATCTTCCTTGAACAACCTATGGATATTGTAAATGTATCAAGTTGCTCAGGAGTCATATAATGCTCTTCATTAAATCTAAAATCTATTGTTACTAGAGTAATCAATTGGACAATAAAATCTTATTTTATAATTAGGTTAGGGCTCTCGAACTATAATTCATAATGCAAGTCTTGACACAGTTCTTAAAGTGAACTACTCATGGTGCCTTTTGATATCTCTTGCTATATTCTATGTTTACTTCTTTGTCCTCTATTTTCTCTAGAAAAATGTGGATGGTAAGGGAATATTTGAAATACTCATCCCACGAGTAGGTGACCAAATTTACTATTGTTCTCCTATCCCCTAGCCACCGCTCACAAATCCTTATAAGGTCAAGATAAGGGGATTGAAAATATGACCTTAGAATTTTAGCCATGTTTACTCTTTGGATTTTACCCAAATCATATGATTTGTCTTTTATGATATCAAGATGTTTGCACAGGTGTTTGGTATCTTTTTTTGAAAAGAAGGTTAACTTCTTATTCTATCGGTAATATTTTTGAGGTCAATCACAGACTGATTAAGACAATTTTCCACCATATAGCAACTTTTACTTCTCTCTCTCTCTCTCTCTCTCTGTATATATATATATATATATATATATATATATATATATATATATATATATATATATATATATATATATATATATATATATATCCACGATCAATGAATTCATATAGCCAATTTTAGCACAATAGAAAAAAAAACATGTGTTGTTACCATTTTACTTCTAAGGGATGTTTTCACTATAGTTGTGTCACTCAATCACACCTAATTCATGTACTACTTTGTGCTTCTATGGGTCAAAGAGTCTTAGATTTAAACTAGAAACAACCACACTATGCAAGAAAATAAATTGCTTGAAAAATAAATTGTTGAAAGGAAAATTGCTAAAAAGAAAAATTATTGAAAAGTAAATGCTAGAAAATAAATGACTTGGAAAATAAATTGCTAAAAAGGGAAATTGCTAAAAAGTAAATGCTAGAAAATTAATGACTAAAAATTAAATTGCTAACTCTAAGAAAGTAGAACTTGGTCCACCTAAGATGGGGATTCTTGGTGTGTGTGTGCATTGATCACCAATTGCATCACCCTCCACATGAAACTCTATATGTGCATTGATCGTTACTTGTGCCACCCTCCACGTATAGGCCTACACATACGTTGATCACTACTTGTGCCACCCTCCACATGTAGGTAAGATTCCTTCCTTACGTGGTCCAACAATATTTAGATTAATGCAATGGCATTGTTCTCCCCGGAAACAACACCAAAAATGTCTAGCTTGAATAGCTAATCATTTAATTTATCAATCCAGGTCTTAATCGATTTAAAGAATAAATATCTAGTATAGATATTCCATGACATTAACCAACTTACTTAGTTTGATTTCTTAAGATTAGGTTACAATAAAATGAAATATTTAAATGTAATTCTTTTTAATATAAAATTAACCTAATGAATGTGGATCCATGTGAAACTAATAATGCTTTGACTATTTTATTTTTGAAATAAATAATGCAGTTTAATTTATATTAATTCTATTTTGTACAAACTAGTCCTATTTTATTGTAGGAGTGAGAGTGTAGGGACTGGTCTTATGGAAGTGGGCCCTGCCTTCTAAAAGTATAGTATATTTTTCTTCTCCTCTAAATTAATTTATCTCAGTAACTACTATTTCATTTAATCTATTCTAACATCTAACTATTCATTAATATAGGAAAAATAAAGATTCTACAAAAGAAAATAAATCATTGTGAAAGACAAAACAACATTTCAAAAAATATGGAAAGAAAATATTATTTTATTGTTGAACTTCAATCATGTACACTGCTGGACATTGTAATCTTTCTCAAAATACTACAAGAGACTTTTTCAAAGATGACTTCTTCAACTTATTGCTCTGAGGACCTTTTCAAATGCATTTTTACTATAATTTATACAATTATTCTCAATGAAGTCTTCGTAATGTTCTTTGTCTCTTTCTAACTAACAAATCTAAATCCTAACCTTCGTACTAACAACTTTTCTAAAAAAATACAATTTCACAACAAATAGGACTTTGGACTAATCAACGTAAGTCCAAGTGGCAACCACTTTAACAACTATTTAATTTTAGAAATAAAATTAACCTATTTGTCCTATTCTCAAGGAAAGATAAAATAAGTTGGCAGAACAATTTAACAACTTTGATCTTCTCCAACTTTAATAACAACTTTACAATTGTTTATTTAATAATAATCAAAATGCCAAATATGTTGCCAATGATGATAGTCAAGTTGTTGATTGTGTATAATATGCTCCTATTAGATGTGATGTGGCAACAAGATTCGGTCAACTTTGACTCGCTATATTTGTATTGTCTTTCAATAGACGCTTTTCCATAGCACCTTTCTGTAGAACCTATCCATAGATCCCACAAATGTGCCATACATTCAGCCAATCTAAGGATGCATACCTCCTAGTTCATCAACCATGGACTCTGCCCAACTTCATACACATATCTACCTAACAACACAACATCTTGCACACAATTTGTGTAAAATATATGCATAAATGATTTTTATAACAATTAATCATTTTGATGCATAAATAATGATATTAAGATGAAATATTAATTAAAATCCATTCATATCCATTTATTTGTAAAAAATATATAAGTAAACCAGATCATATACCGTAACACGTTGACACTCATCACTATGTATTGAATTTTCCAGCACTTCGTTGCATAAATTTAGATATTAAGGACCTTACACAAGAAAACCAGGGGTTCAAATCACAAGCTAGCTAGGGTTTTGAATTGAGGGGGTGAGTGCCAATATATAGATTTCTTGAAAAAAAATATAATAATGGTACAAATCCTTTGCATGAAAAAGCAAAGAGACAGTTTGCATTGAGAAAAGTGAATGTTTTATCTTTAGAATTTTATGCAATTGATTAATGCATTTGTATTTGCTATTTTGGTTCATGCAAGGCACTAAATTGTGGTACAAGATCATGCGTAGGTTTAACTGGTAATTTTTACTGCTAGCTATCCCACCTTATCTTTCAAATGTTGTTTTTGATGCAACTGTCTTAGGGGAAGACGACCTTGATTTGGAGGCCATCTCGGAGTAAGATGAATGATATTTGGAGGCCATCTCAAGGTGATATGTCCAAGGCTACAAAGGAAAATATCCCTGTTTAAGTGGTAAAAAACCATTTCTTTAGCCCTAAGGCTACCCAAAGTGGGTCACATGGTCTAAAGGAGTCCATTTAGGTAGTCTCCTCAATATGACATGTTTTAGGTGTCTACAGATACCC
The DNA here is from genome assembly GCA_028583015.1 of Wollemia nobilis. Taxonomy (NCBI): domain Eukaryota; kingdom Viridiplantae; phylum Streptophyta; class Pinopsida; order Araucariales; family Araucariaceae; genus Wollemia; species Wollemia nobilis. Next base: position 694,665 of record JAQPPZ010003077.1, read on the forward strand.
CTTTTTGGGATGCATTGTGTGAAAGCACAACGTGAAGTAAAAATAAATGACCTATATTCAAATTTATGGTTGATGACATCCATTGATATAATCAATGTAAGATGCCCCAATCATGGAAAGAGCATGCATTTTTTAACCATTGCTTTTGACAAGTTGAAGAACTTGATTTTGGTAAGTTGTTTTGGCCGATGGGTAGAGCAGCTTTGCATGCCAACATTCTACTCACGATGGCTTTGGTCATATCGAACAAGCAGTTTCAATTGTCCTGTTATGTGTTTAGTTTGAACTTTTACTTCTTATCTACCCCAAGCAAGAAGGGCATGATTATATTTGGTAATGATTCTTGGATGAATGCAATTTGCATGAATGAGTGTTTTATTATTGACTTGATTATGAATTTTGTAATTATATGACTACCCCCTCAAGCGATGAGTCGATGAAGGAGATGGAAAATGATGAAAGCAACAAGTCGCTTGACCAAGATGAATTGATTTGAGTTTGACCATGCGATTATAAAATTTTGAGGGTTTATCTCCTTATGACCTTGGTGATTGTGATCCATTTATTTTTTTTTTATTTTTTTGTATTTCTTTATTATTTGTTAAGTGACCTTATGGTAATTGACTAATCCTACTGGATTACATGGATAGCCAATTGCTACAACTGCTAGGTGACTAGAGTAAATCACTAGATACGAGGTTCACTCGAGTGTTTTGAGTTGGTTTAAACAAAGGAGTTAAGTGACATTGGAGCCTTTTGAATTTATTTGACCAATGGGATACCTCCTTTGGAGCCTTTGGAATTGAAATTTGACCAAAGGATTAGTCGCCTTTGGAGCCTTTTGAATTAAAATATGACCAAAGGGTTAGTTACCTTTGGATCCTTTTGAATTGATTTGACCATAGGAGTTAGTTACCTTTGGGACCTTTTGAATTTTTTTGACCAAGGGGATTAGGGGCCTTTGGAGCCTTTTGATTGAAACTATGACCAAAGGGAGTTGGTGCCTTTGGGGCCTTTTTGAATTGATTGACCAAAGGTATCTGGGTACCTTTAGGTCCTTTGAATTATTTTTACCAAAGAGATTAGGGGCCTTTGGAACCTTTTGAATTTAAATGTGAGTTTGATATTATGTATGATCATAAAAACAAGTCTCCTTATGGTATTTTACCCATCCTACCAGATTGCATATATAACCTGTCACTCCAACCACCAGGTGACTAGAGTAAATCACTAGATAAAATATTCACTCGAGTTTTTTAAATTGTTTTGACCAAAGGGGTTAAGTGCCTTTGGAGCCTTTTGAATTGATTTGACCAAAGGGGTTAGGTGTCTTTGGAGCCTTTTGAATTTTTTTTACCAAAGGGATTAGTTTCCTTTGGGGCATTTTGAATAGTTTTGACCAAAAGAGTTAAGTGCCTTTGGATCCTTTTGAATTGATTTGACCAAAGGGGTTAGGTGCATTTGGATCCTTTTGAGTTAGAATTGACCAAAGGGATTAGTTTCCTTTGGGAAATTTTGAATTAATTTTAACCAAAGGGATTTGGGTGCCTTTGGGATATTTTGAATCAATTTTGACCAAAGGGATTAGTTGCCTTTGGGACATTTTGAATTAATTTTGACCAAAGGGATTAGTTGCCTTTGGGGCATTTTGAGTTAGATTTGACCAAAGGTGTTAGTTTTATTTGGAGCCTTTGAATTGAGTGGATGGAATGTACTCAAGTGTACTTATAGTAATCTACCCATCTTACTAGATTGCATGGATAACCAGTCGCTGCAACTTCCAGGTGACTCAAGTAGATCACTAGATACTAGGTTCACTCGAGGATCATTACTAGTGAATTGAAATGGATGAATGATTTATTGATTGATTTTTATCCAAGGAAAATGGTGTAACCTTTGACAAAAGGATGCAACCTTTTGAACCTAGCAGTTAATGTGTTGATTAATGCTTATGCAAGGTAAAGGTTGCAATCTTTAATAAAAGGATACAATCTTTTGAACCCAGTAGTTTATGTATTGATTGATGTTTTTGCAAGGCAAATGGTGCAATATTTTGAACCTAGCAGTTGATATATTTATGGATGTTTATGCAAGGAAAAGGACATAAAATTTGACAAAAGGATGCTACCTTTTAAACCTAGCAATTTATGTATTGATTGATGTTTATGCAAGGCAAAGGGTACAACCTTTGATAAAAGGATGCAACCTTTTAAACCTAGTAGTTGATGTATTGATTGATGTTTATGCAAGGAAAATGGTGCAACCTTTGATAAAAGGATGCAACCTTTTGAACCTAGCAATTGATGTATTGATTGATGTTTATACAAGGTAAAGGATGCAACCTTTGACAAAACTATGTAACCTTTTGAACCTAGTAGTTGATGTGTCGATTGGTGTTTAGGAAAGGTAAAGGATGCAATCTTTTGAACCAGGTAGTTGATGTATTAATTGATGTTTATGCAAGGCAAAGATCCCAAACTTTGATAAAAGGACATAACATTTTAAACCTAGCAATTAATTTTTTTATTGATATATGCAAGGAAAAGGGTGCAACCTTTGACAAAAATACATAACCTTTTAAACCTAGCAGTTGATGTGTTTATTGATATATATGCAACGCAAAGAGCACAATATTTGACAAAAGGATACAATTTTTTGAACCTAGAAGTTGATGTGTTGATTGATATTTATGCAAGGTAAAGGGTGCAACCTTTGATATAATAATGCAACCTTTTGAACCTAGCATTTGATGTGTTGATTGATTGAATGTGAGGAAAAGGGCACAACCTTTTAAACCTAGCAATTAATTGATGATTATGTGATTGATTGGGGGAAGGTGTGATACCTTGAACACCCCCAAGTGGATTGATTTCTTTATTTATTGATTTTTGAGGGAATGTGCAATACCTTTGAACACCCCAAAGTAGATTTATTATTATGTGATTGATTGGGGGAAGGTGTGATATCTTGAATGCCCCAATTATATTGAAAGGTTGATGTGATTTATTGAAAGGTTTGATACCTTGAATACTCCAAGTTGGTTAATTAATCATTTATTTATTATTTGGGGAATGTGTGAAACCTTGGACACCCCACAATTGTTTGATGTGATTGATGGGAAGGTGTGAGACCTTGAACCCTCCCCCCAGTTGGTTTTGATGATGATACAAGTAGGTTAGATGAATTTTTTTTAGAGATATTATGTATTCATTGAACTAAGTATGTATGTGATGCACTAATGACATGATGATGCAAAATATAGTTTTATGTTTATATGTGAAAACATAATGAATGAATCTAATATGCAAAAACAAACTAAGTGTAAACACCACTGAATGTATAAAAGTCATATAATCAAAATGTTAACTTTTTTCTAAAAGTCATGCATTTGAAGGCCAACCATATGTAATATGACACAATGTAAATGATGGATGGGAGAAAAATAAGAGGTAATAAGGGAACAAAGGGATTTTTCATGAGATTCAAACACCCTAGTTGACCAATCAAAAGTTGTATACTATCTATACATGACTCTAAAGATAAAAAATTGCTAAGAAGACCCATATATTCATTATACCTATATGTGCATAGTGAATTCACTAATGTGACACATAAGATTACGCCATTGCCAGAACAACTATTAGAACCCATTTTTGTAATGAGGATCAGCTTATGGTCATCATTATTCTGATTTCGTAATTGGTTAGACTCAACTACTCCATAATGCAAGACCTCAAAAGCTAGTGAGTCCTTATGTGCCATGTATGAGCATATTCCAATGCTAGGGTCTTCAAGCTTTGGGGAGTTGGATTCTCAACCACTCGAATTAAGTCTTGATGGGAATGAAACCCTATCCTTACTACTTGAAGGCTCATTTTATTATTATGTATTTATAGATAAAGTTAGATCTTTGGGGAATCAGATTCTCAACCACTCAAATCGAGTCCTAATGAGAATTTAGCCCTAATCCTTACTACTCATTTCAGGATTATTTTGCTTTTGTGACAAGAATTAGAGATTTTCATATTTAGATTCTCAACCACTTAAACTGAGTCCTGATGAGAATGTTACCTTCATCCTTACTACTCTTTTTATCATTTTTTAATATTGAAGTGGTGAAAACTACTAATTGCATTGTTTTTTTATTTTAAGTGGAGAAAACCAATGTTTTTATTGTGCTTTTGGACTATACCCCTAATAGGACAAAAAAGGAAACCTTCTACTTAAGAGGCCATGTCTACTTCATATTTTTATCTTTCCTTATACTAAATTAATTTTAAATATGTGAATATGTGTTTGGGATTTTGAGATATGCAAGGTACTATCAAAGTAATACCCTACCTTCACAAATCAAGATAGCTTTCTACAAAATTTGAAAAGAAAACTAGGAATGGCTAAATGACTAAAAGACCCTTTTGAACACCCTATAACAACTTACTGGGTGAGGGGAATACACAAACACCTAGTACGACAAATGTGGATGGAAATAATATGTTGGATGTGTGTGTTTTATTTATGAAATTTTGAATACTAAGAGGTGTGCATAAAATAGTCAATGGCCATATGAACATCATTGTTGATGGTCATCCGGTATCTACCCTATATTACGAGTACCCCTTAATAACCAAAGGATCACAAGGAAAAGTGCAAATGATGACATGATAAAAATATCATATTATGACTAATGACAATCATACAAGTGTGGTGCCATGTGTAGCAATGCAAGAATAATGTAATCTAATGCAAGTGTAGTGAATGAATATGCCTAATGCAACTAATCAATGAATGTGTAATGCAATGTTGATGTAAGCAATGCAATATTTTTGTGATTTTTGATTTTAAATTATTTTTGTATTTTTTATTGTTTTTGTTATTTTATTGTTTTTATGATTTTGTAATGTTATTGTTTTTTTGTTTGGGGAAGGTGTGATACCTTAGGCATCCCCAAATTGTTTTGTGACTAGTGAGTGTGGGGAAGGTATGGTACCTTGAGAATACCCAATTTGTTCAATTGTTGGTGGTGTGGATGATGGGGAAGGTGCAATATTTTGAGCATCACCACTACTATTCTAGTAGATGACAAGGTCCTGATGAAATGAAGTGAGTGGACATCTGTTTGGAGCTCATTTCATTCTATCATGTCTTGCACAAGATTCTTGAATGAGTAGCAAATTTGAATGTCATGCCCATTCTAATGATGATAGAGATAATGTAAATAATCCCTATAATTTTTACCTATTGGCCTATTCATATCTAGTTGTTGAACCTAAGGTATATTGATGGTATTTACCTCACACAACCGATGAAAGAGTGATGTCAATGACTTAGGTAATGGTGTACTCTAGCGAGTAGGACAATGTTGTTGATTCATTCGTTGATTCTACTAATGTTCATAATTATATTGTGTAGGTGGGGTTTGGTCTTGATAATTGGGCTATTGAGGTTGTTTATGACTCAATCGTAGCTCAATGTTTATGAGTCTATTCAAGATTTATTGTAGAATTGGAGTGTGTTGGCACTTAAATTGTAGCTTATGTTCACCTTTAAACTTGTAAAACTTAGACCCCTAAAAATGGGATGAATATGAGGGTGATGGAACTTATTGATGAATGGGTTGATGGATGAATTGCCATAAGATATACCTTTCAAGGAATCCAATGTGATCAATCAGCGATTGGTAAGATTTTGGTAAAATCATGTTGGTTGCCCCTCTTGATGTTGAAGATGTTGAGGTGGTAGATGGTGATGTTGAGGTGGCAGATGGTGATGTTGTATTTGATGCCTTCAATAATGTTGTGCATCATCCCTAGAGTGATTAAGAGATTTTTTCCTAAGGCTATGCATAGTCCCTTTATCCTAATTTTGAGAGTGACTGATAGGTTTTGCATAAGTAGGTGGTGCAAAAGTGCAACGAACTTGAGTGGATTGTTCATCACAAGCTATAAAGAGATGATTAAACTCAAAGGCTCTCAAAACATGATCAAAGGTGTGTGATGTATTATTATTTTATCCAGTGTATGTGTCCACATGCTCATATTCATTATTCATATCAAGGGGTTCAGTTGTGGTAGATTGGTTACCCATATTTTGGTGTAATGTATACACTTGTTCTTGATTTAGTGATGATGTTGGGCAAGATGGAATATGAATTTGATGTAACAACCTTTTATGTTATTCAGTGTATGAATATGTGTTCCTATAGAAGGTGCATAAGCTAGAGTGATCATGAATATCATCATCCCGATCGTACTCAAGACTTGTATATGCAACCTGAATAGGGATATTATGAAGGTCGAATTCCCTGTAAGTGATATTGGTATTACAATAAAAATTAGGATGTAAATTAAGAATGGCCAGATCCTTTAGACTGACTCAGAGATGTTCCATATCTCCTTGTAAGTTTTCAATAATGCTAGCCCTTGATCGAGCTTGGTCGCATGTTATTACCATGGTATGAATTAAACCAAACAATAAAGAAACAAACAAGCAAACAATGTGTTTATATATTTTAAAATTTTCTTGTGATTCATATTATTATTTTTAGTGTGTTTTGATGTTGAAACATGTATTCCTGTGGAATCTAAGGGTAAACAAAATAAAAAGCTAATAAAGGTACTTTGAACACCCCCCTATCAAGGAATATAACTCTAATGACAAAAAGTGAATTACTATATTAGATATGGCTTAAGGTAAACCTATGGAAGTAAATAACCCCAAAAGGGGTCACACTGTCTAATATTCTATTATTGGCATGTCCATGCATTCACTTAACACACATATTTAGGACATGAACAAAAATGATAGTTGCATCCACTAGTTATTTGAAAAGCCTTGTGGTAAATGGGCTTGCTAATCCTTCCTACTCTGGGTGCACCCAAAATTAGGGGACTTTCTAGTGATGAAATCCAGAAAGCCACTCTCTTGGGGCTACTATGTTTGTTATGGTGTGAGACAATAGATGGATATGAAGCCCACCATCATTGGTATCGATTGATGGTTGGTCATGAAATCCAACTCATCGATGTTTAAAATAGATCGTGTAGTGTGTGGGGTTCCTTTTAATATTTGCAAAAGTAAATAAGCCAAATATCACCTGATGATTTTTTGTTAATTTAATATTCAAAAACCCTATATGAATGACTAGCCTTTAAGCAGGCAACAGGCAGGCAAAAAAAAGTAGTAGCAAAAAAATACTATAATATTTTTCTATAATTGAAAACTTTCTTTACTTCTATTTATAAAAATAGAAAGAGAAGGGCATATGCACTTACTTTGATAACCTATGTTTGATTTGCTATTGATCTCCAATGTTCTTCAACAGACAAATGAATGATGGTGTAAGGTAGTATTCCTTCATTGTGCATTGTTTGTATGCATTGGGTACACTAAGGGGGTTCATAGGGAGAATCAACCAATTATCTCCCTATCTCAAGGTTCAGGGATGGAGTCCCCGAGGCAAAAATTTTGGCCATCTTTACAACCGTACAAGTAACTACCTCTGACTAGTGATCGTATCAAGTCTAGACAGTTGTAGAACAGGATCATCTTCGGTCTAGATGGTTGCAGAATAGGGTCATATTTGGTCCAGATGCTTGCAAAATAAGGCCATATCAAGGTGATACAGTTGCAAAACAAGAGCTATCTTAGGTAGAAACTATTAAACCTGCAACCTGCAATCATAAAAATAAACAACAATTAGCAATATAATGAAAAATAGGGACTAGGTCCCACAATGATCACCATCTGATGTGCTTGAAAACCAGTGCACCAATAAAAGAAAACTTAATGATAAATTTAAGGTATTGATGAACATGAACATATAACCAATACACAATGATGAATATTAAGAGAAAACGGGACAAGTCCTTTATATTAATGATAATCTCAAAGTGTATTACAAATATATCCCCTTAAAGTATTTCAATGATGTGATACAATCATTACAATAAATCAAAGGGGATTTATCCCTTTCTAAATGAATCCTAGCACACTTTGTAAGGTATTCTCACAATCACAAGTGTTTGGAGTGGGCTTACATAATCGTTTCGTAGGGCTTGATGTCAAAGTCTTGTGTTCCTTTTATCCTTGCAAAAACCTATAACCTGCATACAAGGAAAGTAAAATAGTTAATAGCATGTGTAGAGTCCTTCAATATTGGGCTTGTTGTAATGATAAAGAATACTAAAATAAAACTGAATCAATTGCATGAATAGAAATAGAAACTACTGTAAAAAGCATATTTTATTCTAAACTCTATTGAAAGAAAAAATTAAATAAACTGATCTCTATTAGAGACTGTCTTAGAGCAAGATTACCTTACATATGGGCCATCTCGGGTTAATGTGACCATTGTTCTGTGACTATATTTTTGAGGCCAAGTTAGGGGTGATGTATGGGTTAAATCCGTGGTTTTGTCAATGGATTTATGCATTGTGAGAGTGACATATGGGATCAAATAAATCACTAAATCAGGATGTTTGATTCACATAAAATGGTGGAAGCACGACCTTCAATCCTTATAGCAATGGATTTTAGTGGTAGGATACATTTTGGGGATTGAGAATGGTAGCACTTAGTTGCTTGAACTCTATGTATTGAATTTGGTAGCACTTCATTGCATAAATTTAGAGATTGAGGACCTTACACAAGAAAAACCAAGGGTTTAAATTACAAGCTAGCTAGGATTTTGAATTGTAGGGGTGAGTGCTAATATATAGATTTCTTGAAATAAATATAATAATGGCACAAACCCTTTGCATGAAAAAGCAAAGAGGTAGTTCACATTGAGAAATGTGAATTCTTATATTTATAATTTCATGCAACTAATTAATGCATTGATTTTTGCTATTTTGGCTCATGCAAGGAGCTAAATTATGATGCAAGATCATGTGCGGGGTTAACTGGTAATTTTGGCCGCCAGTTGTCCTACCTTATTTTTCAAATTTTTCTTTTGGTGCAACCATATTAGGGGAGACAACCCTAATCTAGAGGCCATCTCGGGGTGATACTGTCAAGATCTGGAGGCCATCTTGAGGTGAGACAACCAACGCTACGAAGGAAAATGTCCTTGTTTAAGTGGTGAAAACCACTATTTTAGCCTTGAGGTTGCCCAAAGTGGATCACATGGTCTTAATAATTCCATTTAGGTAGTCTCATAAATATGACATGTTTTAGGTGTCTACATGGATAAGTAGCTATAGTTATTCTTTTGGAAATTAGGTATTGGAACAAATAGGTGTAAGTAAGTAAACTTGGTATGGTAGGGATAGTTGGTGATATTCTTTATTTGGTAGAGAATGCTACATTTTTTATCGGTTCTATCAATGGTTAATTGGGATATTATTGGTACCAAGGGTTTTTTTGATTCATTCAAGGGTTATGATTTTGAGAGGGTGTCCATGACATCCTTGTGGAAACCAAACATTAAAAAAATTACAAGAATATAAAAATGGTTGAGCTCTAGGACTAATACCTTGAATATTTGTTGAGGTTACCATGGTTTTCTCTTATTAGCATAATAGACCTCTTGTTCTCCTTGGGTTCTAATTTGGAATATTGTTTTGATTCCAAGTAGCATGGGGCAGTTGCTCATTGTATGATCTTGCTAGCAAATACTATATACTTTGATCTTCTCTAAGGGTATTCATTTTTTACATGATTCTTTATACACCGTGGACAAGAGATTACATAAGTCATCTCCACTTCCTATTGCTTCTTATTGGATTTAAATGTGTCCGAATAAGAAGCCAAGGAAGAACATATATTTGTCTTAATATCTTCAAGTACATTTTTAGTTTCAAATCCATTAATACAAGATTTTTTTCTACTAAACTAGTGCCTCATATTACTTCTATACATTTTTTCATGGTATATCTTGAGTAGTTCTAACACATAGTCCTAGCATCCTCAAAACTAAACTAATAAATAATTTCTCCATACATTAGGTTTATTTATTCTATACACTCTTTCCATATTCCTAATAAGAAAATGACCTTCAAGGTCTCTACATACAAACATGAATTTTTAGACCATAGAAGAGTAAACTTAAATCTCTCAATATCATCTTCTAGGATTTTCTCTTCTCTTCATGTCATTCAAAGGATCTCATCTCTTACTTCTCTATATTTACAATAGTCTTCATATTTTTATAAAAACAACATCCTTATAGTGTCCCATACGTTGATGTTCCTTCCACTAAGCCCCATGAAATAGCATAAATTTGCATCCTTGAGTGTGGATGGAAAAAGTTAATTTTATGTGCATCTATCTTGTAGTCATATACAAATTGTTAAACTTAAAAAGAAAAATTTGGATCTTCTATTATCAACCCATAAAATATATAAAGTATAAATGGTGGAGTGTTCTTCATCTTGACTTCCTCTTGAGATTCCTAGATAGGAAACTCAAGGTCACCATGGCATATGTTTCTTCTACCATATTTATTAAAATTTATGTTGTCCAAGGTGTCCAGTAAGTACTCCTTTGTGATATATTTGGTATTCTAATTGATTACTAAGTTACCTCAAGTAGTAATATTTTTGTAACATAACAACCTCCTAGTTCTTCAACTATAGAATGGTTGTGTTCTATAGAAGGAATAATATCTTCAAGTATGGACTCAAGAATAGGACTGAATCTAACCAGGGATCCTTCAAATAATACTATAGGATCAACAAATCCCATAGTCTAGTCTATAGTTCTCCAAAACCTTATGACTTCTCATTATTTTTCTTCTTCTAATTAGGTCATCCATATGAGATGGGTACCTTTCTAACTTTTTGTACGAAATTTATTCTTGTTTTATCTATCAAATATCTTACTTTTTCATCCTTAGGTCAAGACATACAACACACATGGATTAAGGTGTAACTACAAAATTAAAAATAAATATCTTGCAAAGAATCACATGGGTTGAATGCCAATCATTAATATAAACTATCCTTGTAGTGTATAGAAAGTAAAAATTCTTTAAAAGGACTATAATTTTAGCACCTCCCCAACAAAAGTGTCAAAAGTGATGAGCACTAAGTATGTCAATCTATATAGGTACACTTCTAAGACATAACATTGTATATACATTACAAAACTAATAGAGATCCCAGTCTACACGCCCATATGGATCAACTCTAGCTCTAATTGAGGGTTGATAGCACACACTTGCTCATTCCAAGGACTCCACAAGAAGAAAATAAACTATATATATATATTATAGAATTAAATAATAAAATTCAAAACTTAAAAAAACTAAAACTAATGGAAACTATAAAATTTAAATATTGAACAAAAAATAAACTGAATAATATAAATTAATGCACACACCATGAATTTGTTGATATAAATGGGAAATAACACAAATAAAATAGTTTATTTATAACTATGGGTGGTTTAACTAACTACAAACAACAAAAATATAAGAAGAATGCTCACATGGGTTTTTTACAAACCATACACTTGGAGTAATCCCTTTCTTTAGGAGTAGATATAGTTACCCTATAGTGAGAAAAAAATTAAATGCCCAAAATGAAATTAACATTGATCTATTTTATTACTATTGGAGAAAGTACATAAAGGTAATTTTTTCTAATACTCTACTAGCAAGTGATGCTAACTATTGAACCATTCATCTTATTGTTTTGGCTACTACTTTTTTCTAACCTACCTTGAATTGCATACAACAATATAAAAGAGACCATGTAGCTACTCTAAATTGATTGATAGATCTTAATGATGTAGTTGAAATTGCCATGGTTAAAATTAACTATAAAAAAGAAATAAATATATAAAAGAAATATAATTTTGGGTTTTATGCAGTTTGAGATTTGATGCTCCAATTTTGACTATCTAGAATTGTTTAGAAAGGAAATAGAAGGATATACCAAATTGAATTCCAACTGGAAAACAATCTGATTTTTTTCCTAGCTAACTATTTGATTACATAAACAATGCCAAAATTATATAGTTAAAAATTTGTTGCATCTTCCCTCATTTTCAAAGACATACCAATATTGTAGATGGTAACTAGAATGTCTTATTTTTATCTATGAAATTGATGTGCATGATCACATAAGTAGATTTCAATGTGAATTTATTAGCATTAGTGTCAACTATCTTCCCATAGTTTAACAATTGCACCTTCCTATAGTTTGGTAAAGTTCACTTGAAAACTCAGTTGTAAACACCCTATTCAATTTCCCATATCAAGCATGTATACTTGTAACATAGAAGGGGTGCAAGCTCACTCTAGATGAGATAGCTTAATATCTAACATGCATCAATTTTATAGATAAACTTGAATTAAAGCAATCAATTTTCCATAAAACTAATGTATTGTATTATCTTCTACAAACTATAAAATAATTACAAGTTCTATCAAAAATAAGAATTTTCATAACATTAGTTATAGAAATATAAGTTTATAGATGGAAAAATATACATAAATGAGTCAGTTGGGTGACTTATCAAAATGCATCCTTACAATCCTTACTACTTATTTTGGTTTCTTGTTTTAAGATAAACTTAGGACTATAAAAACATATGAATTTCAATAACTCTTTTAATAATCCAAGGTAGCATTTTTATCATCATATTTTAGTTTTATTTGTGGGCTTAGCCCCACTTCTAGTTAACACTTATGATATTTATTTTTAGTTTTTCATTTTGATTTGCCTTTGGGTTTCCTTTTATATTTATTCTTGTTTTGAGGGTGTCTCCTTTTTTTATTCCACCAGCACATTCATCCTCATCAATCTCTTTATTTTTTCTAGATAGTTCATGATGAGATTTATCAACTACATGTTTATGCCACCATGGAGAACCTAAAGTGCAAGGAATGACCTAAAAGACACTTTCTTTATATTTTATTTTGAAAACCTAAAGTGCAAGAAGCATCCTCCATATTACTTAATTTTATATGTTGCTCTAAAAAACTTAAATTGTCCTAGATACCTCCATACTCTTTTCTTTATCATATTTCTCTTGAAACCCTAAAGTGCAATGAATAACCTCTATGTTACTTACATTTTTATTGCAAGGAGATATAGTGAAATTTTTATTCACTTCATTTTCAAAGGATCAAGGTAAACTCCTTTTCCACTAAAACTTAGTAGTCGTTTAAAGAATCATTATACATAAGGTTCTAGTCATTCTTTTTGTGTAGACAAAGGTCAAAATGTTACTTTGGTAACTTAGTCCAACTTTACAAAATATTTTGGATTATGTTGTTAAATTCCTTTTGACTTGAATACGTGTTTACTTAAAATAAAGGAAATCAATACTTATCGCAAAATGAAAGTTTAACTTATTTAACTTTCTAGATATTTTCGTTGAATTTCCTTCTACTTTTTATATAATGTTTTTATCATCCTTTAAAATTAATTTTTCTATTTCACATCTATATATATTTATTTGACATGATTAAAAGGCATTTATTTTATATAATGGTAAATATATATTTGAATTAAAATTAATATTGATTTTTGTCCACTCAAAATGTTGTCGTCTCCTATGTGATGGCCTAATGCATTGATACTCTCACCTCGCATTGAGTGACACAGTCAAGAAGCTCTGCAAGTATGATACATGACTTGCAGGGCAACCTTTAAGATTTTGCTAAGGTCGAATCCTCGTTGGATGTGATATTTAACACACTTTTTCCTAGTCTACATACATTCATCAAAGGAATTAAGAACACAAGCTTATACCGAGAGGGGGGTGAACAATATAAGACCACTTTTTACTTTTCTTTCCCAATCAATATTATGCAATGTAAAGATAGAAATATCAATAGCAATAATCAAAGCAATGCACAAATCACCACACACAATAGAGACACCACAATTTACGTGGTTCACCCAATGTGGGCTACTCCATGGAGAAAATATTTCACTAAAATTTTCTCAATCAATATCTTGGGAATCCTTTCCCTATTACAATGTTTATGGACCTCTATCCAAAGGAGATACCAATCCCCTAAATCAAGTTTGTGGATCTCTATCCATAGGAGACACCAATATCCTAATCTCTGCTCTGGCTGGTGATCCTCTAGAAGACCTCTACCTCCACTGCCCTTAGAAAATGGAACTCTATCCATAGAAGACACCTGTCTTCCTTGCTCTGGATGGAGATCTTTGTCCTCAACTCTGTCACCTCCAAAGCTCTATCTAAAATCTGTACTAAACATAGTCCGTCGGTCTAGCACAAATCTATCCTCAATCTCTATCTCTAGTCTGGCACAAACCTGTCCTCTGATTTGCACCAAACTCTGTCCTTGAATCTATACTAAACATAGTCCTTCGGTCTAGCACAAATATATCCTCAATATCTATCCTCAAGCCTTAACTCAAGGCTTGACTCAATCTCAAGTCAACTCTGTTGGATCTGCCCCAAACCTTAACTCAAGGTTTGAACAAATCAATCAATCAAATCTGCTCTCAAGTCTTCTCAAAGACTTATCTCAAATCTTCCTTGTAAGCTTCCACAAAAGCTCACACCAATCTGTCCACAAGTCCTCTCTAGAACTTGTCCAATCTGCTCAATAAGTTCCCACAAGAACTTATCCAAATCTGCTCAATAATCTGTATTGTAAGCTTCCACAAAAGCTTACCCAAATCTGTCCACAAGTCTTCTCAAAGACTTGCCTCAAATCTGCTCAACAAGTCCACACTAGAACTTGTCCAATCTCATAGAAACATAAAGAGAATTGTTAGAGACTCAATATGCTCTATACTCATCACAATGCTCAATCACTTTCAATCACTCTTTTAGAAACATACAGAGAATTGTTAGAGACTCAATATGCTTCACATTCACCTCAATTACTTTCTCAAATCAATTCATAATATAGAATAGTTTGTTTTATGGAACTTGAACAATCACTTCACACACCCACTTGACTAGGCTCAACCAACTCTACTCAACCAATCACTTGATGAAACAATCCTTGCTCACAAACCCTAGTCCAAGCATATGAACACTCACTCAAAATATTTCCAACAATACTTATCAACCAATCTCACATAACAATGATACTCATGTTCTTTCCAAACCCTAGTTCAAGTTCTTCACTCAACAACTCACTTCAACAACAATGCTTATAAAAAAACTCTCACATAACAATGATACTCATGTTCTTTTCAAACCCTAGTTCAAGTTCTTCACACAATCAATGGCTTCAACAACAATGCTTATAAGACAAGGTTTTAACAACTCTTTATTCTAGAAAACCTTGAAGCATTAACTCAACACTCTCAATAAGGAAACCCTAATCAATTCCTTTTCACTCCAAACTTATTTTTCAGAAAACCAACCAATCAACTCAACTATGGAAGAATGTGCTCATACCTTTTTCTTGATGATGAAGGAACCTCAAATATCTGCCACAACCACAAACACTTCTTTGCCAAGCTCAAGGAGTTAGAAGATACTAAACTCTCTCAAAGATACAATGCAAAATATCAAAACACACATACACCTTATCACTCCATCTTAAAGAAAGCATCCATCAACATATACAAAAATGATTGACCAAATACACCTTATGATCTCCCAATTAAAACAATATTCAATATCAAAAATATTGTCAATACAATCTCCTTTTCAAACTAACTCAATGGCAAAAAGTCCTCTTAAATTTAATCACTCTTCAATTCACTTTTTGATAAATCAAAAACATCACAATAACTTTATTTAAAAATAAAGTTCAACACCTTATTCCTTCATTTAATCAAAAACTAACAATTAAAATAAGCACCTTTCAAAAACCCTTATAACTCCCTAAACCTTATGTTTACACCTTAGGCAATTAAAAATAATGCAAAATTTATTACCTCCACCTAGGTGAGAATCGAACCCTCGACGCAGCTTCTCCCAATGCCCTAGTCGTGGCTCCAACCGCCGCACGAGCTAGGCGCTCATTGGGGAACAAAGAGCACAACATGCTCTATGTTCTTCCCCAATGCACCAAAACCAAAAAGGTCAACGCATCTCTTCCTATGACGCCAAAGCACAACACACCAAAATGCTCTCGTCGAGAATCGAACGCGAACCACTTTGCACCCTCACGACTTAACTCATGATCGCTTGCCACTAGGCCACGTGCCTTGGTGGATATAAGGGTTTTACCCTCAATGGTCTTTAACACTTTTGTTGGTGCCTTAAGACAAAGATTTATCTTCTTCTCCGCACGAGTATTCACCACAACACATGCCACTATTATTTCTTTCGAACGAAGGGTAAGTTCTATGCCATTTGGGCATATAGTTTTTATACATATTATCTCCAATAATTTCGAACGTCGGCGCCTTTGAAATTTGAATAATTAATTTATAAATTATTTAAATTCTTTAGAATTTAAATTTTATAAATTAATTTTTAAATCTTTTTGGCTTATTAAAGCCCTCTTTGATTTTACCTCTTTGCATAGATAATATTTATTTATAAAATTTAAATTCAAATTGAATTTAAATATTTTATAAAATAAATATTAAAACCTCCTTTAACTTTTCAAAATGCTTCCTTGGGTTTTTATGAAAAACCTTTTATTTTGCTCATCCATGGTTTTAATAAAAACTCGCCTTCATATGCTTCCACATAATATTAAAAATATTATGAAGCTCTTTTGCCATTAACCTTTGCATTGTTCCTTGACATATTCCTTGATATCAATGATGACTTCATTCCTTGACATCAATGATAACTTTGACTCAAAATGTCCAACAAGGAAAAATAAGGGAGATTGCAAAAAATAAAACCTAAGCTATGGACGTGATGCACCAAGACCTAAGGGTTTCTTCTATGCATAACTAGAATAAAATAACCATGTTCATCACCTACTAATAGCTAGAAAGTGAACAAGGTTTCAATTTAACATTTAAGCATTCACGCATAAGATGTATACACACATAAGAACCAAGGTAGAGTGAAATTAGCCATAACTTTCTATATATAAAATCTTTCTTTACAAAGATGTCATACCAAAAGAGGTTTGAATGTTGTTAAGAAAATAAATTAAAGCTCAAGTCCAAGCTATACACAAAAGAAAAGTGAAAGGAAAATAAAAAAAAGGATAGGCACTAGGCTGAGCAAGTAGTTTTTTGATGCCTTACAATGGAGGTAAAACCACTATTTATTAGCAAAACTAAGGTGTTTTTGCCTCAATAACTGTATAAGAAATTTAAAATTCCCTCCTCAAATCAAGCAAGGGACTAGTCTGTATTCAATGTTGATGACCTCGAGGTCTCCAAAATTGGATCCATTAATGTTGAAAGGTTGGAGGCCTCTAGAACTAGATCTTCCATCACCACAATCTTTAAGATGCCAACCACTTTTCTTGGGTTACCATGTCCAAATGGTATAGATGGGTGGGCTCTAGGATTTTTTGCAATTGTTACATTTATGAGCCCATTTACCCTTCCAATGGGAGATTATTCCTAGATGTTACCTTTGATTGTTTCTTTTTCCAAAATTGAAACTAATTGGATCAAGATCCTTCTCCTTCAATCAGACTAACTGTGAAGCTCCTAATCTTCTCCATGTTCATGTATTTCTTCTTGGGTCATTGATTTCTAAGATTAGATGACAAAGCTTCAAGATTTAAGTGTCTTGATATCCTTCCCCAATCTCTTTGGGTTGTTGGTCCACTCAAGATCGACGATGGATCTCCTTTGAATGTGATTCCTAATGAGACGACTGCTTTCATGGGACTCTAATGTCCTTGCTACATGTCCAGGTCTCGACAAATGATAAAATTCTTATCTAATAACTCCTTTGGCATCTTCATGAAAGGGCACGAGTCATCAGATGAGTGATGAATGACTCATGTAGCTTTGGAAACTTTCATTTTTTATTGGGAAAAGGCATCAACTATTCATCACAAGATCAACAATCCACATCGTTTTAGAGACCTTTTGTGTCTTCCAACCTTGCAAATCAACACCCATCATTGATCAATAATATTGAATGACCCATGTGGCATCAAAAATTTTATTGAACCCCTTCTATGCAAAATAGCACTCACTGTAGATCTGAGGAATCTACGATGTGCCCAACTTCAATACTTCATCATATACTTTACCTGCAAAATTAGTGATTGTCGTAGATTACAATCTTGATGGTGTGCTTTACTCTACTTCTTCTTCCTCCTTTTGCTTGCTCTTCGTCGAAGCCAACTTACAAAATCTGACGAAGGCTGAATTCCAAATTCACTACAATGATAAAATCTATAAACACATTATATTATTTATTATTTATTGGTACATGCAGATTTAAATAATATTAATTATAAGATAAATGTTTCCAAAAACAAATTATAAGATAAATGATATGAATGTTGAATTATATTATAATTTTTTAGTTGAAAAAATACAAATATTATATATAAAATAAAATATAAAAAAATACCTATCTATCAAGTGGCATTAGCTTAACTGATTAGATTCCTCTATATTTAAGGAGGAGACCAAGGTTCAAATCTTGCCAAATGACACATGAATAATATCCAAGCTTTGTTGTAAAATTCCTCAACATTTAAAGAGGAAACCAAGGTTCAAATCTTGCCAAGTGATACATGAATAATATCCAAGCTTTGTTATAATATCACTATATGGTAATAAGGAGGAGACCAAAGTTCAAATCTTACCAAATAATACATAAATAATATCCAAAATATAATACCACTATATAGTGATAATATAATAATCTTGCGTCTTTAAATCCATATGAAAAAAAATAGTGTCGTATATCTAAATTAGTCGTTTCGGGCTCAAGCTGTTGATATATGACCTAACATTTCATCAAAAAGTCAACAATTTCATCAAAAAGTCAACAAATATAATTTACTATCATCCATGTGCTTACCCTCTTCCAACTACCTATGGCAAACGCGATGACATCATCGTTGACATCATATCGCTCGCCATGGAGCACCAAACCTGCCACTCAACCTGCGTTCGAGTTTTGGCATCTTCATGCCAAAACTACTCGTAAAAACAAAACATGCCTCTCATTGGGCAGATGGTTTTTGCTCTATAAAATCCTTCTCTCGGACTACCCACTCCTCACAGCCTCCTCTGCCTTCACCCCTTCATTTCAAAAACCATCGAAATAAGGTCTGGGAAATGGAGGGATCGCCTTTTGAACAAGGAAAGATTGTGGGGCAAAGAGATATTAACGAAAATGGGCAGGTCTTTCCCATGGTTCTCCTGCCCCATCACACCCAACACATTAACAGCGTCGAATCCTTTGTCCAAACCCTTCGAGAGAGCAAAGAGTGGATCGACCACCGGCTGAAAGAGGTGGGAGCTTTGATCTTCAGAGGATTTCCCCTCAAAACTGCATCCGACTTCAACGCTGTTATGGAGGCATTTGGGTGGGAAGAGCACAAATATGCGGGCGGAGCTTCTAGAACGAGGATCAAAGGAAGAATTTACACGGCAAACGAAGGTCCTCTGCATAAACCGATCCCATTCCATCGTGAAATGTCTGTGGTAACTCTCTCGACCTCAAACACAAACTCGTTACAAATTTCTTAAACCCGAAGCTAATTTTTTTTTATTTATGTAGTTTGATGAATTTCCCACGAAACTGGCCTTTTTCTGCGAGATTGCGCCCCCCGAGGGCGGGCAGACCGCAATTCTATTGAGCCATAAAATTACGGAGAGAATGGAACAGAAATTTCCAGAACTAGTTAAAAAAATGGAAAAAGAAGGGCTGGTTTATCATACCAGACATCCTCCGAAAGATAATCTTCAAAGCGTCTCAAAGGGCTGGCAAACCCTTTACGGAACGGAGGATAAAGAGGAAGCGGAAAAGAGGCAAGCGACGAATTCAACATTCCCCTGCATCAAAAGTTGAAAAGTTGCATTTTAGTCCTTTCTTTTAAGTAAAAAATAGGTCACAGTAACCCAAAATTATCAAAGTGTTTGAAGCACCTATAGATAAGAATGTTTTATAACTAACTTATTTCGAATTCTAACCTTAGAGCTATAGAGCTTCTATTTGGCATTCCAAATTCTGACTATGATTGTGATTCGGTTTGCAGGGCTACAAATTGTGGGATCAAGTCCAAGGTGAGTTGGGAAGGGAACACAATGTTAGTTCAGATGGGGCCTCTGCTGCCAATAAGAGATAAGAGAAGTGGAGGGGAAGAAAAAATGCAGAGCCTGGTTCAACCTCTTAGGGTCTGTAAAAGATCTAGAGATACCCAGTATAATGGGAGACGGATCACTCGTTCCTCGAGAGATCATCGAGTCGTGCATTGAAATGATGGAGGGCGAGGCCGTGGACGTGAAATGGGAAGTTGGAGATGTGGTTGTGATTGACAATCGCTTTGTACAGCACGCAAGAAGGCCCTCCAAACCACCCAGAAGAATACTCGCTGCCTTCTGCAAGTAACACAATCAAATTACACTCCTCGATGTATATTTTTCAAAAAAAAAAAGGAGTAATGTACCTTTGAATTTCATCCCTTTCAATGTTTTTACGTTCATACAGTTAAGTCATTTCAAAATATCTTATTTAATATATAAAATATTATTTTATAGTTAATTGTTTTTTAAAATTTGGATTTTGTTTTTTATATGAAGATAAAAAATGCGACTTGTTTGCTTTTATAAATAAAGTGACATTTTCAAGATACTCCTTTCAACTATAATTTATCAATATAAAAAATAATATTATGTTTAATCAACTTTTACATTCATTTTTTTATATTATTAATAATAATTTGTAGGGAGAACCTGATTGGTTTTCCATTGAGTGTTTGCAGCTTGAGGTCAGCAGTTTCAATTCCGAGCCTCTCTAGGTCCTCCTCACTAGGGTAAATACTTACCAAGATGGGCCAGGTGGAAAAAATACTGTATAAAAAAAAAATTGTAAATCCTCTCAATTGAAATAGATTTTCATCATTTTTTAATAGAAATTTAGATCCATGTAAGAAGTGCCCTAGCATTTACATAGTTATTAGTTAAATTTCCATTCAAGAAGTGAGGAGAACTTTGTCTGTTATATCTAAAAAATTATTACCTTTGTCATATTTTTCCCAAATTCAATAGGAAGTACCATT
Source organism: Wollemia nobilis (assembly GCA_028583015.1). Classification (NCBI taxonomy): domain Eukaryota; kingdom Viridiplantae; phylum Streptophyta; class Pinopsida; order Araucariales; family Araucariaceae; genus Wollemia; species Wollemia nobilis. The sequence continues at coordinate 715,723 of JAQPPZ010003077.1, forward strand.
AAAACCAATTTTGATGAACCTAATTTTTGTGCATTTCTATCTCATCATATATTGACACAAATCCTTTATGTTAGCTCCATGGTCACAAGTCCTATAAGAAAGAGGCTATCACCTGTGTTTCCACACTTGAGACTTCTTATGATATGCATCATACCTAAAAAAGATTTGTAAGAGAGGTAATAATATGACTCTAAATTTGACCATGATTTTAAGATTTATTTTAAAAAATTCTATTACTCCTTTCAACCCATAGATTCCAACAGATAATGTCAATACCACTCCTCCATACGATGCATAATTATTTAGTTTTAAAATAAATAGTCCAATATTTTATCAACTCTTTCAATGCTAAGGGATCTACCTAGTATATTATCATAATTTTGAAGGAATAGCCCCAAATAGTGTAAGCAAAGGGACAATGAAGAAGTAAATGGTTTGATGTTTTTACATCATTCTTACACAAGGCATGCCTAAAAGGTCCACAATATCCTTTTCTTTGTGGACTCTCACCTATAAGATTTTTCCTTTAAATTGCTAACCACAAAAATTTTAAAGCCTTTGGAAGGATTTCAAGTGACCAAACATTCTTCTAAAGGAAATCGTTTGGAATAAAAAATCATGATTGCTCTAAATTCTTATATTACAACTTGACTAAACATCCACCATCTTTTACTAGATTTGAAACTAGCTCATCTTTTGTATAAAAATAGGAAAATATAACTCTTGAAACAATTTTCACTCATTATATATTTGATTGAGGTCCTCTTCCTCAACCATGTTGTTAATACAAATCCATGACCTAAAAGTGTTGCTCAAATCAATATATATTTTTTATGTATGAACCTCTACAAGCCAAGTAGGACCAAGTAAGTGGTTGCCATTTGCAATCACAAATAAGAGGACAAAGATTCAACCAAGCATTTGTAGACACCTAAAACATGTCATATTGAGGAGACTACCTAAATGGACTCCTTTAGACCATGTAACCCACTTTAGGCAACCTCAGGGCTAAAACAGTGGTTTTCACCACTTAAACATGGATATTTTCCTTTGCAACCCTAGTCGTCTCACCTCGATATGACCTCCAGATCTTGATTGTATCACCCTAAAATGACCTCCAGATCAGGATCATCTCCCCCTGAGATGACCATACCAAAAGCAAAATTTGAAAGAAAAGGTAGGACAACTTGCAGCTGAAATTACCAGTTAATCCTACACATGATCTTACGCTATGATTTAGCACCTTGCATGAGCCAAAATAGCAAAAACGAATGCATTAATCAATTGCATGAAATTATAAATAAAAAAATTTGCATTTCTCAATGCAAACTACCTCTTTGCTTTTTCATGCAAAGGATTTGTGCTATTATTAGATTTCTTTCAAGAAATCTATATATTGGCATTCACCCCCTCAATTCAAAACCCTAGCTAGCTTATGAACTGAACTCCTGGTTCTCTTATGTAAGATCCCTAACTCATGATTTTTGGAAGGTTAAAGAAATCTTCTGCAAACAATTAAATTGATGTAAATTTGAAAAAGAATCACAGTAATATGGAATCACGGTTGTTATTGTTGGAAAACCAAGATATATATATATATATATATATATATATATATATATATATATATATATATATATTGTATTTGAATGATGCCTAATACATCAATTCAAAAGAGATATAAATATAATTTGAAGTGTTGAGTGAAGTAACCCGTTGGTCCCTAAATGAATTAAATGGTGAATTAATAAATATTTTGTGTTAGGAGTAGGGTCCTAACATGCCACCCTCCTTAAAAGAATATTTGTCCTCAAAGTTGGAATTGAAAGAATTGTTGTTGAATATGATGAAGGGTCTCCTAGGTGGCATCTTCTAAAGGTAGACCTTTCCAGTGAATCAACACTTTCGTGATGGTGTGATTGTGGAGTTGGTGAATGCAGTGATCTAGTACAACTTCAGGTTCAATCATGAGTGCTCCATATTTAGTAAACTCTGAGAGTTGAGTTTGTGTGGTGATGTGTGTGCTGAATACTAGTTTGAGGTAGGAGACATGGAATACTGGATGAATTTTAGATGACTTGGGTAATTCAAGTTTATAAACAACATACCCAATACATTGTAGAACTTTATATGGTCCATAAAATTTGGGGGCTAATTTCTGAGAGCCTTTTATTTTTAGAGAATTTTTGCGATATGGTTGCAGGCGAAGAAATACCATATCTCCTTCTTGAAAACTGCATTTTATTCTATTTTGGTCGGCCTGTTGTTTCATACGATGTTGAACGAATTGTAAATTTTATTTGAGAGTGCGGAGGATGTTATCTCGAGTAGAAAGTTCCATCTCTACGGCTGGCATGTTAGTACTTCCTAGAATATAAGAGGTAAGTGAGGGTGGTGATTGGTCATATAAAGCCTCATATGGAGTCATATTAATAGCAGTGTGATATGAGGTGTTATACCACCATTTTTCTAAAGGAAGCCATTTAACCCAGTGAAGGGGTTGAGTAGAAGTAAAGCAATGAAGGTAGTTTTCCAAACATTTATTAACAACTTCTATTTGACCATATGTTTGAGGATGGTAGGAAAAACTCATATGAAGTTGATTACCCTGAATTTTAAACAATTCTCTCCAAAATTTGCTAGTGAATGTGGGATCGCGATCACTAACTATAGTGGAAGGCATGCCATGTAATTTGAAGATATTATCAAGAAAAATTTGGGTGATGGTACTAGCTATATAAGGGTGGGTTACTATACAAAAATGTGTGTATTTGGATAAACGATCCACCACAACTAGAATGGTATTTTTTCTCACATATTTTGGAAGACCTTCGATAAAATCCATGGAAATATCAACCCATGTTTTAGTTGGGATTGGGAGGGATTGAAGAAGACTTGGAGTAGCCACTGTCTCTCTTTGTATATTTGGTAGGTATCACATTCATTCATAAATGTCTTGATATCTTTTTCATTCATATCCAATAAAAATATCTAGCCACTCTTTTATAAGTTTTGAGAAATCCAGAGTGTCTCGTAGTGGGTGTAGCATGGAGCTCATGGATAAGTTTTGTACGATATGAGGAAGTGGGGGATAGGAAAATACACCCTTTGTACCTAAGTAGGTTATTTCTCCAGGAATAGTGGGGTTTACTAGCAGAGTCATGTTGAAGTTGTTGAATCACTGCACGAATGGTAGGGTCATTAATCCCTTCTTCAATGACTTGGTCTATCCAATTAGGAATAGGAGAGGAAAAAGCATGTAATTGATGTATTGTTTCAAATTTCCTTGAAAGGGCATTGGCAGTTGTGCTATCTTTTTCTTTTTATATATGATTTCATAATCATATCCTAGTAGTTTTGTCACCCACTTTTGTTGCTTTGGAGAGGTTATTTGTTGCTCAAGGAGGTATTTTAGACTATGGTGTCTTTGCGAATAATGAAATGTTGGCCAATAAGGTAAGGTCTCCAATGTTTAATAGCATGAATAATGGCTAACATCTCTTTTTCATATGTGGAACGGGATAAATTTTGTTTGGAAAATACCTTGCTTGTAAAAGCTAGGGGCCTTTTATTTTGCATGAGCACTGCGCCTGTGTCCAGTACTAAGGCATCGCTCTCAATAATAAATGGTTTGGAAAAATTAGGCATAGCTAAGACAGGCGTGGTACACATTGCATTTTTTAAAGTGATAAAAGCATATGTAGCTTTTGGAGATAAAAGAAAAGCGTTCTTTTTTAGTAGTGTTGTTAAAGGGTCTGCAATTTTGCCATAATTTTGGACAAATTTACGGTAATACCCTGTTAACCCTAAAAAATAAGCATTTCAAGGTTTTTGGGATAGGTCAATTTTTTACATCTTCAATCTTGCAGGGATCCACTTTAACTCCTTTAGAGACAATGTGTTTGAGGTATTCCATTTATTGTTTTCCGAAAGAACATTTTTATCTTTTAGCATATAATTGATTGTCTTTCAATATTTTCAATGCTTGGTCTATATGGCGTAAGTGATCTTCCCATGTTTTGTTGTAAATCAAAATGTCATCAAAGAAAACTAATATAAAATTTCGAAGGAAGGGGTGGAATACCTTGTTCATTAGACTTTGAAATGTGGAAGGAGCGTTAGTAAGGCCAAAAGGTATAACCATGAATTCATAATGCCCTTCATGAGTACGAAAGGTCATTTTGGGAATATCACTTTCTTTAACTCGAATTTGGTGGTATCCTGATCGTAAATATAGTTTAGAGAAGTATGCAGCCCCATGAAGTTCATTCAATAATTCGTTGATGATTGGGATAGGAAATTTATCTTTGATGGTTAATTTATTAAGGGTGTGAAATTCTACACATAGGTGCCATGATCCATCCTTTTTTTGAACTAATATAATAGGAGAAGAGTAAGGATTTGTACTGGGTCTAATAACTCCTACCTTAAGTAGTTCTTTTACTAGTTTTTATATTTTTATTTTTTAAAGATATGGATATCGATAAGGCCGAATATTAGGGGGTTGGTGTCCTGGAAGAAGTTGAATGGCATGATCATGGCTTCATTGTGAGGGTAATCCTTTTGGTTCGTTAAATACCTTGTCGTGATGTTCTATAAGTTATTGTAGTTTTGGTGCCTCTTTTTCTTCTGCCATAGGTGATTGAATAGAAAACAACTATGCAACCATTCCTTTACTTCCTTTGTGCATAATTTTCTCCATACGATGAGAACTCACAATTTGGGAGGGGTCTGATTGTAATCCTTTAAGGGTATATGTCTGATATTTTATTGTAAATTGCATCCATAATGCCTCAAAATCCCATTGAATTTTTTCAAGTGTTCATAACCATTATACCCCTAGGACGATATCACATCCCCCTAATGGAAGTACATACATATTTTTTTCATGCTATAATCACCCATGGTGAGCTTAATATTTTGGCACTTTCCTTTACAAGCAATTTTTCATCCATCACCAACCATAACTTCAAAACTATTATAGGGTTGTATATAGCAATTAGCTTGTTTGGCCACGCATGGGTCAGTAAAATTATATGTAATATCAGAGTCGATACGAACAATGAGGTTTTGTTGTTTGAAATATTCTTTGACTCTCATAGTTTGTGGAGAAGAAAATCATGCGAGGGCATTGAAAGAGACTTCTGGTGTATTTGTAGTGCCATCTTCGGTTACACTCGTCACCACTTCTACTTCTATTTAATTTTCTTCTTCTATTGAATTATCAGGGTCAGTTGCATCTAGAATATATAGTTTTCATGTAGCACATTTATGATTTTTCTCAAATTTCTCATCACAATGATAACAAAGACCTTTTGCTTGTCGTTCTTTCATTTCTTCAAAATTGAGACGTTTAATTGGTAGGGTTGGGTTAAGTTTGGGGGTTGTGTAAGTGCTTTGTGCCTTTCCATTATGCATAGGTTTTGGGGCAATGTAAGTGGATTGTGATTTCCCCATAGGTGGTTTCCCTAATTAACATGTGTTAATTTTGTCCTCGACTAGTTTGGCCAATCCAATAGTCTGCATAATGGTCATAGATTTAAATATTTGTACCTATAGCTAAATATCTTCCTTTAATACACTGATGGAACAATCCTAAAAAAATGAGGCATATAGCCCTGTTGTGTGGTTTGTCAATTTCTCAAAATTTTGCTTGATATTCGCGTATCGAAGTGGTTTGACACAATTTGGTGAGAGCTCCTATGAAATTTTTAAGCTTGCTAGGGCCAAATCGTACTAATATATTTTGTGTAAATTTTAGCCAAGTGGGGGTGTCGTTGGTCTTCTCGAACCACTGGTACCATTGGATAGCCTCATTTTCTAAGTGAAAAGATGCAATATGAACTTTTTGTGCTTCAAGGATTTGGTTTAAAGAAAAATATTGCTCTGCCCAATAAATCTAGTTAGTGGGATCACCACCTTCAAATTTTGGAAAGTCCAACTTAGTAGTCCTAGGAAGGATGGATGTTTGTGGCCCCCCAATGTTGTCTGGTGTGTTGGTCCTTCGGTATTTTGGCTAGTTTGAACTAGTGCCATATTTTGATTGAAGGTGTCCATTTTCAAGTCAATTGCTAATATCCTTTGCTCAAATTCTTGTCTTGTAGCTACATTCTCCTCTTTGAATTAGTGAAGTTCATGGTATATCTTCTCGAGAGTAATATCTTGTGACCTTCTTCCCTCTGCCATGGTGGGCTTTTGCAAAAAAATATTTTCCAATAAAAATTGTTTGACAACTTTTTCACTTTTTGTTAAAAATTTGTTGTTTATCAACTTTTAGATGGTAGTAAAGGGTCTGCAAAATCCGAACAACGGTCGAGGCCGAGGAGAGGAGCGATGATGACAACCAGTGGTGGGGAGGTGGCGGCAATGGAGGGGAGACGAAACTGATGGTGGTGGATGAAGAGGAGGGGGCGACGATGGTGGCTAGTAGGAAGTGGTAGAGAGGAGGCAAGAAATGAAGGGTCAAGCAGAAGTCAAAGAGCACACATTGATATAAGTGTCAGCAAGGCACATCTTGGAGGGTACTTTGGTTAAGGAGTAGCGGAGGTGGCAAATGTTGCACGAGCCACGAAAGGGGGTGTGTGACCTAATTCATGATGTTCTCTACATGATTTCATGTATTTGAACACTAAACATCCCTTTTCCTTATAAATATGGGATTAATGTACCTTAAAAAAAAAACTATTTTGCGCATTGATGATGGCAATTGCTCATTGATGATAGAATTTTATGGCGACAGAAATATTAAAATGAACCTTAGGTTTAATTTGAATTGCTTCACCATTTTTCTTATTTGCACGTCGAAAAATGATGTTGTGTAGTAATCCAAAAAAAATTGATACATGATTCTATTGTATCCTTCGATTTGAGGTTTTCTTTTTTGTTGGATCAGGTGAAGGTTATGGTGCTTTAGTGGGAGGGGCACACACTTGGTAGTAGAAGGTGATGGCCACTGCTTCTATTTTTCACCTATGACAATGTATCCAGAGATGGTTGTTTTTACAGTTGGTCTTCATACCGCAGGATAAAGCTTTTCAATTATAGAGAGAGTTATAGATGATGTCACTGTGTATTTTTCATCGCTTCAGAGGAGGATTGTTGCTCGTTAGCTTGGAGTTTTTTTGTTACTATTCACGTCATAACAATTCTTGCAGTCGATGGTAAACTTTAGGTTTTCAAATTTTAATATAATTTAATTTCCTTTAGATGTCATAGGTGGAATATTTGCTCTGGTTAAACAATTTTACTTTGAATCGAATTACACTATGATAGATTGGTGAGGGATATAATGTCGTGCAGAGGAATGGTGGCCTATGTTGTTAACTATGCTTTGATGCACGAACATGAGTGTGTGGTATGATAAGACATAGGATTGTTATTAGGATTTTTCACTACTTTGATACTAGATGGAAGGTATCTCGGAATCTGGTTAAAGAAATTTGCTGTAAATAATTAAATTCATGTAAATTTGAAAAATAATCACAATAATATGGAATCATTATTGTTATTGTTGGAAAAACAAGCAATATGTATATATATATATATATATATATATATATATATATATATATTGTATTTGAATTATTCCTAATACATCAATTCTAAAGAGATAAATATAATTTGAAGTGATGAGTGAAGGGAAACGTTGGTCCCTAAATGAATTTAATGGTGAATTAATAAATATTCTGTGTTAGGAGCAGGGTCCTAACAATTTTATGCTACAAAGTGTTGCCATTCTCAATATCCAAAAGTTATCCCACCATTGAAAGCCATGTTGTTAGATTGCAAAAAGGATTGAAGGTTGTACTTCCACCATTATGTGTGAATCAAACATCCTACTTTGGTGGATAATACGATCCCTTAAATCGCTCTCATAGCACACCAATACATTGATAAAACCATAGATTGAATCTAGACATCACCCTTGACTTAGCCTCGAAAAAACAATCACTAAACAATAGTCATCTCGACCTGATATGACCCGCAAGCAAGGTCATCCTACCCTGAGATAACCTTTGGTAGAGATTAGTTTATTTGCTTTCTTCTTTCAGTAGGGTTTAGCATAGCATATTTCTTGCTTTTTATAGTAGTTTACATTTTTGTTCATGCATTTGATTCGGTTTTATTTTATTATTATTTATCATTATAACGAGCCCCATCTTGAAGAGCTCTGCACATGCTATTAACTATTTTATTTTCCTTACATGCAGGTTACAAGTTTCCACAAGGATAAAGGAACACAAAACCTTGGCATCGAACCTTCAAAGCAATTATTACAAAAAACTTACCTTTTACACTATGGTAGCAAGGAAGATCTTGCAAAGTGCACCCAAATTTTTTATGTTGCAATTCATAGTATTGAATTGGTAGCAAAGCCCATTAGAGGGGATTTCATTCTAACATCTTTTGAAGGAACACATATTATTAATAAAAAAGACACCATCTTTATATATTATTTTATCATCATTGTTGCAATTGTTATCTTTCACATATTTTATTTTGCACGGGTGTACAATTTTCTTGCTATACATATGGTGATCATGGTGGGACCACCTAGTCCCTTTTTAAGTCTCCTAGTGGATTACTGATAAGTTCCTACATCCTATATGTACCCATAATTAGTTGTCTCGAGTCAAAGCAAAGGTAGGATGAAAATAATTTCAGCAATCCACATTGAACGGAGGCTATCAAAGTAAGTTGTTATGCTCTTATTTTCCTATTTTCCATAAAGAAAGAAATTTTTTTCCAAATTATAGAAAAATATTTACATAATACTTTAAGTTTTCAAGTCTCCATCTGTGATAATATTTGGGATAAACGACCTCTATCTGTAGTCATATTTGTTCCAAACGACCCCTATATGTGGCTATCTTTGGGTCATATGATATTTATCTATAGTCGTATCTGTACGAGACAACATTTGTTTGCTACTAATTTGGTTTACTTACTTTTTTTTTGCTTAAAGGTTGGTCATTCGTATAGGGTTTATGAACATTAAATGTTATTCTGCATTAGTGAAAAATCATTGAATGCTATTTGGTTTATTTACTTTTACAAATATTAAAAGGAACCCCACACACTACATAATCTATTGTAAACATTGACAAGTTAGATTTCATCACCAACTATCGATCGAGATCAATGATAGTAGGCTTCATCTCCATTTTCAGCTCACATCATAGCAACCATAGGAACCCCAAGAGAATGGATTTCTAGATTTCATCATCGAAAAGTCCCCTACTTTTGGGTGCACCTAGAGTAGGAAGGATTAGCAAGCCCCTTTACCACAAGGCTTTTCAAATAATTAGTGGATGCAACTATTGTTCATGTTCATGCCCTAAACGCATGGGTTAAGCGAAAACATGGGTATGCTAGTAGTAAAACATTAGACAATGTGAACCCTTTTGGAGTTCTTTATTTCCATAGGTTTACCTTGAGCCATATTTAGTGTAGGAAGACACTTTTTGTCATTTGAGTTATATTTATCGATATGGGGGTGTGTTCAAACTACCTTTAGTAGCTTTTTGTTTTGCCTATTCTTAGATTTCATAGGAATAGGGGTTTCAATATCAAAATGCACTGAAAATAGTAATAAGAATCACAAGAAAAATTTGAAAGAGATAAAAATATTTTTGCTTGTTTGTTTCTTTTACTTTTTAGCTTAATTTAGATCATGGTAATAACACATAACCAAGCTCGATCAAGGGCTAGTATTTTTAAAAAATTGTAAGAAGACATGGAACATCTCTAAATAAATCCAGAGGATATGGTCATTCGTAAATGGCATCTTGGTTTTTAAAGAGAATCCAACCTTTAGGAGGTACCTATTTAGGATGCATCTACAAGTCTCCAATATGATTAAAGTGATGAACTTCCTGATCAAGACACTCTTTATACTTTCTTTAGATAGAATCTTGAGCACATGGAGGGTATTAGTAGGTCTATGTCACACATTCATATCTTGGATTACCCTATCACTCAACCAGAGAATGAACAAGAACATACACCATGGCTAGACCTAGATAATCAGGCCACCCCACTTGATCACCCTTGGATGAGTAAAAAATATGCCCATCTAGATAGATACGACACTCATCATCCTAGCAAGACTGTCATGTTAGCTAATGTATTTCTCATTTATGAGGAGGAAGACTTGGATCATCCTCCTACTCATTATAAAGAGTACTCTACGCAAGCAAGTTGTGCCTCTGCACTGCTTGAGTACATAGAGCTTACTTTTAAGCCTAAATACCATATTAATGTAGCTTCTATTGATCATGGAAAGTAGGTGTCCAACCCTTCTAAGGCAAAGAAACAAGACAAGCACATTCATATTAATATGAGGGCCAAATGACCCTATACATCTGATCAAATGAATCTTGCTCCTAATCCAAATTCTAGTAGGTAAGAGCAATTACACTAGTTACAACTAGATAGACAATAATTAGACCAACAATACCAACTAAATCAGCAAAGGTTGCACCAACATAGGTTGCATCAGTAATGATTGCACCAGGAACAATTTCAAAAAGCATTGCATGAGATGGTTCTTACCCCTAGCACTCATAGGTTACAGGTCCATCAAAGGTGCCTCACGCAAGTTAAAAACCTACCACCTAGGCCAAATTAAAACTATCCTTCTCGTGCACCCCTCCAACACCATAGGTCTCAATAGTGCCAACTAAATAATTCATCAATGGGAGTATGAGATGTATGAGGACTTAAGATTCATATTATCAGGAACAAGGGCACCTTGAGTCACTTTATGAGGACATGATTGGCACCCAAAATCAACCACCTCATCCCAATAGACATATTTTTCCTTCCCCTCCTTGAGGAAAAGGTGGGTAGATGAGATCATATCACCTAAAGCTTACAAGTTGCTTACAGACCATATCAATTCATTAGAAAATCAAGCTTCAAGAATGTGTTATAAAAAACGTATGTTGCATCAACTGTGCAACCAACCACTCCACCCTTATCTGTTGTGTCCTCCATATATTTAGTATTTTGAGATGCTAATGTTTGAAAATTTTAAAGAAGATGGGGATGCTCAAGATCATATCACAAGCTTCATGAATATATGATTTCATATTCAATATGATGATGCCCTTATTCTTAGGACATTCCACATAACCCTTGCTAGGCAAACCTTAGAGTGGTATAATCATTTACCACAACACAACATACACTCCTTTGAACAAATGACAAATGCATTCTTAGAATGCTTCTCATTTAGTATCAAGAAAAAACAATATTGATTGACCTATACAACCTAAGGCAATTTTAATAGGAATCAGTCATGGATTATGGCAAGCGATGGAGATCAACTATTACAAAATTGTCATTTACCTTACCTATTATAGAGCTAACTAGATTGTTTACAAGGAGTTCTATAAAACAAATTTTACTCTTACTGTAACTCCAATGGTACAACACATTTGAGGAAGCCTTAGCTCAAGCAAAGGTTATCGAGGACATCAAGGTACAAGAAGAAAAAATAAAGCTCTAAAAAAAGGAGTGGAACAAGAATTCTAAAGGCAACTACACACAACAAAGGCCAGCTCCAGTGAATCAAGTTGTCTTAAGTGTACCAAGCCCTTCACAACAAGTTTCTCGTCAACTACTTAATTATCAGGTGCAACCCCACCTACGCAGTACAATTCTCAACCTCAGTAGAACCAACAAAAAAATCAACATAATCATCCTTCTCATCAATATATACCATTGCCTAAACCATTGGCTTTTATTTTTCATCAACTTTGCGAGGCTAGAGCCATCACTTTACCTGAGGTTCGACAACCAGATCTAAATAATCCAAAAGGAAAAAATTATAGGGAGGATTTACATTATCTCTATCATCGATACAACAATCATGATATTCAAACATGATATAAATTTAAAAACCTTGTACAAGATATGATAGAGCGAAATGAGATTCAAATCGATAATCCTCTCGCTACCAATAAATAGAATATTGGCATATTCTAGAATTTGTTTCCTACACATGGGGTCCAATAAGAGCAACCTAGGTAGGTAAATGAGGTACATATAACCCTACCATAGTAGGGATTTTTTGGGATTATTAACATAGTGACAAGGAACTGAAATTCTTGAACCAACCTACACAACCTATAGGTCCAACTCATGTTCCTTAAACATCACAATCATTGCCACAACCAAAAATAGTTCAAATTCTTCCACCTCACCTGGTGATCATGATAAGAAATAGACTCACCCAGAGTCTAAATATGACATCGATAAAACTTTCCATATATGATCTAATCCAACAATCAACTCCACGTCGAGAGGCTCTAATGAAAAATCTAAATTCAATTGAACTGCAACCATAGGACCCTAATTCTTTCAATAATTTTGTGGGGCATGTTCAAAAATGCAAGGAGCCTATCATAACATTTATTTATCATGAAATCAAGCCCATACCTATTGACATAGTTGATCCCCCACTACATATCATTGCTAGTGTGAATCAGATCCCTTATAAATAGGTCTTAATAGATATAGGTTCCTCCATTAATATTATAACCATTTTTGCACTTCAAAATATTAGTATTCCATCAGTGAACATTGTAGCATCTATATTCACCCTTCGATATTTCAATGATACTCTATCCTCCACCATTGGTACAATAGTCCTCCCTATTTAGGTTGGGCTAAATATAATTCCTACGTTGTGCCATGTGTTGGAGGGTGCAATGTAGTACAATATACTACTTGGTAGACCTTGGATCCATGATATGAAGTGCATCCCTTGCATATTGCACCAATGCATCAAGTACATCCATGAAGGGTAGGTTCATGTAGTTCTTGTATACTTAGAGCCCTTCAAATTTTGCAATATGGTCAACCATATGCAAGAGTCTACCTTGACTTCAATACATCTGGATATTTGACCTAATGATCATATCAAAGGTCCATATCCCTCATAGAAGCCATCCACAAATCCATCATCATCACCCCCATCCCAACCATCACCATTGGTATCTTCTAATATTCCTTCTTCATCACCAGATCCTCCGAGTAGGAATCCATCGAAGGCACCAATCAACCAAATCCCATCAACCATATCCACCATTTTTGAAGAAGCCCTTCCAAATCCTATGGATGAGGAAGAATTGATCAGTGCCATTGATGATTAATCTCAACCTGCATCTCCATCATTGCTATTCACATTCCCGTAGGTCATAGTCCACATGACCATCCTAGGCTTACTGAGTATTTGGTACAAAATGTTACATTTACTCCCTCATTGAGTCAATACAGGACATAGGTAAACCTCACCAAAAACTACTACCCATCGGTACCATTGTCCCTCTAGGATATCCTCCAAATTAGATAAAATTTGTCTATGGAGATTTTGATATGACCACAAATTCATCTCCTATGATAGAAGATGATGAACCATTCTTAGCCAACATTGGTTATATGTCAAATATGACCTTTGCCTTGTAGTACTTTTATCACTATCACTGACACAAAAGTGGTCTTGGTTAGTATGAACAAGGTCTTTGGACCCCTTACCAACTACAGTACCAATTGCATATAGATAAGTTTGTCTTAGGGTATTCCATGCATATTCCAAATGATCTTGTAGACTTGCTTCAGTGCCTTAACATAGGCTTTAGAGATGATATTGATAAAAATGAATATTTTGATCCTGGATACATTAATCTTTTAAGTGATCATCTTCCCATAACAATGATAACTATGGAGCCTTCTGACTCTTCCAGTGAGGCATATGAAGAAATAAAGGATGGGACAAGTTTAGAGTATCTCGATCCTAGCCACATTCAATGGCTTAGCGACCATATTCGAATTGATCCTCTTTTATATTCTAATCAAGAGCATACAAGTGGGTGGATCTTGGATGATGTGTCAAACCTAGATAATGATCCTAAAAATGATTGGATTGATGAAGATGACTAATTTGATCAAGATTGTGATAACATTTCTATCGATTCATCTTTCCAAGTGTATGAAGCAATGTCTATTGCTTCAAATAGCTCATAGGATGCATCACCTGCTATCAAGAACCTTTATGATCTTGATTAATTCTATCTTTGATTGTTATCCATATGGATACCCATTTGGCAATAGCTTCTTCCACCCAAAAATCTAGTTGTTATCCCACATAGGCCACACCCTATCTTTCTTCCACCTTCATAGCAACCCCAGTGCATCTACGTTCCCCCATATTCAATAGATTTTTTCCACCAAAGAATAGAGACCATCCACCAATCATCAATATGATCTCCATTGACCTCACAAAACCACTCCACTACCCAAGTGATCCTTCAAAATATTTGCATCTCAACCATGAGGTTGTTTATTTTTATTGCACCATGTTTTCATCATCACCCTTGAAGTTCTTGCCTTGTGAAGAAATGTTACAACCATTTCATTTATCCCTTGTGTCATCTAAAGATATTTTCAAATTGAGATCGAACTTGACAACATGATCGATTCTTCTAATCCAGTTGATGATATCCATTTGATCCCTACACCTCATCAACTTGAGGAGGGATCCCATATGTCAATTGAGGAAATAATTGACGTAGATATCGGTATCGATCCCATAGTTCCTAAAAATATCAAGTTGGGACAAAGCCTATCCCTTGTGGAACAAGCCAATTACATAACTCTATTGATAGAGAAGAAGGAAGCTTTTGCTTGGTATTACAAATACATGTTGGATCTCAACCCGATTTTGGTCATGCATAACTTAATGCTCGATCCCAAAATTAAACTAGTCAAGCAAAAGCTCCACAAGATGCATCCAAAAATAGCCTTAATGGTTAAATATGAACTTTAAAATTTGTTGGATGTAGGGTTCATTCAACCTATCAACTATCCTAACTAGGCATCCAACATGGTACTTGTCAGAAAACTAGATGGGAAGATTCACATATGTACTAATTTTTAAGATCTTAATAAAGTGAGTCCAAAGGATGAATCCTCCCTTCCAAATATTGATGCACTCATTGACGTGACTGTTGGGCATGAAATATTGTCCCTCATGGATGGTTTTTTGGGTTACAACCAAATCTGAGTCAACCTGAAATATCAGCCCAAGACAACTTTCACAATGCCTTGGGGGACATTTTGCTACAAAGTCATGCTATTTAGCCTAAAAATGCAGGTTCTACCTATCAGCGGGCCATGATATACATACTTCATGATTGCATAAAATATTGGAAGATTACATTTATGAATTATTGGCCAAATTCTTGTTGTAGCACAAGCATGTTGATGTGCTAAGAAATGTCTTTGATCACCTCATAGAGCATAACATATGACTAAACCCCAAGAAGTGTCTTCGAAGTAACATCTAGAAAACTCTTGGGTTTCATAGTCTTGAAATGAGGAATCAAATTTGATCTAGATAAACTCAAAGAAATCCTAGAAATGCTTTCTCCCACCAACCTTAAGTAGCTTTGCATCCTACAAGGAAATATTGCATCTATATGACGCTTCATAACACAAATTTTAGATAAATATCGACCAATGAATTTATTTTTGCAAAGGGGGTCACCTTTAACTGGGATGATGAATATAAAAAATCCTTTGACAAAATCAAACTCTACTTGGCATCTCCGCCAGTGCTAGCTCCACCTAGACCAAGTGTGTAATTCTTATTATACATATCAGCCACTGACTTTGCCTTAGGGACCATGTTGGCCTAGAAGAATGAGGTAACTAAAGAACAAGCTATTTATTACATTAGTCACACCTTGGTTAGCTACGAGCTTAAGTATGCATACGTTGAGAAGCTTTGCTTAGTAGTGGTATTTTCCATAAAGAAGCTTTGATATTACATGCTAAATCAAACAATGTATGTCATTTCTAAATAAAAACCTCTACGATACATGGTGAGTCAAACATATCATAACAATCGTATCACAAAGTGGATAATTTTGTTGACAGAATTTGACCCCGAGTTCATAAGTAAAAAATCTATTAAAGGTCAAGTTATCATTTATCAAATAGCAGAGGCTCCTCTCCAGAAGGATAAGCCTCTTAAAATTGAGTTACCTAAAGATGCAATTTTCACATTATCAGACTCACCAAAACTTGAAGAGCTAGAAAATAAAGTTGATATGACACTATTCTTTGATGGTTCTGATGTGAGAAAGGGGGTGGCGTAGGAATATTTTTTACATCACAAGGGGATCCTATTCCTCTTTCATTAAAACTTGATTTTTTGTGCACCAATAACAACATTTAATACAAGGACCTTCTTTTGGGTCTTCATACAACTCTTGCCATGTGTTGCAGTGTGAACACATTCAAATGCGAAGTCGATGAGAAATATCCTGATGAAGTGTGAACATGCATGAGATTTTTTTTAATGTTGGCAAACATTTTTTATTTCTCTCCTCCTTCCTATTCTTTCTCCTATATTCCCTCCCCTTATTCCTCCTTCCTATCCCCTTATCTCTCCCTCTCATTTATCCCCTATTCCTCTCCCTATCTCCTAGGTTCCTTGCATCCATTGTGCTATCAATTTTAATTATACTATATATATATATATATATATATATATATATATATATATATATATATATATATATATATATATATATATATATATATATATATATATATATATATATATATATATATATATGTTGTGTACTAAGATTTTGTTTAGAATTAATGTGAAATATATTGCAATTCGCTCTGTCTAACTCTTTTTCACACTCTGGTATCAGAGAACAAGTCTTGATGGAGGTCTACGGATACGTAGTTCGAAGGAGAACTTATGGCATGTTGTTCGAGACAACTAGAACATAGGAGACCAACACAGATTTTGAGACCCCTATGCACAAATTTTGAGGCATGCATGAATTGCAAGGCACATGTATCAGACAGTAAGACTACACATGGAGCGATACTGGATGCTGGTTGTTGAGGCAGAGGTGCTGACAGAGCAGCACATAGATCGAGGCCAAATTGTAGCCGAAGGAGGTAACACGTGGCATTAGGCCACTAATCAGGCACTGACATGGCAGGCACAATAGGTGCTGAGGTGGTGATGGTTGATTAGTCAGGTTAGCAAAGGAGGTGATGTGGTGTCATAGTATTGGCTGATCACAACAAAATGAGTGCAAGGGACAAGTACCCGAAGGCAATCAATAATCAACGTGCACACGTTGTTTTAAGTCATTGCATCCCCGCCATCCCAGTCGATGTGGGATACAACTTTTTTAATTAAAAAAAAACAAACGTGATGTGTCTTTAATATTGCTTTGTGTTCTTTTGGTAGCACGTCGGGAGGCATAGCCCGAGTGGCAACGACGGGCGGTTAGTTTGCATGAGGTCTCGGGTTCAAAACCCGTCGGCAAGGAAAATAATCAATTTTTTTTTATTGATTCGTTTGTTGACAAGAAGGAAGAGGCACAAGGTGCCATATTCATGTTCAAAGGAGCTACAGGTGCGTTGGCAAAAATCCTTGGCTGGGATGGAGGAGGTCACGAGTTCGACTCGTACGACCATAAAAAAAGGTTCACATTTTTTTAAGTTTTTTCTTTTAAAGTTAAATTAACCTTTATTAAAGTTTTTAATATTAATTTAATAATTAAAACAAAATGCTTTATAATTATTTTTAAAAGTTTTTTTAATAGTTTTAAAGCATATTTTAATTATTAAATTAAAAAAATTAAAATGCTTTAAAAGGTTTGATTTTTAAAAACTTTATAAGAGAAATTTTGAACCTATTGCCTTAAAGGTAAACTGTAAAATTGCCCAAGGGGCTTGAAAAACATTGCAACATTGTGTAATAGCCTAAGAGGCAAGCTTTGTAAAAGAGAATAAAAAGGTTATGGGAAGCCTTCTGGAATGCCCATTTAGCGCTTTCAAAAAATTTTGGACTCCCCGTCTCATGGCACACCAGGGGCACTGCCCCTTGGAACCTTGTTCAAGGCTAAAACAATTTTTGTAATAGCCTCAACGGTTGTATAGGAGTGAAAATTGTAACCTCAGAGGCTCTAAGGAAGTTTGTTTTTTGCATTGATGAGTAGATGATCCGATCTACCGGGTGTTATCATGCATTGTACTCTCTTCTGCTAAGAGAGACTACTGAATCATTTGATGAAAGAGTTCGGAGATACGAACTGCAAGTTGTGTTTAGCCAGTTACAAAATGTCATCACAGCACATCAGAGACACCCTGATTCTAGTTACAAGGTAGATTCTGAGGTTAACATATTTGGAAAATGAGTTGAGGAGTCATATTTAGTGAAAATCACACCCCAGGTACCAGCAAACCAATAGATCAACAACAATGATTCCCTTCAAATTTTGGAACCAGCTGAGCCAGCCCCTAAAATCATCCTCATCAGCGATGACAAAGACTCGATCACCGACAACTTTGGGAACCCAGTGCTTGGATATCCACAGTAAGAAGATCAAGCAATCAGTGAGAGAGTAGAGAAAGCAAGATTTGATTTAAATTTGTAATTGCTTTTCTTTGCTATTGATTGTTGTACTAGACCAATAAAAGTTTATTTCTAGTCAGTAACTATGGCCTCGAATACTAGTCTACCCATTCCAGAGTTTAATGGGTCCGACTATGAATATTGGTCCATTAAAATGAAAACCTTACTCATTGGTAAGGGTTTGTGGGATGTAGTCGAAGAGGGTTACACAGAACCCTCCCCTACTGACTGGACCACATTAAGTGTTGTTGATAAGAAAGCTAGGAAATAAGCACAAAAAAATAATTCCTCTACCTTGTATCATTTGCAAGCAACCTTAAATAAAAGTATCTTTCTTAGAATTACATCTTGTATAATTTCTCAAGATGCATGGAAGGCCTTGAAAGAAGGCTTCCAAGAAAGTGATCAAGTGAAGCAAGTCAGGCTTCAAAATTTGAAAAGATATTTTGAGAATCTCAGAATGCAAGAAGATGAGAAAGTTGGTGACTACTGCATGCGATTCAAAGAAGTAGTAGATAGAATGATCACTCTCAGAGATGAAATCAAGACAGAGACTGTGGTGAAGAAAGTGTTAAGATCACTTCTTACAAAGTGGAGCCATGTTGCAATTATCATTGAAGAATAGAAATATTTGTTTGCACTATCCTTTGATGCTTTGATTGGTTCTCTACTTTCACATGAAGAGAGATTGCAAGAATATCCTTCAACCAACTATGGAGGTGATGATAAAGCCTTCACATCTCAAGAAGTAAGAAGCCAAGGTAGAGGTCAGTGACGAGGAAAAGGCAAGAACAACCCAATAGGTGAAAATTCAAGCAGAGGAGGATCTCCCAGCAGAGGTGGAAGTCAAAACAGATGCAATCAACAAAGCATAGGAATAAATCTAGGTCGAGGAAGAGGAAGTGACAAGTCAAAGAAGGTTTGTTTCAATTGTGGTAAACCAGGTCACTTTGCTCGTGACTATTGGTCCAAATCCTCACAAGGAAGAAACAGTCAAAGCAGTCAGCATGGCCATTTTGGTGAAGAGGAAGGGACATCTAATATCTTTCTCTCTTATGGCCAATCAAATCAAAGTTTGAATGACACCTGGATCTTGGATACTGGGTGTTCCAATCATATGAGTGGCAAAGAACTCTTTGCTACAAGAGATTCCACCTACAAATCTCTCATCAAGCTGGGAGATGATAAATCATTGTCAGTTGAAGGTATTGGAGCCATGGAGGTTCGAACACAAGAAGGCATCAAATAGGTGAATGCTATCTATTACACCCCTCAAATCCAACATAAAATCCCCCTCATTAATTGACCAAATGATATATTTAATGATCAATTGTAAACTCTTTGATATGAAGTTTAATAATGTTAACCTCTATGTAGGGTTCATTTCCTTAATAATTTATTGCATCCATAGAACCTATATATTTTTGAAGTAATAATTTTGAGAATCTCAAAATGCAATAAGATGAGAAAGTTGGTGACTACTACATGCGAGTCAAAGCAGTAGTAGACAAAATGATCACTCTCGAAGATGAAATCAAGCCAGAGATTGTGGTGAAGAAAGTTTTAAGAACACTTCTTCCAAAGTGGAGCCATGTTGCAATTATCATTGAATAATCGAAAATATTTGTTTGCACTATCCTTTGATGCTTTGATTAGTTCTCTACTTTCACATGAAAAGAGATTGAAATAATCTCCTTCAACCAGCTATGTAGATGATGATAAAACCTTCACATCTCAAGAAGGAAGAGGCCAAGGTAGAGGTCAGTGAAGAGGTAATGGCAAGAACAACCCAATCGATGGAAATTCAAGCAGAGGAGGATCTCCCAGCAGAGATGGAAGTCAAAATAGAGGCAATCAATAAATAATAGGAAGAAATCCATGTCGAGGAAGAGGAAGTGACAAGTCAAAGAAGGTTTGTTTCAATTGTGGCAAACCAGGTCACTTTGCTCATGACTGTTGATCCAAATCCTCACAAGGAAGCAACAATCAAAGAAGTCCGTATGGCCATTTTGGTGAAGAAGAAGGGAAATAATCTCTTTCTCTATTATGGCCAATCAAATCAAAGTTTGAATGACACCTGGATCTTGGATACTGGGTGTTCCAATCATATGAGTGACAAAGAAGAACTCTCTGCTACAATAGATTCCACCTACAAATATCGCATCAAGTTGGGAGATGATAAATCATTGTCAGTTGAAGGCATTGGATCCATGGAGGTTCCAATACAAGAAGGCATCAAATGGGTGAATGATATCTATTACACCCCTCAAATCCAACATAATCTGCTTAGTGTTGGTCAAATGATGGAAAATAATTATAAACTTATCTTTGATGAGGGAAAATGTGTAATAGTTGATAAGAATAATGGTAATAGAATCATCACACAGGTACCAATGACCAAGAACAAGTTATTTCCCCTGAAGTTTGGCCAGCCAAGGGGAGATCAACTGGCGAATATTGCTATTGCAAATCCAAGCGTACTTTGGCACTTGAGATATGGTCACCTAAATTCCACTAGTCTAAAATTGTTGACTTCTCAAGCGATGGTGACCGGCCTTCCTAAAATTCAAGATCACAAGGAAGTCTGTGAAGGATGTGCTTTGGGAAAGCATGCCAGGGTCAATTTTCCTTGAGGAAAAGCATGGAGGGCCAGCTATCCACTTCAGCTATTTCATTCTTACATATGTGATCCAATGCAAACAAAAAGTCTTGGTAACAATTCTTACTTTCTTCAGCGGCATAAAAGGTTTAAAATAATTGTGGCATGGTGGTTATAGGGGCGGACTACACAAAGATCTGTGTGGCGACTTCTAGGGTAGACAACGTAGAATACTGTGGTGGCCATAAAAGCTAGATAGCCTGCTCGGATTCGTGGTGGCTATCGATTCCACCATGTAAATTAAAAAAAAAAACAATTCTTACTTTCTTCTTTTCATAGACGATTTCTCTAGAATGTGTTGGGTTTATTTTCTAAAACACAAAGATGAAGCGTTTGATTGCTTCATTGATTTCAAAACAAATGTAGATAATCAAAGTGGATATCATGTAAAATTCCTCAAAATAGACAGAGAAGGAGAATACTCTTCCAAAGAATTTTTGAAAATTTGTAAAGAAAATAGGATAAAAAGGCAGTTCACCACTGCCTATACTCCACAGTATAATGGTGTGGTAGAGAGGAAAAATCACACCATTGTAGAAATGGTTAGATTGATGCTTCAAAAAAAGCATCTGAGCAACATGTATTGGGATTATGCAGTTAGAACTAGTGTCTACATTTTGAATAGGAGCCCTACTTCAATTCTGAAGGGGATAACTTCTTACCAAGTATGGTATGGCAAGAAACCAAATGTCAAATATTTTAGAGTTTTTGGTTCTTTGGCTTATGCACACATTCCTGATGAGAAGAGAAATAAGCTTTATCCCAAGAGTCAAGCATGCATTTTTGTAGGGTATTGTGAGTCCACCAAAGCCTATAGACTCTACAATCTGAAGACCCGAAAGTTTATTCTTTCTAGGGATGTGATTTTTTATGAAGGGGGAGAATGGGGACATCCAAGATTTTTTATTGAAGATGAGTCCCATGATGCAGCTTCTTCACAAATCCAGTAGGTGTCACCCAAGAAAGTAAAGGACACACCTATCTAAGCCCAAGCAGACGTTCTACTTCAAGTTCATCAATAGCTTCTTCAAGTCCTCCATAATGATCAATCAGTTCTTCACCGATGGATATTGATTCTCCATCCAGAGGTAAGAGAACACTTCAGCATCATCCATCTTATTAGATGTTGGATAAAAAATTTCAGATATGATATACTAGAAGTCAGGCTAGTGAAATGAGTTCAGTTTTGCAAAGACTTGAAAATATGCATTTGTATGGAAATGATGACTCCTAAGAACCTCGAGGAGATGTAGTCAACTATGCTTTATTGACTAGTGCACAACTTGAACCTTATAGCTATGAGAAGGCTTGTACTCAAAAGATATGGCAGGATGCCGTGAAAGAGGAGATGACATCTATAAAAAAAAATTATACTTGGGAGCTGGTAGAGATTCCTAAAGGGAAGAAATGTGTTGGATGTAAATGGGTCTTCAAGACCAAATTTAATACTGATGGAAGCATTGAAAGACATAAAGCAATATTGGTAGCAAAAGGCTTCACATAGAAGTATGGCATTGACTATGAGGAGATATTTGCTCTTGTAGCCAGACAGAAGATAATCAGAACAATTCTTGCTTTAGCTACCCACAAAGGATGGAAAATCTAACACATGGATGTAAAAAGTGCCTTTCTCAATGGGTACTTGACATAGGAGGTTTATGTTGAACAACCTCAAGGTTTTTAAGAGCAAGGTAAGGATCGCCTTGTTTATAAATTGAAAAATGTATTGTATGGCCTCAAGCAAGCACTACAAGCATGGTACTCTCATATTGATGGCTATTTCAAGGAATATGGGTTCACCAAAAGCAAAAATGAACCCAATCTCTACTACCTAAAGGTAAGAATTTCTTATATGTGGATGATCTCATATTTATGGCTAGTAATGAAAACATGAATATGGAGTTCAAACACTCCATGATGAAGCAGTTTGAGATGAAAGATCTGGGTTTAATGCACTACTTCCTAGGCATGGAAGTTCATCAGACAGATATATGCATCTTCATCTGTCAACACAAGTATGCTCGGGATATGATTAAGAAGTTTGCCATGGAGCATTGTAAACCAGTTGCAACTCCAATTGGATATGGGATCTAATTAAGCAATAATGATGGAGCACCAAAGGTTCACACGACCACTTACAGGAGCATGGTTGGGAGTTTTATGTTTCTCACCAACACAAGACCTGATATTTAGTATGTTGTTTCTCTTGTATCATGATTTATGGCTAATCCATCTGAGCTGCACTTGCAAGCAGCTAAAAGAATTCTTAGATATGTAAAGGGTACATGGGATTTTGGAATCCATTACCACAATTGTAAGACTGTCAAGCTAGTAGGCTTTAGTGATAGTGATTGGGGCAGCAACATTGATGATAGAAAATCTACTTCAGGGAACTATTTTAGTATAGGGTCAGGACTAATTACATCGAGTTCCAAAAAGCAGACTGCTGTAGCATTGTCCTCTATAGAAGCTGACTATATAGTAGTGACATATTCTATTACTCAAGATCTAGGTTGAGAAAAGTACTGGAAGAGATTGGAGAACAACAAAGTGGTCCTACCAGAATCTACTATGATAAGTGCCATTCAGTTGGCATATAATACAATCCAACATAGCAGAACAAAACACTTTGATATGAAGTATCACTTCATATGAGACATGGTGGAGCAAGAGATTGTTGAGCTTAAATTTTGCTGCACTTTGGAGAATGTTGCAGACATCTTCATCAAAGGCATGGCTAAAGATCAATTTATAAAGCTGAGAGACTGTCTAGTCAGTCCTCTCAAATTTAAGGGGGAGAGTGTTACAGTGTGAACACATTCAAATGCAAAGCCGATGAGAAATATCCTGATGAAGTGTGAACACGCATGAGATTTTTTTTAATGTCATTTTTTATTTCTCTCCTCCTCCCTATTATTTCTCCTATATTCCCTCCCCTTATTCCTCCTTCCTATCCCCTTATATCTCCCTCTCATTTATCCCCTATTCCTCTCCCTATCTCCTAGGTTCCTTGCATCCGTTGTGCTATCAGTTTTAATTATACTATATATATATATATATATATATATATATATATATGTTGTGTACTAAGATTTGGTTTAGAATTAATGTGAAATATATTGCAATTCACTTCGTCTAAATATTTTTCACACCATGAATATCAATAAGCTCAACATATTTGGTGATTCCCTAGTCATTATCAACCAAGTTAAGTAAATTTACCAATGCAAGTGTCCAATATTGAAATCATATAAAGCCCTTGTGGATAAGTTATTAACTAAATTTGAATGGTATGAAATTGAGGTAGTTCCTCATTAATCAAACCATTTTGTAGATACAATGTCTTCCTTGGGATCCTTAATTTCATAGAATCCATTAGATGATGTCATTACTATACAAGTCAAAATGCTCTCTTAATCTACAATCTTGTGAGATGCTTCTAAATATGAGCAAGATATCCACATGTTATATTGAATCGTACCAAGATCAGTTCTCTCAAATACATGACTTCTTGAAGCATGCATTTTGGGGGTCCTTGGTCCCCCAAAGTCCTTTTGACAACACCATGACCATTTATCTCAAAAGCATATCTCAATCCACATTTGTGTGAGATGAGTCACAAAAGGAGCAAGCATTTAATTTAGTCAAAACTCAACCATATCAAGATCGGTTTGCTCAACTAATTTTTTTTTTAAACTCAATAATATTCCTTAGATATTGTCACACGCCACCAAATGGACATTCAAGAAAAAAGTGATAAAATTATTATGAGACATATTGTACCACCAAATCTATGATGGACTTCTCCTTTTATGCTTAGAGCCCACAAAATCTGCTTGGGCAATATCTCAAGCTCATTATGGTACCTACAATGGCCATTTTATTGGTATAGTTATCACTAAGCATATCCTCTGAATGGGTTATTATTGGCCCACCATAGAGAAATATTATTATGCTTGTGTTAGGGAGTGCATTAAATGTCAGTATTATGCCAATTTATCACATGTACCTTCATAGGTCTTACAACTGATACATTTGTTATGGCCTTTTTTGTAGTGGGGTTTTGACTTAATTGGAAAACATTTTCCCCTTTGTCAAGCCGTCACATGTTTATTCTAATGGCCACATAATATTTTATCAAATGGGTGGAAGGAATTCCTCTTACCACTATGACTAGACCTTACATCAGGGATTTCAAACTGCATAACATCATATATCATTTTGGTATCCCATCAAACTTCATCTAAGATAATGGACCTTCATTTAAGAACAGGGTTATGCATAGTTGCGAATATTCACTAATTGGGTGAATATTAGGATTTTCAAAATTAAAAATTGGTGAATATGAGGACCCTCGACGTCGGCCCATTCACCTAAAATTTTTAGGACTAATTGTTTCTTAGGGTCAATTTGCCATAATATATATCCAAACATAGGCATATTTGTACTCTTTGGAAATATCTTTTCGATCCTGATCTAATGGTGGTGTTATTATGAAGTTATAAGGTGATTTAATAGGTCAAAATGTGCCTAAACTATGAATTTACTTTTTAGGGCTTCAAAAAACCCAAATTTTGGTATGAAGATGATTGATTTGATTTGCTTAGGATTCGCCTAGATTTACCTTGATTTTGATTAGGATTCACCATTTTTTACAAGTACATTTCGAGTCCAACCCCTTATGCATAACCCTGTTTAAGAACAAGGATATTAAAGCATTATGAACCAAGTATAAAATTCAATATATTTTCTCAACATATTATTATCCATAGAGTAATGGTAAAGTAGAGGCATCAAATAAAATAGTTATTGCCATTCTTAAGAAGACTGTCAAGGATAATCATAAATATTGGTACCTTCAACTACCTCTTGCATTATGGGCTTATAGAACTAGCACTTGGATACCAACTGGGGAAAATTTGTTTTCAATAGTATATGGCATTGAAGTTACTATGCCCTTGGAATTATAGATTCCTTCATTTCGTATTGCTTTACAAGAGTTCATCTATGATGACACTGTGTGACAATCTCACCTTGATCAATTGGACTTTCTTGATGAAAGACACATTAACGCTCTCGAGCACCTTTGCATTTATCAAGATCACCTTAAAAAAGCTTATGATATGAAAGTCCATCTTAAGGGCTTTAAAATTTTGGAATCTTGTGCTTAAAGAGAACTAGCAAAATTCAAACTTGTCAACCCACTTGCGGGACAAATTTGCGGTAAACTAGTTAGACCCTTCCATCGTCACATAGAAGATAGGGCCAGATACTTATCATTTAGCTTATCTTGAGGGTGTTGAGGAACTTGAATCTCTTAAAATTATCCACTTGTAAGAATTTCATGCATGACACACACTGCATCAAAATAAAAGAAAAAAATAAAAATAAAAATAACAAAAAAAACCAAAAATCACAAAAACATTGCATTGTTTACATCATATTGCATTGCATATCACTACATTTCATTAACTAATTGTATTAGGCATATTTATTTGTTGCACTCGTATTAGATTGTGTCACCATATATTCATTATCACTAGTTGTATTTTATAGAGCACCATGCTTGTATGACTATCATGAGTCTTAATCTAACATTTTCCATCATTATCATTTACACTTTTTCTTGTGATCTTTTAACTATTAAGGGGTCCTCGTAAGATAGGGTAGATACCATATGACCATCAACAATAATTTTTATATGACCACTGACTATTTTATGCACACCTCTTACTTTTCAGAAGTTCATAAGGAAAACAAACACACATCTATCACATCATATACATCCATATTCCTTGTCCTAGGTGTTTGTGTATTTCCCCTCACCCAGTAAGTTGTTATAGGGTGTTCACTAAGGTATTTCGATCATTCAGCCATTCCTAGTTTTATTTTTATATTTTTGTAGAAAGCTATCTTGATTTTTTAAGATAGGGTCTTGCTTTGATAGTACCTTGCATATATCAAAATTGTTGGAAAATTACCATTGGTAAAAGGTTAAAAAGAGTATTTTACCTTGGGTAAGTTTACTTACCTTTTACCTTACCTGGACGGCAGTTGGACGGCAGCATCTTTGGGCGGCAAGAGAATTTTATTTTAATTTCTTCTCCCTTCCCTTAATTTCTCCTATTCCCCCCTTTTCTCTAGTATGGTTATTTTGTGTTTATTTAAACTTTGTAACCTGATTTTAATGGTTAATGCAATATTTACCTTTGTATCAATTGCTCACCTCCCACATTTGGTATCAGAGCCGAGAGCCGAGACCGGCCCGAATCCCGAGGCGGTGGGGCCCGCAGTTCGAGGCGGCGGCACGGATCCCGAGGCAGACCGTAGGAGCCGAGGTGGCATGGATCCCGAGGCCCTACAGGACCCGAGGAGGCCCGTAGGAGCAGATCGACATGATTCCTGAGGCGCTGGAGCAGATCGGCATGATTCTCGAGGCGTTGGTGGAGCTGGACGTGACAGGCATAGGCAGACACGTGGCCCGAGGTGATTCGTTGACGAGGCGGCACGTGGCCCGAGGTGGCACGTTGGAGAGGGTGGCACGTGGCCCGAGGTGGTTCGTTGGAGAGGCCACCTACGCGTGGCCCGAGGCGACCTGCGCGCGGTACGTGGCAAAAGGATCACGTAGCCTGTGGACTGCCCGTAGGCAATCAAAGCACATACAGTGCTTTGCTATTTTTAAAGAGCATCAACATCGTCGCATCGGCGATGTGGGACTATTAAGTCCCAAATAAAAACTTTGCTTCGCGTCGAAGCGCGAAGCCAAAAATTGCTTCGCGTTCGACGCGAATGCAATAAAGGGCAGGGAGCCAGCTAATGCTCCCGGATCTTCCGGTAGCACAGCGGCTACCCTTTGCCTTGACGTCCGCGAGGTCGCACGATCGAACCTCGGCGGGGTCATTTTTTTTTGCTTCGCGCTCGTTGCGCCAGCAATAAGGGCAGGGAGCCAGCTAATGCTCCCGGATCTGCCCGGTAGCACAGCGGCTACCCTTTGCCTTGACGCCCGCGAGGTCGCACGATCGAACCTCGGTGGGGTCAACAATTTTTTTTTAAAGAAAATTTCTTTAAAAAAAAACTTTAAGGTAATTTAAATTTTTTTTTGATGATTGACATTTCCTAAGAGGAAATAGTTGTAAAATTTAAAAAAAATATTTTGAAAGGTTTTATTTATCATTTGAGTTGATGATTGACATTTCCTAAGAGGAAATAGTTGTAAAAAAATTTTACGCTTTAAGAGGTAAAAAAAAATTAGTAAAATTTCCTAAGAGGAAATCTTTGTAAAAAGAAAATTTCTGGGAAATTTTCTTAAATGATAAGATCGGAAGGATGTTACCAAGCACTTTGTAGTTTGTTACTGAGAACAAACGCTGAAAGCTTTGATGAGCACGTGAGAACACTAGGCATAAATTTAGTCTTTTCACAGTTGCAAAACGCGGTTATTGCACAACAGAGAAATCCTGATCTAGGATACGAAGCAGATTCAGAAGATAACTCCTTTGGGAGCAGATTTGAACAATCCGACACAGTGGAGATTGCTCCACAAGGATCTGAATATACTCATTATTGTAATTCAGTTGAAATCCTACAACCTCCTTCTCCTAAAATTATATTGATCAGTGACGACGATGAACAAGTCGTTGACAATTTTGTAATTGTTGAATCACAACAACAAGAGTGAGTTGTTTATGATTGTAAATCAAGCAAGGCTTGATAGTTTGTAAAGTCTTTTTGAAATAAGACTATATAAGAAAGGTTTCTTGTTTTAGTAGATAGTAATGGGATCAAATAATAATCTACCAATCCCCGAATTTAGTGGGGATAATTATGAGTACTGGTCCATCAAAATGAGGACATTACTCATAGGAAAAGGACTATGGGATAGTATTGAAGACGGTTACAATGCTCCAACAGATTGGACTACTTTGAGTGCAACCGACAAGAAGATCTTCAAAGATGCACAGAAAAATAACTCTTTTGCCTTATACCATCTTCAAGCGGCATTAGATCCAAGTATCTTTCCTAGAATTGCATCTTACTTAACCACCACGAGATGCATGGAATGCCTTGAAAGAAGGATTCCAAGGAAGTGATAAAGTGAAGCAAGTCAGGCTTCGAGACCTTAAAAAGAGATTTTGAAAATCTCAGAATGAAGGAAAATGAAAGAGTCGTACGAGTCAAAGCAGTAGTTGATATGATGCAAACTTTAGGTGATGACACAAAAATTGAAACAATTGTGAAGAAAGTGTTGAGAACACTTCTTCCTAAGTGGAATCACATTGCCATCATAATTGAAGAATCAAAAGACCTTTCTACTCTTACATTTGATAGTTTGATTGGATCATTAACATCACATGAAGAGAGACTTCAAGGAGCACCTTCAACAAGCTATGGAGGTGATGACAAAGCCTTCACTTCGAACGAAGCTGCAAGACGAGGACAAGGAAGAGGCCGAGGGAGAGGACAACAACAAAGAGGCAAAGGCCAAAGCAACTCCTACAGAGGAGGAAATCAAAACAGAGGTGGAAATCAAAACAGAGGAGCCAATCAGAACCAAAGCGGCAATGCAGGCCATGGAAATCAAGGACGAGGAAGTAACAAGACTAAAACAACTTGTTTCAATTGTGGGAAACAAGGACACTTCGCTCGTGACTGCTGGTCAAAGACTTCAAAAGATCAAAGCAGTCAATATGGCTCATTCTACGGAGAAGAAGAAGGTCCATCAAATATTTTTCTCTCTTATGGACGATCTAGATCAAAATCTTAAAGATACATGGATTTTGGATACTGGTTGCTCCAACCACATGAGTGGCAAAGAAAATCTCTTTGCTACATTAGATTCAAATTACAAATCCCATGTTAAGTTAGGGGATAATAAATCTTTGCAAGTTGAAGGCATTGGAGCTATGGAAGTTCCAACAAAAGAAGGCCTTAAAAAAGTGAATGACATATACTATACTCCACAGCTACAACACAATTTGTTAAGTGTTGGCCAAATGATGGAGAAGCATTACAAATTAGTTTTTGATGAAAGAAAATGTACAATCCTTGATAAAAACAATTGTAACAGAGTCATCACAAAGTACCTATGACAAAGAATAGGTTTTTCCCTCTAAAATTTGGTGAGCCAAGGGGGAGCTCAACTTGCAAACATTGCTATTACAAATCCAAGTGAATTGTGGCACTTGAGATATGGTCACCTCAATTCCGCTAGCTTGAAAATGTTAACATCACAAGCTATGGTGACAGGACTACCAAAAATTCAAGAACATAAGAAGGTATGCGAAGCATGTGCTTTGGGAAAGCACTCCAGAACGAAGTTTCCAAGAGGCCAAGCGTGGAGAGCAAGCTATCCTCTTCAACTAGTACATTCGGACATCTGTGGTCCAATGCAAACAAAAAGCCTTGGAAACAATTCTTATTTTCTAACATTCATAGATGATTATTCTAGAATGTGCTTGGATCTATTTTCTGAAACACAAAGATGAAGCATTTGATTGCTTCATAGACTTCAAAAATAATGTAGAAAAGCAATGTGACTACTATGTCAAATGTCTTCGCACTGATAGAGGAGGAGAGTACTCCTCAAATGAATTTTTAAATTATTGTAAGCAAAATGGGATAAAAAGGCAGTTCACCACTGCCTATACCCCACAGCAGAACGGTGTGGCCGAGAGAAAGAACCGCACCCTTGTTGAAATGGCATGAACGATGCTTCAGACAAAGCATCTAACATACAACTATTGGGCAGATGCAGTGAGAACTAGTGCATATATTCTAAATAGAAGTCCGACTTCTAGTTTAGATGGTATCACTCCTTATGAAGGATGGTACGGTAAGAAACCAAATGTCAAACATTTTCGAGTATTTGGTTCTTTAGCTTATGCACACATTCTGAGGAGAAGAGAAAGAAGCTTGATCCCAAGAGTCAAGCATGTATTTTTGTAGGGTATTGTGAATCAACCAAAGGGTATAGATTGTACAATCCCAAGACACATAAAATAATTATCTCCAGGGATGTAATTTTTGATGAAGGGGGAGAATGGGGTCATAAAAAATTTGTTGATATAGACTCTAATTCGGAAAGTTCCACATTTGTACAACCCAAGAAAAGTAGTGGAAAAAGTTCCCCTCCACAAAGTCCACATCAGGAATCTTCATCAAGTACATCAAGTGGTACACCAAGTCCAAGAGGGACTCCTTTGTTGGCACCCCCAAACTCTCCGAAACGATTTCATAGATCTGTAAGCGCTCCAAGTCCGATGGATATTGATCCAGTTTCTCAAAGGAAAGAGACAAATAAAGGAAAGCGCATACTACAGAGTCATCCATCTTCTCAAATGTTGGATAGGAATTTCCAACAAAGATACACTAGGAGTCAAGCTAGTGAGATGGACGACATTTTGTCAAGACTTGAAAATCTTCAAATGTCGGGAGATGATGAGTCTCATGAACCAAGGGGTGATGTAGTCAATTATGCTTTGTTGGGCTGCTGCATGGCTAGAACCATCTAGCTATGAAAAAGCATGTGTTGAAAGTATATGGCAAGATGCCATGGAAGAGGAAATATCCTCAATTAAAAAGAATGATACTTGGGAGCTTGTGAAGCTTCCCAAGGGAAAAAAATGTGTTGGATGTAAATGGGTCTATAAGACCAAATTCAATGCTGATGGAAGCATTGAAAGGCACAAGGCAAGATTAGTAGCTAAGGGTTTTACTCAGAAATATGGAATAGATTATGAGGAAACCTTTGCTCCAGATTGCTCGACAATAAAGGATGGAACATTCAACACATGGATGTGAAAAGTGCATTTTTAAATGGATACCTGACAGAAGAGGTGTATGTTCAACAACCTCAAGGTTTCCAAGAACAAGGAAAAGAGAACCTTGTTTATAAATTGAAAAAAGCACTTTATGGCCTCAAGCAAGCACCACGAGCGTGGTACTCACGAATTGATGGCTATTTCAGCAAGTATGGTTTCACAAAAAGCAAGAGTGAACCAACTCTATACTACCTGAAGAATGGAGTAGATATCCTCATAGTTTGTTTATATGTGGATGATCTAATATTTATGGGTAGTAATAATAAAATGAATATGGAGTTCAAAAACTCCATGATGAATCGGTTTGAGATGAAGGATCTCGGATTAATGAGATACTTCCTAGGAATGGAAGTACATCAATCAAAGAATGGGATCTTCATATGTCAACAGAAATATGCTCGTGACATGATTCAAGAAATTTGCTATGCGAGCGGTGCAAATCAGTTGCAACACCAACAGGACATGGAATCCAGCTAAGCAAAGATGATGGAGCACCAAAAGTTGACATGACCAATTTCAGAAGCATGGTTGGGAGTTTAATGTTTCTCACCAACACTAGGCCGGATATACAGTATGTTGTTTCTCTAGTATCAAGGTTTATGGCATGCCCATCCGAGCTGCATCTTCAAGCAACCAAACAAATTTTACGATATGTAAAAGGTACATTGGATTTTGGAATCCATTACCACAAGTCTAACTCTGTGAAGTTAGTTGGTTATAGTGACAGCGATTGGGGCGAGTAATATAGATGACAAAAAATCTACATCAAGGAACCTGTTTTAGTCTAGGTTCAGGACTAATAACTTGGAGTTCCAAGAAGCAATCTGTTGTAGCATTATCATCTACAAAAGCTGAGTATATAGCCATTACCCATGCTAGTACTCAAATCCTCTGGTTGAGGAAAATCCTTGAAGAGATTGGCGAAAAACAAATTGGTCCAACCAAACTGAATTGTGATAATATTAGTGCCATACAGTTGGCATATAATCCGATCCACCACAAAAGGTCAAAACATTTTGATATGAAGTATCACTTCATAAGAGATATGGTGGAACAACAGATAGTTGAGCTTCAATACTGCAGCACTTTGGATAATCTAGCAGACATCTTCACCAAAGGCATGGCTAAAGCTCAATTTATAAAGCTGAGAGACTGTATAGTCGGTCCTCTCAACTTTAAGGGGGAGAATGTTGGAAAATTACTATTGGTAAAAGGTTAAAAAGAGTATTTTACCTTGGGTAAGTTTACTTACCTTTTACCTTACCTGGACGGCAGTTGGACGACAGCATCTTTGGGCGGCAAGAGAATTTTATTTTAATTTCTTCTCCCTTCCCTTAATTTCTCCTATTCCCCCCTTTTCTCTAGTATGGTTATTTTATGTTTATTTAAACTTTGTAACCTGATTATAATGGTTAATGCAATATTTACCTTTGTATCAATTGCTCACCTCCCACAAAAATTCCAAACACATCTTCACATATTAAAAACTAATTTTGTACAAGAAAATATGAAACTATGAAGTAGTCATGGCCTCTTAAGGTTAAAGGTTTCCTTTGTTATCCTATTAGGGGCATAGTCCAAAAGCACAATAAAAATAGTGGTTTTCACCACTTCAAATAAAACAAACAATGTAAACAATGGTTTTCACCATTTCAATCTTAGAAAGAGTAGTAATGATGAAGGTAACATTCTCATTAAGACTCAGTTTGAGTGGTTGAGAATTTGATTCTTCAAATCTCTAATTCTTGCCACAAAAGTGAAACAATCATGAAATGAGTAGTAAGGCTAAGGGCTAAATTCTCAAAAGGACTCAATTCCAGTGGTTGAGAATATGATTCTCCAAAGCTCTAACTTTATTTATAAATAAAATAATAATAAATGAGCCTTCAAATAGTAAGGATAGAGTTTCATTCTCATCAAGACTCGATTCAAGTGGTTGAGAATCTGACTCCCCAAAGCTTGAAGACCCTAGAATTGGACTATGCTCATACATGGCACATAAAAACTCACTAGCTTTTTGATGTCTTGCATTAAAAAGTAGTTGAGTCCAACCAAGTACAAAATCAAGGTAACGTTGACCATAGAATGATCTTCATTATAGTAATAGGCTCTAATATCCAGCTTGGCAATGGGATCTAAGAGCTAGCCTAGCAATGGGATAATATTATATGTCACATTAATGAATTCACTATGCACACACAAGGATATTGAATATTTGGGTCTTCCTAGTAGATTTTTATCTTTAAGAGTCATGTATAACCAGTATATAACTTTTGATTGGTCAACTAGGGTGTTTGAGTCTCATGAAAGCCTTGGTGTTCTATTGTGATATCTTACTATTTCACATCCATCATTTACATTGTGTCATATTAGATATGGTTGGGCTTCAAATGTATGACTTTCACAAAAAGGTTAACATTTTGATTAAAGACTTTTATACATTCAGTAGTGCTTACACTTAGGTTGTTTTGCATCTTAGATTCATTCATTATGTTTTACATTAGTTTGCATCATCATATCATTTGAACATCACATACCTGCATACATCTAGGTATATAGTCTATATCTATAATATCAAAAATATAATACGAGTGCATCTATGCATACATACTGCACAATCTAGACATACATCTAACATTAGACATTGCATCCATACATCACATAATAAATAAATAAACACATGGTAGGCTAAAATAATAGTAATATCATATATATAGATGGTAAACTAATACATAATGATACAAAATTCTCATAGGCTATAATGGAGTAGGTCCTCGGACCTCACTCTCAAAAAGAGAAGTATAATACATAAGTCCCTATCAAGTGAGGTCTGTGCTCCTAGTCTCACCACCACCCTCAAACTTATATCTATGAGGCTTACTTGAACCACTAGCTATTGATATATCTAGTCCACCTATAGATGTGGGAGCTCATTGCCTCATAGAAGGCTATCTAGACTCACTACGTCAGCTCCGGTGAGATCCTCCTACTAAAGAGTGAGCAGGTAGTTGACCACAAAGTTTCTCTATTTCATCCTCCAAATATTGAATTTAGGTCCTATCAGATCAATTTCGAGCCTGATAATCACCCAATACCACTCGCAACCTATCCACCTCAGCCTATAGTCTAGCTACATAACCTATAGCCTAGCTACCTATCCCTACCAATACTTATGTAGTTTTTTATGCTACCACCTGAGCCTGTAGAGAATCCTACTTTATTATCATAACTATCCCTTACATTCACAAAGAATATTACTCTATTGTCAGTCTATCAATATTCATCTAAGCATTCTACACCTAAGCCCTCAAAGTTTCTCCTCAAAGAAACCCTTCCACTATTACCTCCTTCTATCCAACTGACTCTGTAGCGATGCCACCATGGTATCTCACTTTGCCAACTATTTATGTAAGCTCTAGACTTGCTCCCTGAGTAGAGCCTCTTCATCCTAGGGATACTCATCATCCCAAAACTCACCCTATGGGTCATCTCTCCCAGAGGTCTCCCTACACTCCCCTCCATATCGTGATGCACTCATCACTCTCCCAAGTTTGCCTCATCCCCTGAGCCCTACTCTACCATAGCCCTGGCCTACCTCCCCATTAGTCCACCATCCTACCATAGTCATGTGACCCACAATACATCATACTCTACAATCGTATGTAGGTCTTCTACCCTTATCTACCTGTAGTTGATCTGCATCATCACCCATATACTCAACTTGTGGCCACTCTATATGCGTCTTGCCTATCCAGTGTTGGTATATGGTAGGCTTTCCAGGTATACCCTAGTGCACCTTGAACTACTGAGTAATATAAGAGTACTATAATTACTCTCACTTTATGTTGTGGTAACCAATCACCCATTGATTGTGCCTAATCCACTTCATCTGTTGGTCCACATCTATCCATGGCATACAATCCTTGTAAGGCCACCATATCACCTTCTCCAATCTTAGTCCATCAAAGGAGTCAATATAATATTGCAGCATGCCTAATGAAGGGTTAATCTTTCCCCACTCCAGATCTCACCTCTAGTGGATCACATAGTCAATCTCTTTTTCCACCATTTCCTTTTGAGTCACCCAGGGTAGCCCATTCGGTCTATCCACTCGAATGTTCTCCCAATCCCAAATATGAATAAGGAAACTACAAACCAAACTAGATTTACCTCGTTGGTGTATCTCATAAAACTCATCGTATAAGTGTGCCAATAGTGCTATCCCCTAGATCAGAATCAGTGGCTCCTCCATCGTACACTTGAAAAACTCCTGAACCAGCTTGAGAAGGTTCCATGGGAACCTTATTCCTGAAGATTCAGGTAGCAATGAACCTCACTCATGATTTTATGCAATGAAGTGTTGTCATTCTCAATCTCCAAAATCTCTCCCGTTATTGAAAGCCATGTCGTTGGATTACTACAAGGATTTAAGGCTCTTTTTCCACCATTTTGTGTGAATCAAACATCATGCTTTATTAATTTATCTGTTCCCTTAAGTCACTCTCATAGCGCACCAATCTATCGATAAAACCATAGATCAAATACAAACATCACCCCTGACTTGGCCTTAGAAAAATAGTCACAGAACAACATTTATCTTAAACAAACACAACCCACAAGAAATGCCATCATACCCTGATATGACCTCTAGTAGATATCAGTTTATTTGCTTTCTTATTTCAATAGGGTTTAGCATAGCATATTTCTTACTTTTTATAGTAGTTTATATTTTTGTTCATGCATTTGATTCGATTTTATTTCAGTATTATGTGTCATTACAATGAGCCCCATCTCGAAGGGCTCTACACATGATATTAACTATATTATTTTCCTTACATGCAGGTTACAAGTTTCCACAAGGATAAATGAACACAAGACCTTGGTATCAAGCCCTCAAAGCAGTGGTAAAAAAAAACCCACCTTTTACATCATGGTAGCAAGGAAGATCTTGCAAAGTGCACCCAGATTTTCTATGTTGTAACTCATTGTATAGAATTGGTAGAAAATACCCTAAGAGGGGATATCATTGTAACATCTTTTGAAGGAACATATATTATTAATAAAAGGACACCATATTTATATATTGCTTTATCATCGTAGTTGCAATTACTATCTTACACTTCATTTTATTTTGCATGGATGTACAATTTTCTTTCTATACAACATCCAAAAAAATATTTATAAAATCCCCCTCATTAATTGACCACATAATATATTTATTGATCAATTGTAAACTCTTTGATATGAAGTTTCATAATGTTAACCTCTATGTAGGGTTCATTTCCTTAATAATTTTATTGCATCCATAGAACCTATATATTTTTGAAGTAATAATTTTTCTCCACTCTTCATTTGATATTTGAATAATATTCAACTGAATTTTGTCCCTCATTCCAAACTCATTATTTAGCAATTTAGCAAGCTTGATCCTTCAATTTTATTTTCTCTACAAACTCCATCCCACTTACAAAGAGGAAATTTAAACTTTTCCTCACATCCTTTTAAAAAAGAAAAACTATTTGGATTATGCCAAATTCAAATGGTATACATTTAATGTTCTCTTTATCTATCTATACATGTTTTTTTGTAGCCTTTCTACCAAGTTTAAAAACTTAGCTTTCTAACCTACCATACAAGATTTCACTCTATTGAAATTTGAGTCCAAAACTCAATTTTCTTTTCTTTGTCAATCAAAGGGAGGCCCAAATATATTGATGATAATTTTCCATTAAAAACCTAAAGTTTTTACAAATAATCCATTTTAAATTTATGGTAGTGTTAGTAAAAAGATGTTTAGCTTTTATATAATTAACTAGTAGTTTGATGGTATTTTCATAGCATGATAGCATTGGTTTAGATTTCATGGCCTCATTGATAGAGGGATGACCAAAAAACGTATCATCAAAAAATTAGGATGAGATGTGAACAAACCATTTATTGCAACCTAAATGACATATTAGGTTTAGATAAAATATTAATATAAGATACTATTTATCAATTAGTACATGTTAATGTTGAAATATGTGGTGGTTAATATTCTCTTGAGGCCATGATTAAAATTTGACAAGATTTTAAGATATTGTAAACTTTAATTTATTGAACACATCACTATATCACATGATCATATATAATCTTAAAGTCACATTCCTCAATTCAAATTTAAGGGGAACTTTGCCAAATTGAGTGATAAGTCTGCTTTGGAGACTATAGCCAAGTAATCTACACAGTTTATGAAAATATTGAGGATCTACTTGAGAATAAATTTCTTCCTTTGGCTTAGAAATAATGGGTGGTTAGGATCCCTAAACACTCTTCTTGATCATACTTAAAAATTATCACGATTAATAGTATTTCTAGAATGGGGGTATCCTATTGACTTGTAATTGTACATTTCTAATCTTATTTACTACTAGAGTTTGATGTTGGTTGGGCAAGTAGCTATAGTTGTTCTTTTAGAAGTTAGGGATTGGAAAAATTAGGTGTAGGTAAGTAAGCTTGTTATGGTAGGGGTGGTGATATTCTCTATTTGGTAGAGAACATTGCATTTTTTGTTGGTTCTATCATAGTCGATTGGGATATTATTATTGGGACAAAGGATTTTTTTGATTCATTGAAGGGTTATGATTTTGAGAGGGTGGTCATGGCCCTCTTTTGGAAACCAAACATTCAAAAAATTAGGAGGACATAAAAATGGTTGAGCTCTAGGACTAATACCTTGAATATTTATAAAGGTTACCATGGTTTTCTTTGGTTTGCATAATAGAGCTATTGTACTCCTTAGATTCCAATTTGGAATAGTGATTTGATTCCAAGTAGCATACGGTAGTTGCTCATCTTATGATCCTGCTATAAAATTCTATATACTTTGACCTTCTCTAAAGAAATTCATGTTTTTCATGATTCTTTATGCACCTTCGATAAAATACATAAGCCTTCTCCACTTTATCTTGCTTCTTTTTGGATTTAAATGTGTCCAATTGAGAGGCCAAGGAAGCAAATATATTTGTCTTAAGATCTTCAAGTAAATTTTTAATTTCAAATCCATTAATACAACATGATGCTTTTGCTACTAAAGTAGTGCCTCATATTACTTCAATACCTTTTTTCATGGTATATCTTGAGTAGTTCTAAAAAATAGTCCTAGCATCCTCAAAACTAAACTAATAAATATTGCAAGAAGGCCCTCCAAACCACCCAGAAGAATACTTGTTGCCTTGTGCAAGTAGCACGATCAAATTCCACTCCTTATTTATATTTTTAAAAAATAAATAGGAGGTACAATACCTTTAAATCATATATTTTTAATATTTAAACTTTCGAGATATAAATATCACTTTTATTGTGTTCACTTGCATTAAAAATATTAGTCTGTCTCTATGTTAATTAGATTATTATTATTTTTAATTAAAATTATTTTTATCTTTTTCAAAAATTTTATGTTTCTAAAATTAAATAATTGATATTATTTTATTTAATACATAAATTATTACTTTATAGTTGGTTGTTTTTTAAAATTTGAAATTTTTTGATACAAAGATCAAAAATATGATTTGTTAAATTATTTGCTATTTAATTTCCCTCTTTATAAATACAATTACATTTTAAAGATACTATTTTCAATGAAAAAATAATGTTATGTTTGATTAATTTTACATTCATTTTTCTTGATACCTTTAATAATAATTGTAAATCCTCTCAATTAAATTATATGTTTTCATCCATTTTTAATGGCAATTTGGATCCATGTAAGAAAATACCTAGACTTTGCATAGTTATTCTTTAAATTTCCATCAAATAAGCAAGGAGAACTTTATCTTCTTTATTTAAAAAATTACCACCTTTGTCATCTTTTTTTCAAATTCCATAAGAGGCACCATTAAAACATTTTTTTATTGGTATAGGGATTTTGAAAGGGTCTTGTAACCTTTTACATTATGGAGATAAAAAAACTACGAAAATACAACTAAAAAAATGTAGGCTTCCTGAGACAAAAAAAGGAAGCCCTCTCTGGGAGGTAGAGAACTGTATCGCTCCAAATTTTTCGCATCCTTACCTTCAGGCTATAGGATCCGTGCCCAGAAGGAGGATGGGAAAAGGATGTCACGGTACCTCGGACTGAGAGGACTTGCGAAGGTCCCGCCTCTCAAGGGAGGTGTATATTGGTGATTTTTCGACGGATGGTGGGTTCACCAGGAAACATTTAATGGCAGTTTCCACGCCTAGGTTTGGAATGTGTTTTTATGTGTTCATTTTTAGCCTTAAGCATTCATATCCTAGGTTTGGCCAAATGAATCTAAATTAATCTATATGAAAGTGCAGATTTAATGAATACAAAAAACAAAATTAAGACAGAAAAATAGAGAAATTACAGAATATAAAAGAAGAATACCTGATCCGGATGTCTGATGGAGATTCTGATGTTTGAAGCAGTCAGGATCGCCTCTGATTTGACATGATCATCTGAGATCAGACAAGATCATCTGAGATCTGATGAATTCGTCAGACGAATTCGTCAGAGACCTGCAAACAGAAAAATAGATGCAAAATACAAAGAATGCCACTGTGATAATAGAGGGAAACAACACAAAATGACAATATGAATACTAAACAATAGTTATGAATAGAAATTCAAACAAATTATGATATTCTAATGAGAAATTATGATCTTATCATGCAACCTAAGCTATATGGGTGAACTCCAAATGCAAAATAGTAAGAAATAAGGAAAAAACTAACTAAAATGCAGAATAAAACAACAAAAGGTATAAGAGAAAGCGCAAACTCTGGGCACTGATTGCCCCCAATGCAGATTGCAGTCGAAATCGTCTGGAAGCAATGAAATCGTCTCGAATTGTGACAGGATCGTCCGAGATTTGAACGAGATCGTCTACGACGATCTGAGCTTGCTCCGACTGAAAATCAATGAGGTCCCTGCAAGAAAACTTCAAAATAACAAATGCAAAATGATGCTCTAGGTATTCTAATGCACGCAAAATCAAGTTACAGGGAAATTCAGCCAGGGGTTGGGAAGGGAAGGTCCTAAGGATTAAATAGGCTTAGGGGAGTAGTTAGGAGGTTGGAGATCATCCCTATTTGGGAGATCTCCAATGGGGGAGGGTCCCTAACGGCACAGACACGCTTCTGCCCAGATTAGAGACCCGTTGGAACAGAAGCTAATTGTGCAAAATCAGTTTTGGGACAAGATCGTCTGGACGTCCTAGCCCAGACGAAATCGTCAGATCTGGGGCGATATCGTCTGATCGGCGACGATATCGTCAAACGGTCAAAACAACCTCTAAAAATGGCACGAAAAAGGGGGAAACGGATTACCCGACGGTTAACGGGCGATTTGGGAGGTTAAAATTTGAATTTAAATTATTTACTAGGATGAATGTAATTATTACAATTTCACTGCGCCAATTTTAGGGTGCTACATTTTGCCCCCTCTTTAGCGAATTTTTCGAAGAAAATGCGTTAAAGATGAGTTCTTCTCGATCTACGAGAAAGCAAAAAATTATTCCCATTTTTAGGCGACGATTCTTGGTCGAATCGTACGACAACTTACTATGGTGCCCCCTCCGTGTTTTTACCCAAATCGAACGTTTGAGGTAAAAACGCGGAAAAGCAAAATTATTTTTGAATTATTTTTGAATAAAATTAAGAAAAATAGGGTAAAACCCTAATTCATTTTTACTGTTCATTTTTACTGGTTTTAGAGCTCTGGAAGCAAAAATGGTGGAGACGACGCACAGATCAACAGAGGTCCGACGCGGTCTACGGGTAAGAGTCTAGACTTAGTTTAGAATGCTTTAATTTGATTTTACATGCTTTTTAGGTGAATTTTAGATGAATTTTGAGCATCGCGGCCATTTTTGGGCCGTCGACGTCGTCGGGATGAAATCGTCCCGATTTCGATGAAATCGTCTCAATTTCGCCAATTTCGTCTAAGGGCGAAATCGACGAAAGGGGGATGATTTCATCAAATTAGGGACGATTTCGGCTTGCAAAATCGGAGACGATTCTGCTCAAATTGGGGACGATATCGTCCAATAGTGGGCGATATCATCAATTGCATAAAATTGAACTTATTTAACTTGCATTATTAATTACTTGAATTGTTTATTAATGATTGTTTGTTGTTTTGTTGTTTATGTTGCAGAGAGGTTTGCTAAAGAGCAGGGAATGGAAGTATGGAGGTTTGAGAGATGACTTGGCCGCTCTTACATAGGCAGAGTGGGATCAACTGGCACAGGCCGGCTTACAGCATGTGGCAGAGATGCCACAAGTGTCTACAGATATGGGGCTACTGACAACCCTAGCAGAGAGATGGTATCCGGGTTCCTCATGTTTTTGGCTACCTACAGGGGAGATGACTCCCACTTTGGAGGATGTATGGAGGATTCTAAGAATCCCCATACAAGGACGATTGATCACTCCTACGGCCAATCAGGGCCATGCTATGGGACGATTGTGTGGTGACCCGAGCTTCACCCTGGAGAAGGGCGGAGTTAACATCGAGGCACTGCATCAGATGCCTGGGGCATCTAGACTCACACGGGTTCTAGCTGGAGTGGTTGGTGGACTTCTGTTGTGCCACCAGAGCGGATGCAGGGTGCCATGGATGCTGGCAGATGTGATCTACGATATGCGGGACCATGGGTACAGATTTGCTTGGGGTAGCTTTGTGCTATGCCGACTGTACAGGATCCTACATGGGGTCGTGTACAAGGGCGGCCGATGTCTGGTGATGACATCACTCCTACAGGTTTGGTGCTGGGAGCACATTGTAGTGCGAAGGCCGGTAGGGCTTCCTCTGATAGGGATTGATGGGGAGAGGCCCCGAGTTTTCTACTGGTGGCTTCGAAGAGGGTCACAGCGGTGGATCGACCTTTCGATGTCCTGGAGACTGCTAGATGACCTAGTCCCAGACCAGATCACCTGGAGGCCATGGAGGGAGCATCCAGGGTGGGCCGAGGATGGACAGGAGCTGGCTCACGTTAGGCGAGTTTGTTGGCTACGGATGGAGAGGGGAGAGGTGGAGCTCCATCGCTATGACCGAGTTTTGTGATAGTTCGGTCTGCAGCAGGGGATCCCATCTCTCAAGGATTATGAGTTTTCCCGGACTGTCCGGGATAACACCACAGTGAGCGGGGCTCTAGACATGCAACGCTTCTGGAGTCAGGACTCGGATGATGCCCCCATTCAGCCAGTGGATGGGGACGATGTAGGGGTAGCCGATGGCTACGATGCCTGGTACGCAGGCATCCGCCCTCCTCGGATGACGAGGGCTCAGGGTCCGATACATGCAGTTGTGCGTCGGATAGGGAGGCGGCGCCAGGTGGCTATGGAGGTGGCCCAGGGTCATGGCGGGAGAGAGCTGAGGAGGCCACAGGCACAGGAGAGGCCACGACAGAGGGAGAGGAGGGAGGCGAGACCCCCTTCTCCATAGAGAGAGAGGCCACCATCGCCCGATAAGGGCAAGGGTGTTGACACAGGGGAGAGTAGCGAGACAGCTACTCTTCGAGCGGAGAGAGATCATCTCCGGGCATAGGTGCAGACATTGCAGGACGAGGCTGCACGCCATCGAGCTGAGGTTACCCAGCTCAGAGACGAGATTGCATGCCTCAGGGCATGGGGTGGGGAGCGAGCACACAAGAGCTGGCGTGGTCGATTGCTCAGACCACGTTCTACCAGGGCATCTACTTCCAGATGGTGCCAGAGGGTCAGAGGGTACAGCTACCAGCCGACATTGCTGACCCTATCAGGATTGGGTCCTCGAGGACTTCGTCCCGATCGAGGACTAGGACTCATAGTACTACTCATACTGTGATGGGGCCACCTCGTCCACCTCAGGGCGGGGGAGGAGATGAGGCTGAGAGCTCGAGGGGCTCTCGAGGCTAGAGGACTGCATTACACTGTATAGATTGATATGTAGGTTTATTATTTTTGATAGAGGATTGAGTATGCCGAGGTACAGATTGTGGCATACCGATCCAGTTTTGATGATGTATATATACTGTT
Source organism: Wollemia nobilis (assembly GCA_028583015.1). Classification (NCBI taxonomy): domain Eukaryota; kingdom Viridiplantae; phylum Streptophyta; class Pinopsida; order Araucariales; family Araucariaceae; genus Wollemia; species Wollemia nobilis. The sequence goes on from JAQPPZ010003077.1 coordinate 759,680, forward strand.
GATATATATATATATGAGATGAGATAGTTTTGATCATATGACTTGTGTTATGTGTATGTTTATGATGCTTTTATGTTTGATTGATTGATTTGATAATTGGATTGAGGATTCATGAAATTATGTCATTTTGAAAATTTATAATTTTGATGTCATGCTTGTAATATTTTAAATGAAATAATCTGATGTAACAAATTGGTTGTTTGTAATGTGATGTGGTAAAAGATAAAAAGAGACTTCTAACAATAATTTCAAAGGACATTGTCGCTATTATAGACCATTTCATGGAGTCGCCGCTCACTCGGTCGTCAAGCTAATCCCCAGTATAGAAATATTGTTAAAAGTAAAAGAGTGCTTAAGAGACTGTCTTAAGACTTTGGTGCAATGGTGCAAATGATGATGATGATGGTTTGTTTTTCAGATTTTCATAAAAATAGTATGCATGAAATAATGTTAAAATGATTTTTGCTAGGCATAAATTCCTAAGTGTGATAATTTTTTGGATAATTCCTTAGGAACTATACCATCATTGCAAAATTGAAGGTTGACATAATGACATGAAATAATGATAATGTGCATTTTTTTGAAAAATAAAATGATTTAAGTCATATGGTTTTCATGATTTTTAAATAAATGGGGAATAAAAATTGTTACAATGGTTTGCGCTAGGCATAGAATATGTAGGTATAGACTTATACCATCATCGCGAAAATCAAAGAAGAAAATAGATAGTTTTATTGCATGGTTGATTTTTTAATAAACAAAAAATATGAAGATGAGGACTTGCGCTAGGCATAAAATTCCAATTTTGGTTTTGGAACTATACCATCGTCACGAAAGTCGACAATATATATATGTGTTTTTGATTGTATAGTTTTGAAAGAAATTTTGATTTTTCTATTATATAGTTGTCTTTATGCTAAACAACTGTACTTGGAAACGAATTATTCCAAACAAGTTGCAAAAAGAATATTTCAAAGTATTTTGAAGACAAAAGTTAGATTTATAAGGAATCCCATGTGCATATGTGAATTCATTTCCAATCTTGATTTATCATAATGATACACAAAATCTCTCAAATACAAATGTGTGTGCAATTGCTTTGTGCATTTACCAGTTTTGAGCAAGATAATATGATACAAGTGATTTGAAGAAACCAAATAAGTGTTCATTAACCATGATGTAGATGCATATAACCATACTAGACTACTATGTAGGTCGGATTATCAAGAGCTAGCTAATCCATAAGCGGACATAGGTCTCAGTACAAAAGAAGGTCGCTAATGTGACAGACATATCACCACGCTAGGAGTTACCCAAGGCCAAGCAGGGTGGGCACAAACCACCTGTTATGGGGCTTACCTCACAGTTTTCGAATAATTGAGAATTCCAGGGATTCAAGCTCATCAACCCTTCTTTTCTTTTCAAAGGGTAGGGAAAGGGATTTTATTGCTTTCTTGCTTTTGCTTTCTTTTTCTTTTCTTTTGAACTTTTCCTTTTTTTTTTTTTTTGTATTTTTTGCTTGATTTTTGAGATAGTGCTTGAAATATTGTTGTAATGATATAAAATAACTTTTTTCTTTTCTCTTTTTTTCTTTTTTTGAACTTTTCTTTTTCTTTTTCTATGCTAGGGATACTTGCTCGGATTAGTCTGTAGAGCAAGGGATTTTTATTCTGGGTAGGGGTGAGCTTGTCCTTTTGCCAATTCTCAAAGATTCTAGACCATGTGCATGATAGGATAGCAGGGGAAACTTTTCGCTCAAGAAATCACTTCTACTATGTAGCAAAACATGGAAATTACAAATATAATCATTTTATTGTGAAAAGATGTGCTTGGTTTAAGTAAATAACAAGATCAATTCTCTATGCTCAAACTTTATTTAATTGAATTTTGTGGACTTTGATATAAGAGAGATTAGTAATCATGCCATATAAAAATCAAGATATTTATTTTTGTGAGTGTGCAAGTGAGGGATTCCAAATAAATGCTAATTTATCCAAAATAATTTGAAACATATAACTGCAATAATTGTAAGAAAATATATATAAATACTTTTTGAGAAGTTTTGAGAATGTTGACTCTCTCTTTCTTCTTTATATTGTTTTGGTTTCGAAAGAGTCAAGCATATTGTTGTTTTGATTTTTATCATTATTTTTATTATTTTTTTATTTTTGTTTTTGAACAAAAAATTAACAAGTGCCATAAATAAATGCAACAAATAGTTTTGAAGATTTTGATGATTATGAATGTTTTTGGTGTTTTTGAATTTATAAATTGAAAGAAAATACAAGATAGTGATGAATTTTTGAAACAAATATATACAAGGATGAAATGACCAAATTTATACATAGTAACGTTTAAGATGCAAAATATTCATGGGTTCTTTAAGTTCTTTACCATCTAAGGTAGATAATTTGTATGCTCCTGATTCAAATTTAGCAAGTAATAATGTATGGTCCAAGCCAGTTGGGCTCAAATTTACCTTTAAGGTCCTTAGTTGCATTTGTATTTTTTTGATTTTCTTTTAAAACAAGGTCGCCGATCTCAAAGGATCGATGACGAAATTTTTTAGCATATGATCTTTTAAGCTTGTTTTGGTAGGCACGGAGATGCTCCAAAGCATTGATGCATTTTTCATCTAGGAGTTCCAGCTGACTGAGTCTGCCAGCTCGATATTCATCTCCTACTTCGGTATCTTGAAGTAGTAGAGCCAAAGAAGGAACTTCTAATTCAAAGGGAAAAACTGCTTTAGCACCATAAACCAAAACAAATGGTGAAGTTCCCGTGGGGGTTCGAACACTAGTTCGATAGGCCCACAAGGTTGGATATAACTGAATGTGCCAGTCACAGCCAGTTTTATTGACCAATATTTTGAGAATTTTGATTAAGGTTTTGTTAGATGCTTCTGCTTGACCATTACCCTAAGGATAATAGGGAGTGGACCAGCGATGTTGAATCTTATATTTTTGGCATAATTTTTTAACATCTTTATTTTTGAAACAAGTTCCATTGTCAGAGATGAGATTTGCAGGAATTTCGAACCTACAAATGATTTGATTAAAAATAAATTTAGAGACTTGTGTGCCAGTGCAGGAAGCTAAAGGCATAGCTTCAACCCACTTCGTGAAATACTCAATGGCGGTTATGATGAACTTGTGTCCATCAGATGACACAAGATTGATTTTGCCAATAATGTCTAAACCCCATTTAGAAAAGGGCCAAGGAGATGAAATAGCCTGCAGCTCTTGTGCAAGCGCATGGACAAGGTCAGCATGTTTCTGGCACTTGTCGCAATGGCGCACATACTCATGTGCATCCATTTCCATGGTAGGCCAAAAGTATCCTATCCGAAGGAGCTTTTTAGCAATGACACTACCACTAAAGTGTCCTCCACAAGATCCATCGTGGGCTTCACTCAAGGCTGATTTAGACTCTTCTAAGTTTAAACATCTTAATAGGATACCTTCAAAAGATCTCCTATATAAAGTATTGCCAATTATTACAAATCGACTTGCTCGTCTACGTAATAACCGACGCTCGGTTGCTATTAGAATTGGCAGGGAAAGTCCCATTTTGGAGAAAATCAAATATGTCCGTATACCAAGGTTCAGGAGTAGTTTCATTGATTAGAAACACATCCAAAGGCTCTAAGCATGATTTATTTGAAGCGGGTTCCTGGAGTCGACGAATAATGATAGTGGCATATTCGTCATCTAACTCCAAGGGCAGGAGAGATGCAGCTACGGCCATAGCATCAGCTGCACGGTTGCTAGTTCGAGGAATAGCTTCCAAGGTAACTTGATCAAATAGAGACATTAATTGTAAAACATAGGCCTTATATGGGCGCAGTTTATCATCTCTGGTCTGATAAACTTCATTAATTTGGTTTATAACTAGTTGAGAATCACCAAAAACTAAAAGATGTTTAATTTTTAGCGCCAAGGCAGCTCGTAATCCAAGGATTAGAGCTTCATACTCAGCAGTATTGTTGGTGCAAGAAAATGTCAATTTGAAGGATAGAGGAATAAGATGTTTTTGCGGGGATATTAAAATAATACCCGCACCAGCCCCACTCATGCATCGGGCTCCATCAAAGTATAAGGACCATTGTTCAATATGGTCTGCCTCTAATTGAAGGCATTCATCAGGAAACTCGATGACGAGGGGATGGGTAGACTCTAAGGGTGCAACAACTAATTGATCTGCTATGATTTGACCCTTAACAAACTTCTGTCCTATGAATGTGAGATCAAACTCGCTTAGAGCAAGAACCCACTTGGCTATGCGACCCGATAAATAAGGTCGACTCATGAGATACCTTAAGGGATCGTATTTGGCAATGACATAAGTTTTTTGACTAAGCATATAATGTCGTAATTTTTGCGTAGCAAAAATGACTGCTAGACATAGTTTCTCTAACGCTGTATAGCGGGTTTCATAATTGATGAAGGTTCGGCTAATATAATAATTAGCACGTTCTCTCTTTTCATCATCAAGCTGAGCTAACATAGCTCCTAAGGCAGAATCTGAAGCTGAAATATATAGGAGGAATGGGCGATCAGGTTTAGGTGGTGAAAGCACAGGTGGATTAAGGAGGTATTGTTTGAGAAGTTCAAAAGCTTCTCTACATTCGTTGTCCCAATTAAAAGGGACATCCTTCTTAAGGAGTTTAAGAAAGGGACCGGTTTTGTCTGCCAGCTTATCGATGAAGCGACGGATAGCTTGAAGCTTACCTTGTAAACTTCGTAACTCAGATATATTAGTAGGTGCGGGCATATCAGTGATGGCCGCAATCTTGAGAGGGTCGATTTCAATACCACGTAAAGAAACTAAAACCCCTAATAGTTTGCCGGACTTAACTCCGAATATGCATTTTGCTGGATTTAATCGAATGAGATATTCTCGTAATCGATTAAAAACTTTTCTCAAATCATCTAAATGATTATCTTCAATAATAGAGCGAGCTATAATATCATCTACATAATCATGTAGGATATCATGCATCATATCATGAAAAATATAGGTCATAGCTCGTTGATAAGTTGCACCTGCGTTCTTTAAGCCAAATGGCATCACTTTCCAACAAAAGGTACCCCAGGGGGTAATAAAGGCTATTTTAGCCTGATCTTCAGGAGCTATCCTGATCTGATTATAACCAGAGAATCCATCCATTAAGGACATCATCCCACTTCCGATAGTAAAGTCAATGATTTGATCCATGTTTGGAAGAGGAAAGTCATCTTTAGGGCATGCAACGTTAATATCTCTAAAATCTGTGCAAACCCTAACTTTGGTAGCTTCTTTCTTGGTGACTGGAACTACATTTGAGATCCATTCAAGCATAATCAATAGCTTGTATAAAGATAACATTCAGGAGTTTTTCTAACTCCCCTTTGACTAGCAGAGCCACTTTGGGATGCATTTTTCTAAGTTTTTGTTTAACCGAGTTTAGCATCCGGATGGACCACTAGATGATGCATGACTACAGAAGGGTCTAGACCTGGCATATCTTCATATGTCCAAGCGAAGACATCTTCATACTCTTTAAGGAATGCAATGTATTGTTCTTGTTTTTCTTGACTTAATTCTGATCCAATATTGATTATGTGAGGATTATCCTCAGTTCCAATATTAATTTTAATGACGTTTTCTACCTCCATGTGTAGATCTCTTTCAAAATTAGGTGGGGCGGGTGAAACGCCCAATTCTTGTAATTCTTGTAAGGTTAATTTGGATAATTCATCTTGAGGATTAGTGGCCTCAAGTTGGGCTATAGTTGGTATAGAACCATCAAAATAAAATCCATTGTGTAACATCTCTTCAACGGAGACATCATGGAAGATATCTCCTTCCAACTCTTCATCGGGTCAGCAATCATTTCAGGGTAAGCTATGGATAGCATGTTACATGAAAATGACTAATTTTTAAGAGGCAAATCATCACACCTATCCAAATAATCTTGATAACATATGAGATGATCATCATCTTCAAAAGGAAAGGGTTGACCCTTACTAGGAAATAGGCCCACACCACAGCAGGCATGCCACGGTTCTACCTCGAAAGGTTCTTTCATGCCATTTTGGAAAGGTCCCAAGCCTTTCCCTTTATATCCCATTTTAAGCATCATGGGTTTAGCTTTAATATAATCATTGGTAAAATAACACCGAGCGTATCCCTCATGATGAGTTTTGATATTCCGAGGGATTCTTCCCAGTCATATCCTTTATAAATGAAGGCACAACTCCCGACTTGGTAAGTACTTCCCATAGGTTGTGGGAGGCCCAAAGTACGAGGAGATGGTGGCAAGTTATTTAAAAGAATTGAATCTTGCATGAAAGCATTTGTTTTTTTTGATATTAAGGTTGTGGATAAATCTGGTAAAAGTTCATCGAAAAGGGCATAAGATGTAGAAGGATTATTCCCTATATCTTGAGATGTGGAAGGTATGATAGATGTGTCTATAGGTTTTGAAATTATAGGGATAGAACATGAAGGATTGGTTGTAGATTTAAGATCTTTTTGAGGTTCTAGAGTGATTTGTTTAGAAGATTGTTGATCTATATAGGAGGATGAAATTAATGGAGGGGAAATAGGTGAAGTTATGGGTGTGTGTTTCATAGTTTTAGATGAAAAATAAGAACTAGGATGTGTGGATGACAGAGCAGGGAAAAATTGCACTCCAACAGGTTCTGCCAAAGCACACATATCAAAGGGTCTAGGGTCACCATGGATAGTGACCAACTGATTTTTAAATTCGAATTTAACACATTGGTGTAAAGTTGATGGGACCGCTCGCATCGCATTGATCCAAGGGCTGACCCAAAAGTATATTGTACGATGCTGGGCAATGTACAATAAACACGGTTGTTTCTAGGGTTCTAGGACCAACTTGCAATGGGAGGGTAATAACTCCACACGTTTCTTGTGTTTCGTCATTGAAGGCTTTGATAATCATGTCAGTTTTCTTCATTTCATCACTTCTAAAGCCAAATCTTTGGTAGAAGTCAAAAGTGCAAATGTTTAGAGATGAGCCATTATCAATCAAGACTCGTTTGACAACTACATCTCCAATTAGAGCAAGTAATGTATAAGGGATTATCCTTATGTAAACCGTGTTGTGGGATATCTTTATCCTGAAATTCAATACAATCAACCTCTTGAGTGATGATAGTATTGGCCATAGCTTCAGAGTTGGATGTTTTGAGGTACCATCATTTGGCTTAATGTAAGCATCAACTCATCCCTATGGGTGGGAGAAGATCTTAATAAATCCAAAAGGGAAATTCTGGCCGTAGTATTGGACAATTGCTCATTAATATTGTAAGGGGGTTTAGGTTGAACATTAGGAGCATGATTCCCTTTATTGGGATTTTTCAAAACGAATGGAGCCGATCCATCATTCTGATTTGGTTCTTGTTGAGAATTTTGAGCCTGTTGTCGGGTAACGACTCCAATGGTACCTACAATGTTATATTGAAGACGTTGAACTGGTCTCGGTCTAGCATTTATGGCTTGTTCATTAGAAAGGAATATATTAGAAGAAGGTCGAGTAGTAACTCTTCTAGGAAATGGTTCTTCTGGAACCATAGCATCTGTGATGGGTTGAATAGGATCTGATTCATTTTCAGAACTATTCGATTGGTTTGAAGTAATGTCCACTTCACTTTCAGTATCTGATTCTATATCACTAGAATCAGAAGTTTGAAAATTATGTAAAGGCCTGGTCGTAACCAGGGATAAGGTTGTGTCAAATATTTGAGGATCCTGAACAGGTAATTGTCCGCTAATGGTTCCTACATATCGGGTAGGAGGGGGAACATTATGATGTTCGATTTGATTGGCCACCTCTTTACCATGTCTTGGTAAAGGGTGTTGAAATATGTCTAATGTTTGATTAGCATTTTGATTTTGATTTTGGGGAACGGTATTTTGAGTATTATTAGGAGGGTTTTGTTTAGGTTGGAAGGCTTGCACTTCCATTTCATTATTATCAATCAAATCTTGTATTTTATGTTTCAACCTTTTACAAGCATTGGTAGAGTGTCCAGGTCCTCTATGGAAATCACAGTGTAAGTCAGCTCTGTATCCGGGTATAGTTGGATCAGGTTCCCGGATAGCTGGTAATTGGATCAAACCTCTTTCGAGTAATTGAGGTAAAATAGTTGATAAGGGTTGATTCAATCTAGTAAATTCTCGAGGAGGCTTATCAAGAGGTTTCAATATAAATTTTTCTGTTGTCTTCGTTGCATTGATATTAGCAACATTTTTGCTGTCGATGACTCCATCACCGACAACTTGTTTGTTTTTATATTGATTTCTGGATGTTTTCTCATCATCCTTCTTCCTAAGTTGGCCTCTCCTAATGAGGGCATCTTCTACTCTTCGAGCTAAATCTATAGCTTGATCGAAGGTAGTTAAAGTAGCAGTTGATAGCTCATAAGATATTTGTTCTTGTAAATTATTGATAAAAATGTCCAACATTTCCCTATAAGGTAGCACAAAGTGCAGTTTTCCTATCAATTGCCTCCATCTAGCTAAGAAATCGGCAAAACATTCATCCTTGTCTTGTTTTAAGTTGTATAAATCTTTAATGGTTACATGCCTCTCGATGTAGGCACTAAATTGATGGACAAATGATTCAACTGTTTCTTCAAAGTTTCTCAAAGAATGAGTGGGCAATTGATAGTACCACTCTAATGCCATTCCACCTAAACTTTTCGGGAACATTTTTAGTAATAGCAAGTCATCATGTGATATATCATGACATGCTATCCTAAACATGCGAAGATGCTCTATGGGATCTTCGGTTCCTTTATATATAGGCAAGATGGGCATGGGAAAATGCTTAGGGTATGGTTGAGCTACAACTATGGGATCCAAAGGTTGACTACAGATCTCTCGATAATTATACGAGGGACGGTAGGGATCTATCTCGGTCCATACGTGAAGCTAACTGTTTCACCATGGCTTCCAGATTACTAGTTTGCCCACCATATTGGTTTGGTAGGGCATTGACATGGGTTTTATGGGCATATGATGGAGGGACATGAAGATTAGATGCCATGTTACTATTGTGTAAATTGTTGGTAGGAAAAGTGTTATGAAGGAATTTTGAAGTTGTATTATGATGTATTCCAGATTGTTGAAAATTGGTGTTTGGCTTCGTTTTAGGTTTTTGTTTACTTGAAGCATATTGCTCAATAGTTTGGCGAAATAAAGTAGTGAAGGAAGTTTTCTTTTGTGTGGGAATGATTTTAGGTTGAATAACAAGTTCCTTAGGAGGTTGGATAACCTATTGTTTTGACATGTTTTGAATCATAGTGACCATATCTGTATTGGATGGCCCAACCTTATCACTTTCTTGATCAATGAAAGACAAGGGATTAGTGCGCACATCATACATATATTCCATGGCTGCTTGAGTGTCACTAATTTGCCCTTTATCAATACGAACCGCCACATTAAGGGCATCAATATTATCATTGAGAAATTTTTTGAAAATGATCTACGTTGTCAAAAGCAATAGTTCCATCTAGAGCTACTCTAGGGGATGAGGGTCCATCCTCTTTAACACTTCCTTCTTGTTCCTTATCTTCACCTAGGTCATCTTCTGGTTGATCTAGAGTTTTTCCTTCCGAAATTGGATCTTCAGGAAGGACATTTGGGTCTCTAGTTGTATCTTGTAACCAATCTTCTTCTTCTCCTAAAGTTTCTTTACCATTCCTAAGTTTAGGCATGGTGCTTAATTTTGATTTCAGCAAATATATATATATATATATATATATATATATATATATATATATATATATATATATATATATATATATATATATATGCAACAAGATTAAGAGGTATATATTTACTATATACCTACTACAATATTTGAAATGAAATGTTTAAGTTTTTGCTATGTTTTTAGTTTTTTTTTTTTGTTTTTTTTGTTTTTGAAATAATATTGTAAAGACAACAAATAACACAAATAAATGCAAGAAATAAGACTGAAAGTAATAATCTAGTTTTCTATAAACAATTTATAAATATCATTAATAGGCTCGAGTTGTTCAGGAGTCATGAAGTGTTCTTCTTCAAATTGAAAGTTTTCTTTTAAAAATTTAATGAAAAGAGCTATAGAAATACCATGTATTTCAGATTTTGATTGATAATAATAATTCTCACGACAATATTCACGATACAACATAGCTCTAGGAATGTTGTTCCATCTTCTTCTAATCATAAGATCAGTTTCTAGGGATTCTATATGAACTAGAAATTGGCGTACCACAACTGTGTTCTTGAGGTATTCCTCGAAAGTTAAAAATTTTGAAGATACAAGAGCTTTCCTATAAGCTAACCATCTATGGCAGGCTCTCTGAAGTTCATGATAAAAGACAAGTTGATGAGGATCCAGGATTCTATCTAGGACTAGCCTCTTGATTTGTTTAAGTTGTGTTGACCTAGATGAGATGACACTAAGTCTTCTATCAAGTTCGTCCCACAAGAGTTGATTTCTATCTGTTTCGGGCACACTAAGTACAGAATTGACTTCTATGGCCGCCAATTGGTTTTCTACATTTATAGTAACTGCTAATATTTTCTTAGGAGCTACCATCTAAACATGATATTAAACTTAAATGATTTAAAATGCATCTATGTTTTAGTTGTTCTATTTTTTTTTTTTGTTTTGTTTTCAAAAGGTTTACAATGCATTCACGTCGGGTTCACCAAAATGTATCGCTCCAAATTTTTCGCATCCTTACCTTCAAGCTATAGGATCCATGCCCGGAAGGAGGATGGGAAAAGGATGTCGCGGTACCTCGGGACCGAGAGGACTTGCGAAGGTCCCGCCTCTCAAGGGAGGTGTATATTGGTGATTTTTCGACGGATGGTGGGTTCACCAGGAAACATTTAATGGCGCTTTCCACGCCTAGGTTTGGAATGTGTTTTTATGTGTTCATTTTTAGCCTTAAGCATTCATATCCTAGGTTTGGCCAAATGAATCTAAATTAATCTATATGAAAGTGCAGATTTAATGAATACAAAAAACAAAATTAAGACAAAAAACAGAGAAATAAAAGAAGAATACCTGATCCGGATGTCTGATGGAGATTCTGATGTTTGAAGCAGTCAGGATCGCCTCTGATTTGACATGATCGTCTGAGATCAGACAAGATCATCTGAGATCTGACGAATTCATCAGAGACCTACAAACAGAAAAATAGATGCAAAATACAAAGAATGCCACTGTGATAACAGAGGGAAACAACACAAAATGACAATATGAATACTAAACAATAGTTATGAATAGAAATTCAAACAAATTATGATATTCTAATGAGAAATTATGATCTTATCATGCAACCTAAGCTATATGGGTGAACTCCAAATGCAAAATAGTAAGAAATAAGGAAAAAACTAACTAAAATGCAGAATAAAACAACAAAAGGTATAAGAGAAAGCGCAAACTTTGGGCACTGATTGCCCCCAATGCAGATTGCAGTCGAAATCATCTGGAAGCAATGAAATCATCTCGAATTGTGACAGGATCGTCCGAGATTTGAACGAGATCGTCTACGACGATCTGAGCTTGCTCCGACTAAAAATCAATGAGGTCCCTGCAAGAAAACTTCAAAATAACAAATGCAAAATGATGCTCTAGGTATTCTAATGCACGCAAAATCAAGTTATAGGGAAATTCAGCCAGGGGTTGGGAAGGGAAGGTCCTAAGGATTAAATAGGCTTAGGGGAGTAGTTAGGAGGTTGGAGATCATCCCTATTTGGGAGATCTCCAATGGGGGAGGGTCCCTAATGGCGCAGACACGCTTCTGCCCGGATTAGAGACCCGTTGGAACAGAAGCTAATTGTGCAAAATCAGTTTTGGGACAAGATCGTCTGGACGTCCTAGCCCAGACGAAATCATCAGATCTGGGGCGATATCGTCTGATCGGCGACGATATCATCAAACGGTCAAAACAACCTCTAAAAATGGCACGAAAAAGGGGGAAACGGATTACCCGACGGTTAACGGGTGGTTTGGGAGGTTAAAATTTGAATTTAAATTATTTACTAGGATGAATGTAATTATTACAATTTCACTGCGCCAATTTTAGGGTGCTACAAGAACATCTAATAATTCCACGTAGGTACCACAAATAAACAATGAACCTTTAGAAATAGAAGGTATTCTCCACAAGGCCTCAAAGGAGCAAGGAAAACAAAATCCCATGCAGGGTTAGTAGCAAAGGAAAATAGCCATATACCCACGCATGGGGCAGCAAAAACAAAAATGAGAAGGAAAATCCCACACAGGGGAAGCCAGGAAAGGAACCCCTAGTTATTTTTTATCCTATAGCATCATAACCATTAGCCCCCACCAGGCTCTTGAAATCCTCCAAGATCTCGAACTGATCTTTGTACTCATCCAAAAAGGGTCTCTGCCTGAGAAAGTAGGGAATACATCATCTTGTTCGCTCTCCCTAGGACCTTCATGATATTGTGAAGGTCCTAGAGGCAACCTATTTCATAAATATTGGTCCAGTATGAAATCTTGGAAGCCAAAAGTGGAAGCGGTTTGGTGGAGGTGCCCTCAAGAGGATGGTTGTTCTTAGGGAAAGTTTCCTGTTTGACTTGGTGAAACAAATAGTCATCAGAGGTGTCATTGTCAACAACAATAGGTGCCTTGTGATTACCACTATTGTTTTTAACTCTGGTAGAGTGTTGGGTGCCCAAAGTACCCTCCATCCTGGTATCAAAATCTAGCGTTCGATTACTTCTTAGGGATGTAGATGTATTGCCACCACCAACTACGCCATTGTCCTTCGTAGGTCCCAACACCACCGCTCCCACAAATCATCAATTTTGGCACTCGAGAACATACTGATAAAGCAAAAGATATAACCCTTGGTGTAGAGGGAGAGAATACGCTCCTCATTTTATGTTGAGAATTGAACACTCAACAAAATAGAAGATATACTCCAAATATTAATTATCTTCTTTCCCCACAAATGGTTGAGGAAAGTGAGATGAAAACTATGAAGTACAACGTTGGGACTATCCAAGATGAAATATTGTAGAATAGTAACCATAACCATATCTCATGGTTTTGATAGAGATTCATGAATGATGCTACCTTTATCCCTAGCAAGGGATTCATTGCAATCCTAAAACAAGGCCAACTCTCCCTGGATCGAGTGTTTCTCACAATTTATGATCTCTTTGTTGTTCGAAATGCCCATAATTTTAGTAAGAAAATCCATAGTGACTATAAAATTTAAACCATAGATGACAACATGGCCTCCATCCCATGAATGAACAAATTCAAGGGACAGGTCAGGGTCATGGTCTTGAAATAACTAAAGAAATTTTAGCAAACCATGGTCACAGAAAATATCCTTGACCAAGGCAGTCAAATGGAGGGTGGTAGGTTTGAATTCAGCCATCAAAGAAGAGCCAAACTAGTGGGAGGGAAGAGCATGGGAAAGCACCATAGCAGTCATACGTAGAAATTGGAATAACATCTCAATGATTAAAAATATTGGATAACCTGCTTCAGCCCAACTCCACGAACGATGGTGGCACAAAACATGCATGCTACGCTTCAAAAAAGCATGAAATATGATTGAATATAGGGTGGAAGTGAAGGACATGAATGGGTTGACACTTGTGACAAAGATCCAATGGGAAGGTTGGACCAAAAAATAGAAATCTTCGAGCGAAGGAAAGCCTTCAAATGATATATAGGCACCAAAATGAGAGGCAAAGGTTGTCAACACCGTTGAAGGAGGGTTCCACTGATAGTTTTGATGGTTTGACAAATAGTTACTCGAGGTAACCAAGTGGTGATTATCGAACCTCAAGGTACATAGATAAAATAATGTGAGGGGGTTGGGAATATCACCACCAATGAAGAAAAAGAATGAGGAACAAAATACCACAACAACTACCACCTGTGAAAGATTTGAAAAGAAATCATGATGTTGATGAGGAAAAATAAAGGGTCACAACCTCTTCATCATAGTTTGATTGTGATCATGCTAAGAGGTCTCACAAACCTTCATAGTGATTGGATAGTGGCTAATGATATGTCCAAACACATGGCTCACTCCAGAGAAACTACCACCTCAAAATTTTTCTGTTTTGGCTGTATCCATCATGTGAAGGATCACCCTCTAACAAAATTCGACTCATTTGTTCTTAAGTGCCACATCGATGGACATGTAAGCACTCTGAGTAATGTAGCTTCCCTTAGTGTGACTAATAAAATAATGAAGAATGTGAAAATTCATCCACGTGGGTTTCCAACACCCAAAACTCTTAGTGTTGCTATTCTCGAACTGCATTAACTTCAATATCATTGATGTTGATAAGATTTAGAGGAAAGTCTCTCTTCCATACAATGAGACTCTACTTAGAAATTCCCAAATTGGTAAGGAGATCAGTTGCATAATTTTCTTCACGGTACACTTGGTTGAAAGTAACACTCATGAAGGATTGCATTAGCCACTTGATTTCAGGGATCATGTTTGTGATGTTCTACAAAATAGATTGAAATCGTAAAAGAAATAATTAGATGATGTTTTGGGAGTCACCTTCGATCAACACATTAAAATAATGCATGCTATAAAGGAGGACAATACCTTGGTGAAGAGAACTGGCTTTCGTAAAATTATTGGACTAGTGTCCCAGATTTTAAGCAAAGGCCATCATGATATTACCTGTGTGATATCTGATAATTCTATGAACTCCAGCAGGCCCAATATTTTCTTTGGTAGCTCCATAAAAATTCAACTTGAAAAAATATCTAGGGGAAGAGACCAAATGACCTGAGACTGATCCAACTTGGGAAGATGGGAATGAAAATTATAGCTGGTAATCTTAAGAGAAGAGTTCAATAGTTCTTCAACATGGGGATAATCATCACTGTCACCAGTAGTGATGGAAAAATTCTTTACAGCAGCATGGATGATTCTGGAAAGCACGTGACAAGAATCATGAGTAGAATCACCATTAAAACTAATTTTGATGAACATAATTTTTATGCATTTCTATTTTACCATAGATTGAAAAAAATCCTTTATGTTAGCTCCATTGTCGCAAATCCTATAACAAAGAGGTTAACACCTCTTTTTCCACAATTGAGACTTCCTATGATATGCATCATGCCTAAGAAATATTTTTAAGAGAGGCGTTAATATGATTCTAAATTTGACCATGATTTTAAGATTTGTTTTTAAATATTATATTACTCCTTTCAATCCATAGATTCCAAAAAATAATGTCAAGATCACTCATCCATACAATGCATAACTCTTTAGCTTTAAAATAATTATTCTAATAATGCTAAAGGAGCTACCTAGTATATCCTCGTATTTTTGAAGGAATGGTCCCAAAAAGTGTAAGCAAAGGGATAATTAAGAAGTAAATGATTTGATGTTTCCACATAATTCTTACACAAGGTATGCCTAAAGTGTCCACAATATGCTCTTCTTTGTACACTCTCACCTATAAAAAAATTTCCTTTGGATTGCTAACCAAAGGAATATTGAAGCCTTTGGAAGGTCCTCAAGTGACCAAACGTTTTTCTAAAGAAAATCATTTGTAAAGTGAAATCATGATTACTCCAAATCCTTATATTGAAACTTGACTAAATATCCTCCATCTTTTGATAGATTTGAAACTAGCTCATCCTTTCATATAAAAATATAAAATGTGACTTTTGACGCAATTTTTACTCATCAAATATTTGACTAAGGTCTTGTTCTTCAACCACATTTTTAATAGAAATCCATGAAATAGAATTTTTTCTCACATAAATATAATTTTTTATGGAACCTCTACAAGCAAAGAAGGTCCAAGTAAGTGGTTTTCATTTGAAATTACAAATAAGAGGATAAATATTCAACCAACCATCAAACCAAAAATTTGTAAAATCCCCCTCATTGATTGATCTTGTAATATATGTCTTGATCAATTGTAAACTCTTTGATATTAAGTTTTATGGTGTTAACCTCTATGTAGTGTTCATTTCCTTATTAATTTTGTTGCATCCATAGAACCTATATATTTTTGAAGTAGTAATTTTCCCCCACTCTTCATTTTATATTTGAATAATATCCAACCAACATTTGTCCCTCATGCCAAACTCATAAGTTAGCAATTTAGCAAGCTTGAAAATTTAATATTATTTCCTTTACAAACCCCATCCCACTTTCAAATAGGAAATATAAACTTGTCCTCACATTCTTTCCAAAAACAACTATATGGGTATTGTGAAATACAAAAAAAATTGAGAGGAGAATTCTACGTCATGGAATAGTTCTTTATTATTGAAAGATTTTCTCAAAATTTCATCCATAATAGAATAGTGATTCTTAGAATTGAAAATTATCTATCTATACATGTGTGTTTGTAGCCTTTCGACCAAGTTTAAAAGCTTAGCTTTCCAATCTACCATACAAAATTTCATTCTATTGAAATTTAAGTCCAAAACTCCATTTGATTTTCTTTGTATATCTAAGGGGGGCCCAAATGTATTGATGACAATTTTCCATTGAAAACCTAAAGTGTTTACAAATAATCCATTGTAAAATTAGGATAGTGTCAGCAAACAAAATTTTAGCTTTTATATTATTAACTAGCAGTCCAATGGTTTTTTATAGCATGATAGTATTAATTTAAACTCCATGGCCTCATTAATAAAGAGATGATCCAAATAAGTATCATCAAAAAGTTGGATGATATGTGAAGAGACCATTTTTTGCCAACCTAAATGACATATTAGGCTTAGATAAAAATTAGTATAAGATAATATTTATCAATTAGTACATGTTAATGTTGAAATATATGGTGGTTAATATTCTCTTGAGGTCACAACCAACGTTTTGTTATGTTTTCCATTTGGGCCTTTGTAAACCTTGAAAAAAGGCATTTTTTGTGATTTTAGTATTTTACTTTTGATGGCCAATATCATAAACTTGACCTAAAGGCAACATGTAATTGGGTATAAATACCCCCCTTCACCAATCATTTATTTATCGGTTGAGTGTAGTTTATTCTCTTTGAGTGAAGATATTTGGTGTTTATAAACACCCTATCATATATTGTGTTCTTTATTTACATTGTGTATTCTTTTGACAAGAAATACTAGGTAAATTTTTGATTCCACTCACTTCTAGAAACTATTGTGAAATATAACATGGTATAAGAGGGGATGCGAATATTTATTATTTATTTGTTTTTATTAGTTTTAGGTTTCTCTTCCAAATTATCTTGGGGATGATTTTTGTAGGGGCTTGTGAAGAATATTTTTTTAAGTTGATGACATAATCTAAATTAAGGTTTCTATTAGAAAAACCCTAGTGGACTTGGATTGTGAGGGTCTCACTAGAACCACCAGATTTGCTCCAAGAAAAATTTTCATAGACAGGTTCATTTTTTCTCTGATTGGCACTCAATATTTGTTGTTTTTTTATAAAAATATGGCCTAGTTTTAGGATTGAGTTTTTTATGTTTTTCCAAAATCTCGTTTAATTTTTATATATTTTTCAAAACAATTGTTTCCTTTTCTCTTTCAACTTTTGATTGCCAATAGTAGCACTGATGAGAGGAGCGACTACTTTGTTGTTGCAGAAGAAGAAAAAAGATATTAGTTTTCTTAGCCAAATCCATGGTGCCAAAGAATTCATTGGTTGGCTTGAGTGCTTAGCAAATACCTTCAAGTCACTTGACAAAGTTCCAAAAATGATCTAGTAAATTTTTTTTTCTACAAAGGTGTGATAGGAGAACTTGATTGGTTCTGTTTGATAAAATTTTTATGTAGGGAAAAATATTATAAATATGGATCAACCATTACCTTTCTTTATTCTTTGTAAAATTTTAAGGGGTTCATAGTTCAACACTTTTTTCAATTTCACTGCTACGTATCTCAAATTTACATTTGAAAAATTTTACCTTTTCCTTCCAAAATTTGAAATTTGAAATTTTAAAATTGGAATTTTTTTAGGGATATTCTAGTAGTTAGGTAGGAAGATAGTTAATTGGCTACACATATCTCATGCTAATACAGGATTGTGGCATGAGCGAGAAAAGGGGGGTATGGCAATTTTGATTGATTTTTATTTTGTTCTCCTCCTTTTGTTCCCAATCATGGTGCTTAGAGAGATGGCTAGCTAGGAGGAATTAAGTTGATTACCTATAGGAGGTATTAGGTTCAAACCTCCCCACTCATTCTTTGAATGAATATGATGACATCAACATACTCTCAAAGCATGCCTCTAGTGACATTAACACTTTTGAGGATGTGGCATAATTTTTTACCTATAGCATTGATGTGGTAGGGTCATGCGAATGCCAAGTGGTAGTCCATATAGATGGTATGGCACAAATCCTATGATGATATATGTCAGTCTCTACAATAGATTAGGTAGGTGAACATATCTAGAGGTGACATGTGGTAAAAATAAAATATAAGAAAATATTTGGTTTGACTCCATACTTTTCTTACTATAGCAAAATAAAATATAATAAATTAAATCTTAAATATATTTATTTATACATAAATTTGGAAACGTAAGTTATAAATACTTATTTTTTGTTAAGAAACTAATATATTTTTACTAATATTTTTTCCTAGCATACTCTAATATTAGAAACTCATAATTATAATTTTTAAAGTCTCACCCAAGAAAAGGTGAAGTAAAAGTAGTAGATTAACTATGTTTAGAAGATGAATAGTATACTAAACCACAGGTTTAATAGTGGTAATATATACATATTTTGCTAATCTAAATGTTAATGGAAAAACTTCAATGCCTTCCTTTGAGAGTAATTTATTTTGATGATGATTCCCATTTTCTTAAATGGTTATTGGCCTCCAAAAAAATAGTAATTATCCTGAGAGAGAGAGAGATATGAGTGGTCAATGTTTACAATCTAACTTCATTATAAATTAAAATATTTGACATTAATATATATATATATATATATATATATATATATATAAAGTTTTTTTTAACTCATTTGAGGCATTTTCAAGGACCGCTTCTAGAGAAATTTCTTGGGGTTCCTCTCCCTCCTACTCTTTAATAATATTATATAGCCTAGCACTCTTCATAATTTTCCTATTTAGTAGACTTTGTAGGTTTTTTATCCTCCTACTATTCTAGTTGTGTTTTTTCCCTATAATAGAAGTAGGTCTTGTCAACCCATAGCTAAGTGACGACTTGCATGCCTTGTCAAGTGCCTACAATAAAAATGCTTGACCTGTCATGTCAATGTGTCCCAACTAACATAATTAACTTGATTATATTATTATATTGATCTTGATGGTACAATTAATCATAGATATGATAGGGTAACACTTTATGGGAAATTTAGAAATGGATACACATGCTTGGGTTTTTGTGCTAGCTATGAGTGGATGAGTGAAAAGTCAAATGGAGGTTTGAATGAGTGATTTTCCACACACATAAAAAAAATGATGACTACATATATATTGCATGAGGATAAATAGGATATATTACATGGGTATCCCAAAGTAAGAAAATAAATGATGTTATATACAAAAGAAGAAAAATGGTAATGATTGCAAATTCTCAAGATGAATAAAAAGCGATAATAATTATAGAAAGTGAAATACACTTACTTGAATTACTTGAAAATTCGATAAGTGGATGTAAGTCAAACTAGGATATGAGCATGATCTATTGAAAATTGATAGGGAAGATTAGCTAGTAAGCTAGTTTTTCTATTGTCTTTCCCTTAGTACTCATATGTATTTTCACCAATAGGTTTCATTTTTCAATGTGTACAATCTATAGTTGGTCAATGCACATGACTAATTGTAAGAAAATCATCTTCCACCAATACAAGGTGAAACCTAAAAATGATGTAGATCATAAATTTATCCTTGATTAATAGTCTTTTGTAGAGTCAAAGCTTATGATTATAAACCATAAGAGGAATGCTATCTTCTTATTGCCCATTTAAGAATTATACTTATCCTAATTAGAAGGCAGATCGATGAAGCTCATAAATTCTAATCCCTAATTTTCAATTTATTAATTGATAATTGTGGATTAGTGGATTCTCATTTGACTAAAAAGGTCTTCACATGTGTTAGAATTGATCATAATGATTTACACAATATTTATCCAATAGAATTTTAGCTCTCCTTAACAAAGTTTCCTTCATAAGGCTCATTTTGACAATTTTTTTTTTTATATGTGGAAAACATCCCAGAAGGGATACCACTTTCGGGTAAGACCCAAGGAGGCAGGGGTATCAATTCAACCAAAAATGCGTACGGCGTGAACCTGGCCTACCACATTTGACATACTCAAATATCAAATAAACACACAATAATAATTTAAATTAATAATTAAATAAATAAAAATAAAAATAAATAAAAAACATGCTCCTTGAGTGTGTAAAAAAGAAAAGCACAACCAAATACACACACAATAAGATAAAAAAAAAAAAAACCACAACACGAACCACATAGAAAAAAAACAAGAACAACATAACAAAACACAAACATGACAAAAACAATAGAACACTACAAAGACAACAAAAAAAAACATGAAAAATAAACACAACCAAAACCTAAAAAATTAAAAAAATAAAATAAAAATAAAAATAAAAATAAAAAACAACCAACAACACACAATAAACAAAAACAAAAAATATAGAAAACACTCACACATAAAAACACTAAAAAACACAAACAAACAGAAACACAAGAACAATGACAAAAAACATAAAAAAACACAAAACAAAAAAAACACAAGAACAATAAAAAACAACACATAGAACACAAAAACAAAACAAAACAAAAGAACACACACACCTTAAAAAACTAAACAAAAAAAGAAAAAAGAAAAAAGAAAAAAATAAAAATAAACATAACAATGACCTATCTAGACTAGAATATTTTTAAAGCAAGAATCAACAAAGGAAAAAAAGAAATAATAGTTTGAGCTAGGGAACTAAAATAACCTAAGCAAACCAAAGAGAAGCAAAAATAAAGCAAGAAGAAACTAGGTACCTTCAGAACTGGAGCCATCCAAAGAAATGATAGAAATAAGAGCTTACCTAATTTGTGAAGCCCACCATCTAGGAGGGTGGCCATAACAAGTAATATCACCTTTGTCCAATGCCCAATTAACTAAAGCATCAACACTCTTGTTTTGATATCTGACCACATGATTGTAAACAACTTTCAAAAATCCCATCTAGATTAATTGAATCTTCTCAATAATTCTTTTTATTCTCCAATCAACCTTATGATTCTTAGAAGGAGTCTTCGAAAGATTAATCATGAGTTGAGAGTCAAACTCAACTAACAACTTTTCCCATATAATATTAGTAGCCTCTTGAAGTCCTTTGAGGATACCATACCCCTCAACAAGGTTATTGGAAAGAATACCCAAATTCTTAGCAAAAGTAAAAACCATGGAGCCATCTAAAAGTCTACCAATTCCTCTTGCACTAGATTTTCTAGGGTTCGTTCTAGAGGCACTGTCAGTATTGACATTTCCAAAATCCTTAGGAGGAGGTTGCCAATTTCTTATTTTATCCATCTTACAAATACTCACATTCCCTTTAAGTTGGTTGCCCTTAGAAGATTTAATCTTCAATATTTGCATCACTTGATCCCATATTTGGTGGGAGTTTTGGGGGTGATTAAGAAGTTGATGGACTAATTTAACTAATTTTGCTATGGTATTTTGCAAAATATAGTGAATATCCTTCCTATATTTATTAAAAATTTGGTTGTTCCTTTTATTCCAGATATTCCAAATAAGAATGGTAGAACCCATCCAAACTAACTGCCTAATAAAATGATCAACACCCTCTTGCTTAGGCCAATCCCTCCAAAGCTGTTCAAATGTAAAAATATTGGACCACTATAAGCCAAGTAAAGTGGCCATTCTCCTCCATAGATCAGAGGCTAAAGTACACTCAATAAAAATATAGTTGATATTTTCTACATTCTCTTCACATATTTCACATCTAAAAGGGTCATGAAGACCACGCTTCATAAGTTGCTCACCAGTAAGCACCCTACAATGCAATAAAAGCCAAGTAAAGAACCTCACATTAGGCTAGATATTTTGAGAGCACAACTAAGAAAATATGTGAGAATATTGGTTGGGATTATTATGGCATAAGGTCAAATAACCTTGAGCAACTGAATAATCACCCTTAGTAGTGTTGTTCCAACAAAAACCATCTTTTTCATGGGACCAAGAGAGAGATCTCATATGAAGGATGCCTTGGATATCTTGTCTTTGCCTTTTTTGGATTTGAATAGGCTAGTCCTCAATAGGGATACAATATCTACCAACCTTAGAATTACCAATATGGTACTGACAGTAATTAGCCACCTTTATCCAGTTAGCTCAGTGAATCTCCTACATCCAGGGCCTCCAATCGGGAAACTGAGTTATCAAAGGCTTGTGACCATCCCAAGAATCTATCCAAAAATTTTCCTGTTGACCATTATGAATGATCCAAAATAAAGTTTTCTTTATCAAATCCTCACCAGTATTAAGAACTGCTAAAATGGGAGAACCTTTGGTAGGAAGTTGATAGCAAATAAGGTCTTCAGGACTTTTGTTATCAGTATATTTAGCACGAATATTATTGGCCCAAAGAGCATTGGGGTTATGCAACATCCTCCAATATAATTTTGTAGCTAAAGATTTGTTATTATTAATAGAATACTAGAATCCTAACCCCTATTCATTCTTAGGAAGACATAAAGTATCCCATTTCACCAAGGCCCATTTTCTTTTCTCCTTAGTACCACTCCAAAGGAATCGATGACTGATTTGGTCCAGTTCTCAAAGAAAAACCTTTAGGATACTCAACATGGAAGATACATAAATAGGAATATCTTGCAGGACAAATTTTACCAAGGTGACTCTACCCCCAAAAGAAAGGCACCTGTTGGTCCACTTTTCAATTTTCTTTTTGACTTTTTCCAATAACCAATTCCAATATTTATTTTTATGCCTTTGAATATTGATAGGAATACCTAAATAAGTGATTGGAAGAGAGGTCTTCTTATATATTAATTTATCCAAGACCATGGATTACTATCTGGAAGAGCAGTGAAAGAAAATAATTTTAGATTTGTCTTCATTGATCAACTTCCCAGTAGCCTTATTAAAAAAATAATGATTTTCTTAATATTAGAAGCTTCCTTAACTGTAGCTTTACCTAAAAGAGTAGAATCATCCATAAATTGAAGATGAGAGATAGTTTTAGCTCCATGAGAAATGGTAACTCCCTCAAGGGTTTTGTTTTCCTTATTTTTTGTTATAGTCCTACCCAGGCATTTAGCAAGAATGATGAATAAATAATGGGATAGTGAGTCACCTTGCCTCTTACTTATAAAAGTTGGGAATGACTGAGAATGCCTACCATTGATAAGAACTAAGTAGGAAACTAAAGAGATACATACCATAATACAATCCATCCAATCATTAGAGAAACCAAATTGCCTCAAAACTTTGATAAGGAAGTGCCAATCCACTCTATCATAAGCTTTGGATAAGTCTAACCGAATGAACATGGAAGGATATTTTTGCATATCCATGGAATGGATGGCTTCCTGAGCAAGAACTATCTCATATACTATTTGACGCCCTTCCACATAACCCCATTTCTCAAGGGAAATAATCTTATGCAAAAGAGGCTTCAACATTTCTACCATGGTCTTAGTAATGATTTTGAGAAGAATATTACATAAAGCAATAGGTCTAAAAGCTGAGACATGATCAACCTCTTGAGCTTTTGGAACAAGATTAATATAATTTTTATTGATAACCTTCAAAATATCTTTGTCTTTCCTGGATTCTTCCACCACCTCTTATAAATCAGCATGGACATCCTAAAACTCTTGTTAGAACTCAATGGGAAAACCATCAGGACATGGGGTTTTCTCTTTTTGTATTTTAAAAACTACCTGTTGAAGCTCATTGATAGTAACATGAGCAGTAAAATTAGAGTTCTCCTCCAAAGTGATAAGAGAAGGAATTTATTGAAGACCATTTTATTGAGAAGTTGAGTCAAGAGGAGTAACAACAAAAATATTGGAAAAATAATCGACAACAATAGATTTCATGCCATCGCAAGTATAGACAACATCCCCAGAATATGATTTTAGGGAAGAAATAAAGTTGTGAGATCTTTGAGCTAGAAGATATTTTTGGAAGAAATTTGTGTTTCTATCTCCTTATTTGAGCCATTGAATTCTATATTTTGGCTTCCATAAGAGTTATTTTTTTTCCCACTCCTCTAACTGAGTTGTGAGTTTAATTTCATCTGCACTTCTATTCTTTGTGAGGCCATCTAAATAGATTTTCTTATTCAAATTTTTAATTTGAGCATTAAATTCATATTTTTTTTATGAACATCCCCAAACTACTTCCAGTTCCAAGTCTTGATTTTGTATTTAATGTATTATAGTTTTTTTGCAAAACAAAACATGTTAGTCCCATGACTAGGCTTACCTTCCTTCCACCATTGTTGTACACAAGGTCTAAAGGAACTGTCTCTGAGCCACATTAATTAAAAATGAAAATGAGAGAAACTCACATTGGTTTTCCACATTTCCACCATGACTGGACAGTGATCCGAACTAGAATTGTTAAGAGTCTTCACTTTAGGAATGTGACCATGGATTAAGAAATTGTTAGAGAGTAAAAACCTATCTAATCTCTCCATTATACAAGCTAAGCCCTGCATTCTATTAGACCAATTCATAAGGCCATTATCTGGTTGGATGTCCATAAGATGAAGGTTTACAATATATTCACTTATGAGGTTAGTGCTTTTGTCCAAATTTCTATTTCCCCCATTTTCTCATCTAGAGAGGCTGGTATTGAAATCTCATCCAATCAAGATCCAAGCTTCAGGAAAATGAGAGATAATATGAGTTATATCCTTCCACTATCTTCTTTTTTCCTCCAAAGGAGTCAGAGCATAAATAGTAATGTAGAGCATAATTTGGTTGGAATATTTTAGGATTGAGATTTTTATGTTTTTCCAAAACCTCGTTTATTTTTTATAGATTTCTCAAAAAAATTGGTTTCTTTTCTCTTTCAACTTTTGATTGCCAATAGTAGCATTGATGAGAAGAGAGACTACATGGTTGTTGCAAAAGAAGAAAAAAGAGATTAGTTTTTTTAGCCAAACCCATAGTTCCAAAGAAGTCATTGGTCAGCTTGAGTGCTTAACAAATACCTTAAAGCCACTTGACAAAGTTACAAAAATGATCTGGTAATATTTTTTTGCTAAAAAGGTATGATAGGAGAACTTGATTGGTTGTGTTTGACAAAAGTTTTATGTAGGGAAAACTATTATAAATATGTATCAACCATTACGTTTTTTGTATTATTTGTAAAATTTTAAGGGGTTCATAGTTCAACACTTTTCACCGCTATGTATCTCAAATTTAAATTTGAAAAGATTTACCTTTTCCTTTAAAAATTTGAAATTTTGAATTTTAAAATTGGAAATTTTTAAGGGATATTCTAGCAGTTTCGTAGGAAGATAGTTAATTGGCTACACATATCTCATGCTAATATAGGCTTGTGGCATGAGTGAGAAAAGGGAGGTATGGCAATTTTGATTGCTTTTTATTTTGTTCTCCTCCTTTTGTTCCCAATCATGGTGCTTAGAGAGATGGCTAGCTAGGAGGACTTAAGATGATTACGTATAGTAGGTCTTAGGTTCAAACCTCCCCCACTCACAGTTTGAATGAATATGATGACATCAACATACTCTCAAAGCATACCCCTAGTGACATTAGAACTTTTGAGGATGTGACATAATTTTTTACCTATAGCATTGATGTGGTAGGGTCATATGAAAGCCAAATGGTAGTCCATATAGATGGTATGGCACAAATCCTACGATGTTATATGTCAGTATCTACAATAGAGTAGGTAGTTGAACATATCTAGAGGTGACATGTGGTAAAAATAAAAATATAAGAAAATATTTGGTTTGAATCCATACTTTTCTTACTATAGCAAAATAAAATATAATAAATTAAATATTAAATATATTTATTTATATATATTTGGAAACGTAAGTTATAAATACCTATTTTTTTGTTAAGAAACTAAAATATTTTTACTAATATTTTTTCCTATCATACTCTAATATTAGAAAATCATAATTATAAATTTTCACAGCTCACCCAAGCAAAGGTGAAGTAAAAGTAGTAGATTAATTATGTTCATAAGATGAAAAGTATAATAAACCATAGGTTTAATAGTGGTAAGATATACATATTTTACTAATCTAAATGTTAATGGAAAAACTTCAATACGTTCCTTTGAGGGTAATTGATTTTGATTCCATTTTCTTAAATGGTTACTGGCCTCCAAAAAAATAGTAATTATCTTGAGAGAGAGAGAGAGATATGAGTGGTCAATGTTTACAATCTAACTTCATTATAAATTAAAATCTTTGACATTAATATATATATATATATATATATATATATATATATATATATATATATATATATATATATATATATATATATATATATATATATTTTAAAACTTATTTGAGGCATTTCCAAGGACTACTTCTAGAGAAATTTCTTGGGGTTCCTCTCCCTCCTACTCTTTAATAATATTATATAGCCTAGCACTCTTCATCATTTTCATATTTAGTAGACTTTGTAGGTTGTTGATCCTCCTACTATTCTAGTTGTGTTTTTTCCCTATAATAGAAGTAGATCTTGTCAACCCATAGCTGAGTGACGACTTGCATGCCCTGTCAAGTGCCTACAATAAAAATTCTTGACCTATAATGTCAATGTGTCCCAACTAAAATAATTAACTTGCTAGGTCCGAGGTGTAGACCAATTGGTTCATCCAAACCCCATAAGGGGGGCGGAGGTCCAAGGTTCAAATCTCGGGCCTTGTCGGATTGAATGCTTGTCCCTTTCCTAGTGCTTTCAACGGCGTAAAAGGTTTAAAATGATTGTGGCATGGTGGTTATAGGGGCGGACTGCACGAAGATCTGTGTGTCAGCTTCTAGGGCGAACAACGCAAAATACTGTGGCGGCCATAAAAAGCTGGATAGCCTTCTCGGATTCGTGGCGGCTACCGATTCCACCATGTAAATTAAAAAAAAAAAAAAACAAAACATAATTAACTTGCTTATATTATTATATTGATCTTGATGACACAATTAATCATGTATAGGATAGAATAACACTTTATGGGAAATTTGGCAATGGATACACATGCTTGGGTGGTTGTTCCAGCTATGAGTGGATGAGTGGAAATTCAAATGGAGGTTTGAATGAGTGATTTTCCACACACAAAAAAAATGATGACTACATATATATTTCATGAGGATAAATAGGATATATTACAGGTGTATTCGAAAATAAGAAAATAAAGGATGTTATATACAAAAGAAGAAAAATGGTAATGATTCCAAATGCTCAATATGAATAAAAAGCGATAATAATTATAGAAAGTGAAATATGATTACTTGAATTACTTGAAAATTTGATAAGTGGATGTAAGTCAAACTAGGATATGAGCATGATCTATTGAGAATTGATAGGGAAGATTAGCTAGTAAGCTAGTTTTTCTATTGTCTTTCCCTTAGTACTCATATGTGTTTTCACCAATAGGTTTCATTTTTCAATGTGTACAATCTATAGTTGGTCAATGCACATGACTAATTGTAAGAAAATAATCTTCCACCAATACAAGGTGAAACCTAAACATGATGTAGATCATAAATTTATCCTTGATTAATAGTCTTTTGTAGAGTCAAAGCTTATGATTATAAACCATAAGAGGAATGCTATCTTCTTATCTTGCCCATTTAATAATTTTACTTCTCCTAATTAGAAGGTGGATCAATGAAGCCCATAAAATCTAATCCCTAATTTTCAATTGATTAATTGATAATTGTGGATTAGTGTATTCTCATTTGACTAAAAATTTCTTCACATGTGTTGTAATTGATCATAATTATTTACACAATATTTTTCCAATAGAATTTTAGCTCTCCTTAACAAAGTTTCCTTCGTAAGGCTCATTTTGACAAGATTTTTTTTTTTTTATGGAAAACATACCAGAAGGGATGCCACTTTCGAGTAAGACCCAAGCAGACAGGGGTATCCATTTTGCCAAAAATACCTAGGATGCGAACCTGGACTACCACCTTTGACATACTCAAAGAGCAAACAAACACAAAAAAAACAATTAAAAAAAATAAAATAAATAACAATAAAAATTAAAAATAAAATTAAAAAACATGCTCCTTGAGTGTGTCAAAAACAAAAGCACAACCAAACATACACACAATAAGATAAAAAACAAAAAAACCACAACACGAACCACATAGAAAAAAAAAGAACATAACAAAACATAAACATGACAAAAACAACAGAACACTACAAAGACAACAAAAAAAACATGAAAAATAAACACAACCAAAACCTAAAAAATAAATAAAATAAAATAAAAATAAAAATAAAAAACAACCAACAACAGACAATAAACAAAAACAAAAAACATAGAAAACACTCACACATAAAAACATTAATTAACACAAACAAATAGAAACACAAGAACAATAACAAAAAACATAAAAAAACACAAAACAACAAAAACACAAGAACAATAAAAAACAAAAAATAGAACACAAAAACAAAACAAAACAAAAGAACACACACACCTTAAAAAACTAAACAAAAAAATAGAAAAGAAAAAAAAAAAAAAAATGAACATAACAATGACCTATCTAGACCAGAAGACTTTTAAGGCAAGAATCAACAAAGGAAACAAAAAAAATAATAGTTTGAGCTAGGGAACTAAAATAACCTGAGCAAACCAAAGAGAAGCAAAAATAAAGCAAGAAGAAACTAGGTACCTTCAGAACTGGAGCCATCAAAAGAAATGATAGAAAGAAGAGCTTCCCTAATTTGTGAAGCCCACCATCTAGGTGGGTTGCCGTAACAAGTAAGATCACATTTGTCCAATGCCCAATTAGCTAAAGTATTAACACTCTTGTTTTGATATCTAACCACATGATTGTAATCAACTTTTAAAAATCCCATTTGGATTAATTGAATCTTCTCAATAATTCTTTTTATTCTCCAATCAACCTTATGATTCTTAGAAGGAGTCTTCAAAATATTAATCATGAGTTAAGAGTCAAACTCAACTAACACATTTTCCCATCCAATATTAGTAGCCTCTTGAAGGCCTTTGAGGATACCATACCCCTCAGCAAGGTTATTGGAAAGAATACTTAAATTCTCAGCAAAAGTAAAAACCATGGAGCTATCTGAAAGTCTACCAATTCCTCTTGCACTAGCTTTTCTAGGGTTTGCTCTAGAGGCACCATCAGTATTGACATTTCCAAAATCCTTAGGAGGAGGTTGCCAATTTCTTATTTTATCCATCTTACAAATACTCACATTCCCTTTAAGTTGGTTGCCCTTAGAAGATTTAATCTTCAATACTTGCATCACTTGATCCCATATTTGGTGGGAGTTTTGGGGGTGATTAAGAATTTGATGGACTGATTTAACTAATTTGGCTATGGTATTTTGCAAAATATAGTGAATATCCTTCCTATATTGATTAAAAATTTGGTTGTTACTTTTATTCCAGATATTCCAAATAAGAATGGTAGAACCCATCCAAACTAACTGCCTAATAAAATGATCAACACCCTCTTGCTTAGGCCAATCCCTCCAAAGTTGTTCAAATTTAAAAATATTGGACCATTGTAAGCCAAGTAAAGTGGCCATTATCCTCCATAGCTCAGAGGCTAAAGTACACTCAATAAAAATATGGTTGAGAGTTTCTAAATTCTCTTCACACATTTCACATCTAAAAGGGCCATGAAAACCAAGCTTCATAAGTTGCTCACCAGTAAGCACCCTATGATGCAATAAAAGCCAAGTAAAGAACCTCACCTTAGGCTAGAGCTTTTGATCCCACAAATAAGAAAATATGTGAGAAGATTGGTTGGGATTATTATGGCATAAGGTCAAAAAACCTTGAGCAGCTGAATAATCACCCTTAGTAGTGTTATTCCAACCAAAACAATATTTTTCATGGGACCAAGAGAGAGATCTCATATGAAGGATGCCTTGGATATCTTGTCTTTGCCTTTCTAGGATTTTAATAGGCTAGTCCTCAATAGGTATCCAATATCTACCAACCTTAGAATTACCAGTATGGTATCAATAGTAATTAGCCACCTTTATCAAGTTAGCTCGGTGAAGCTCCTTCATCCAAGGCCTCCAATCGAGAAACTGAGTTATCAAAGTCTTGTGACCATCACAAGAATCTATCCAAAAATTTACCTGATGACCATTATGAATGATCTAAAATATTTTTTTCTTTGTCAAATCATCACCAGTCTTAAGAACTCCTAAAATGGAAGAACCTTTTGTAGGAAGTTGATAGCAAATAAGGTATTTTGAATTTTTTTTCTCAACATATTTAGCATGAACATTATTGGCCCAAAGAGAATTGGGTTTATGCAACATCCTCCAATATAATTTTGTAGCTAAAGCTTTGTTATTATTAATAGAAGACCAGAATCCTAACCCCCCTTCATTCTTAGGAAGACATAAAGTATCCCATTTCACCAAGGCCTATTTTCTTTTCTCCTTCGTACCACTTCAAAGGAATTGATTACTGATTTGTTCCAATTCTTGAAGAATAGCCTTTGGGATATTCAACACGGAAGATACATATATAGAAATAGCTTGAAGGACTAATTTTACCAGGGTGATTCTACCCCATAAGAAATCCACCTGTTGGTCCACTTTCCAATTTTCTTCTTGACTTTGTCCAACAACCAATTCCAATATTTATTTTTCTACCTTTGAATATTGATGGGAATACCTAAATAAGTGATCATAAGGGAGGTCTTATTATATCTTAATTTATACAAGACCATGGATTCTTGTCTAGAAGAGTAGTGAAAGAAAATAACTTTAGATTTGTCTTCATTGATCAACTGCCCAGTAGCCTTATAAAAAAAATAATGATTTTCTTAATATTAGAAGCTTCCTTAATTTTAGCTTTACCTAAAAGAGTAGAGTCATCCATAAATTTAAAATGAGAGATGGGTCTAGCTCCATGAGCAATGGTAACTCCATCTAGGATTTTGTTTTCCCTCTTTTTGGTTATAGTCTTACCCAAGCATTCAACAAGAATGATGAATAAATAATGGGATAGCGGGTCACCTTGCCTAATACCTCTGGAATCTAGGAATTTTTGAGAAGGCCTACCATTGATAATAACTATGTAGAAAATTGAAGAGATACAACCCATAATCCAATCCATCCATTCCTTAGAGAAACCAAATTTCCTCAAAAATTTGATAAGTGCTAGTCCACTATGTCATAAGCTTTGGATAAGTCTAACCAAATGAACATGGAAGGAGATTTTTGCATATCCATGGAATGGATGGCTTCTTGAGCAAGAACTATCTCATCTACTATTTTGAGAAGAATATTACATAAAGCAATAGGTCTAAAAGCTGAGATATGATCAACCTATTGAGCTTTTGGAACAAGAGTAATATAAGTTTTATTGATAACCTTCAAAATATTTTTGGATTTCCTAGATTTTTCCACCACATCTAATAAATCAACATGAAGGATATCCCAAAACTCTTGTTAGAACTCAATGGGAAAACCATTAGGACCTGGGGTTTTCTATTTTTGCATTTTAAAAACTGCCTGTTGAAGATCATTGATAGTAACAGGAGAAGTCAAAATAGAGTTCTCCTCCAAAGTGATAAGATAAGGGATTGCTTGAAGAACATTTTTTTGAGAAGCTGAGTCAAGATGAGTAGCAGCAAAATATTGGAAAAGTAATTGACAACAATAGAGTTCATGCCATCCCAAGTATAGACAACATCTCTAGAATTTGATTTCAGGGAAGAAATAAAGTTGTGATATTTTTGAGCTAGAAGAGATTTGTGGAAGAAATTTGTGTTTCGATCTCCTTCTTTGAGCCATTGAATTCTAGATTTTTGCTTCCATAAGAGTTCTTCTCTTTTTCCCATTCCTCTAACTGAGTTGTGGGTTTAATTTTATCTGCACTTCTATTCTCTGTGAGGCCATCTAAATGGATTTTCTTATTCAAATTTTTAATTTGAGAAATAACTTCATGTTTTTTTTAATTAACATACCCAAACTCCTTCTAGTTCCATGTCTTGATTTTGGATTTAATGTATTTCAGTATTTTGGCAAAACAGAACATCTTAGTCCCATGCCTAGGCTTACATTCCTTCCACCATTGTTGCACATGAGGTCTAAAGGAACTATCTCTAAGCCACATTAATTAAAAATTAAAAGGAGAGAAAATCACATTGGTTTTCCACATTTCCACCATGACTGGCCAGTGATCCAAACCAGCATTGTTAAGAGTCTTCACTTTAGGAATGTGACCATGGATTAAGAAATTTTAGAGAGTAAAAACCTATCTAATCTCTCCATTATACAAGCTAATCCTTGCCTTCTATTAGACCAAGTCATAAGGCCATTATCTGGTTGGATATCCACAAGATGAAGGTTTGCAATATATTCGCTCATGAGGTTAGTGCTTTTGTTTAAATTTCTAGTTTCCCCCATTTTCTCATCTAGAGAGATGATGATATTGAAATATCCTCCGATCAAGATCCAAGCTTCAGGAAAATGAGAGATAATATGAGTTATATCCTTCCACTGTCTTCTTTTTTTTTGCAAAGCAGTCGGAGCATAAATATTAATGCTGAGCATAATTTGGTTGGAATGTTTTAGGATTCAGTTTTTTATGTTTTTCCAAAAACCTCATTTACTTTTTATAGATTTTTCAAAAAAATTGTTTCCTTTTCTCTTTCAACTTTTGATTGCCAATAGTAGCACTGATGAGAGGAGAGACTACTTGGTTGTTACAAAAGAAGAAAAAAGAGATTAGTTTTTTCATCCAAACCCATGGTTCCAAAGAAGTCATTGGTTGGCTTGAATGCTTAGCAAATACCTTCAAGCCACTCGACAAACTTACAAAAATGATCTGGTAACATTTTTTTTCTACAAAGGTGTGATAGGAGAACTTGATTGGTTGTGTTTGAAAAAAAATTTATGTAGGGAAAAATATTATAAATATGGATCAACCATTACATTTTTTGTATTCTTTGTAAAATTTTAAGGGGTTCATAGTTCAACACGTTTTTCCATTTCACCGCTACGTATCTCAAATTTACATTTGAAAATTTTAATCTTTTCCTTCCAAAATTTGAAATTTGAAATTTTAAAATTGGAAATTTTTAAGGGATATTCTAGTAGTTTGTTAGGAAGATAGTTAATTGGCTACACATATCTCATACTAATACAGGCTTGTGGCATGAGCGAGAAAAGAGGGATATGGCAATTTTGATTGCTTTTGATTTTGTTCTCCTCCTTTTGTTCCCAATCATGGTGCTTAGAGAGATGGCTATCTAGGAGGACTTAAGTTGATTACCTATAGGAGGTCTTAGGTTCAAACCTCTCCCACTCACTCTTTGAATGAAGATGATGACATCAACATACTCTCAAAGAATTCCCCTAGTGGCATTAGCACTTTTGAGGATGTAGCATAATTTTTTACCTATAGCATTGATGTGGTAGGGTCATACGAATTCCAAGTGGTAGTCCATATAGATGGTATAGTGTAAATCCTATGATGATATATGCCAGTCTCTACAATAGAGTAGGTAGGTGAACATATCTAGAGGTGACATGTGGTAAAAATAAAAATATAAGAAAATATTTGGTTTGAATCCATACTTTTCTTACTATAGAAAAATAAAATGTAATAAATTAAATCTTAAATATATTTATTTATACATATATTTGGAAACGTAAGTTATAAATACTTATTTTTTGTCAAGAAACTAATATATTTTTACTAATATTTTTGCCTATCATACTCTAATATTAGAAACACATTATTATAATTTTTAAAGGCTCACCCAAGCAAAGGTGAAGTAAAAGTAGTAGATTAATTATGTTCATAAGATGAATAGTATACTAAACCATAGGATTAATAGTGGTAATATATACATCTTTTACTAATATAAATGTTAATAGAAAAAATTCAATGCCTTCCTTTGAGGGTAATTGATTTTGATGATGATTCCCATTTTCTTAAATGATTATTGGCCTCCAAAAAATTTAGTAATTATCCTGAGAGAGAGAGAGAGAGAGATATGAGTCGTCAATGTTTACAATCTAGCTTCATTATAAATTAAAATCTTTGACATTATAGTAGCCTAGAACTCTTCATCATTTTCCTATTTAGTAGACTTTGTAGGTTGTTGATCCTCCTACTATTATAGTTGTGTTTTTTCCTATAATAGAGGTAGGTCTTGTCAACCCATAGGTGAGTAACGACATGCATGCCCTGTCAAGCGCCTACAATAAAAATGCTTGACCTATCATGTCAATGTGTCCCAACTAACATAATTCACTTGCTTATATTATTATATTGATCTTGATGACACAATTAATCATGTATAGGATAGGGTAACACTTTATGGAAAATTTGGCAATGGATACACATTCTTGGGTGGTTGTGCCAGCTATGAGTGGATGAGTGGAAAGTCAAATGGAGGTTTGAATGAGTGATTTTCCACACACATGAAAAAAATGATGACTACATATATATTGCATGAGGATAAATAGGATATACTATAGGGGTATCCCAAGATAAGAAAATAAAGGATGTTATATAGAAAATAAGAAAAATGGTAATGATTGCAAATGCTCAAGATGAATAAAAAGCAATAATAATTATAGAAAGTGAAATACGCTTACTTGAATTACTTGAAAATTTGATAAGTGGATGTAATTCAAACTAGGATATGAGTATGATCTATTGAGAATTGGTAGGGAAGATTAGCTAGTAAGCTAGTTTTTCTATTGTCTTTCCCTTAGTACTCATATATATTTTCACCAATAGGTTTCATTTTTCAATGTGTACAATCTATAGTTGGTCAATGTACATGACTAATTGTAAGAAAATCACCTTCCACCAATACAAGGTGAAACCTAAACATGATGTAGATCATCAAGTTATCCTTGATTAATAGTCTTTTTTAGAGTCAAAGCTTATGATTATAAACCATAAGAGGAATGATATCTTCTTATCTTGCCCATTTAAGAATTATACTTCTCCTAATTATAAGGTGGATCGATGAAGCCCATAAAATATAATCCTTAATTTTCAATTTATTAATTGATAATTGTGGATTAGTGGAATATCATTTGACTAAAAAGGTCTTCACATGTGTTGGAATTGATCATAATTATTTACACAATATTTATCCAATAGAATTTTAGCTCTCCTTAACAAATTTTCCTTCATAAGGCTCATTTTGACAAGTTTTTTTTTTTTTTTTTGTGGAAAACATCCTATAAGGGATGCCACTTTCAGGTAAGACCCAAGGAGGCAGGGGTATCCATTCTGCCAAAAACACCCAGGATGCAAACCTGGCCTACCACCTTTGACATACTCAAAGAGAAAACAAAAACACAAAAATAATTTAAAAAATAAATAAATAAATAACAATAAAAATAAATAAAAAAACATGCTCCTTGAGTGTGTCAAAAATAAAATCACAACCAAACACACACAATAAGATGAAAAAAACAAAAAAACCACAACACGAACCACATAGAAAAAACACAAGAACAACATAACAAAACACAAACATGAAAAAAACAATAGAACACTACAAAGATAACAAAAAAAAACATGAAAAATAAACACAACCAAAACCTAAAAAATAAAAAAATAAAAATAAAAAACAACCAACAATAGAAAATAAAAAAAACAAAAAATATAGAAACCACTCACACATAAAAACATTAAATAACACAAAAAAACAGAAACACAACAATAACAAAAAAACATAAAAAAACACAAAACAACAAAAACACGAACAATAAAAAACAACGCATAGAACACAAAAACAAAACAAAACAAAAGAACACACACACCTTAAAAAACTAAACAAAAAAATAAAAAATAAAAAATAAAAAAATAAACATAACAATGACCTATCTAGACTAGAATATTTTTAAAGCAAGAATCAACAAAGGAAAAAAAGAAAGAATAGTTTGAGCTAGGGAACTAAAATAACCTAAGCAAACCAAAGAGAAGCAAAAATAAAGCAAGAAGAAACTAGGTACCTTCAGAATTGGAGCCATCCAAAGAAATGATAGAAATAAGAGCTTACCTAATTTGTGAAGCCCACCATCTAGGAGGGTGGCTGAATAAGTAAGATCACCTTTGTACAATGCCAAATTAGCTAAAGCATCAACACTCTTGTTTTGGTATCTGACCACATGATTGTAATCAACTTTCAAAAATCTCATCTAGATTAATTAAATCTTCTCAATAATTATTTTTATTCTCCAATCAACCTTATGATTCTTATAAGGAGTCTTCAAAAGATTAATCATGAGTTGAGAGTCAAACTCAACTAACACCTTTTCCCATCCAACCTTAGAAACCTCTTGAAGACCTTTGAGGATACCATACCCCTCAACAAGGTTATTGGAAAGAATACCCAAATTATCAGCAAAAGTAAAATCTAGGGAGCCATCTAAAAGTCTACCAATTCCTCCCACACTGGCTTTTCCAGGGTTCCCTCTAGAGGCACCATCAGTATTGAATTTTCCAAAATCCTTAGGAGGAGGTTGCCAATTTCTTGTTCTATCAATCTCACAAATACTCACATTCCCTTTAAGTTGGTTGCCCTAAGAATATTTAATCTTCAATATTTGCATCACTTGATCTCATATTTGGTGGGAGTTTTGGGCGTGATTAAGGAGTTGATGGACTGATTCAACTAATTTGGCTATGGTATTTTGCAAAATATAGTGAATATCCTTCCTATCTTGATTAAAAATTTGTTTGTTCCTTTTATTCCAGATATTCCAAAGAAGAATGGTAGAACCCATACAACCTAACTGCCTAATAAAATGATCAATACCCTCTTGCTTAGGCCAATCCCTCCAAAGTTGTTCAAAAGTAAAAAATTTGGACCACTGTAACCAAGTAAAGTGGCCATTATCCTCCATAGCTCAGAGGCTAAAGTACACTCAATAAAAATATGGTTGAGAGTTTCTACATTATCTTCACACATTTCACATCTAAAAGGTCCATGAAAACCACACTTCATAAGTTGCTCACCAATAAGCACCCTATGATGCAATAAAAGCCAAGTAAAGAACCTCACCTTAGGCCAGATATTTTGAGAGCACAACTAAGAAAACATGTCAGAAGATTGGTTAGGATTATTATGGCATAAGGTCAAATAACCTTGATCAACTAAATAATCACCCTTAGTAGTGTTGTTCCAACCAACGCAATATTTTTCATGGGACCAAGAGAGAGATCTCATATGAACGATGCCTTGGATATCTTGTCTTTACCTTTCTGGGATTTGAATAGGCTAGTCCTCAATAGGGATCCAATATCTACCAACCTTAGAATTACCAATATGGTACTGACAGTAATTAGCCACCTTTATCCAGTTAGCTCGATGAATCTCCTCCATCCAAGACCTCCAATCGGAAAACTGAGTTATCAAAGGCTTGTGACCATCCCAAGAATCTATCCAAAAATTTTCCTATTGACAATTATGAATGATCCAAAATAATTTTTTCTTTATCAAATCCTCACCAGTCTTAAGAACTGCTAAAATGGGAGAACCTTTGGTAGGAAGTTGATAGCAAATAAGGTCTTCAGGACTTTTGTTCTCAGTATATTTAGCACAAATATTATTGGCCCAAAGAGCATTGGGGTTATGCAACATCCTCCAATATAATTTTGTAGCTAAAGCTTTGTTATTATTAATAGAAGACCGGAATCTTAACCCCCATTCATTCTTAGGAAGACATAAAGTATCCCATTTCACCAAGGCCCATTTTCTTTTCTCCTTAGTACCACTCCAAAGGAATCGATGACTGATTTGATACAATTCTCAAAGAACAACCTTTGGGATATTCAACATGGAAGATACATAAATAGGAATAGCTTGAAGTAGTGATTTTACCAAGGTGATTCTACCTCCAAAAGAAGAGCACCTGTTGGTCCACTTCCCAATTTTCTTCTTGACTTTGTCCAACAACCAAATTCCAATATTTATTTTTATGCCTTTGAATATTTATGGGAATACCTAAATAAGTGATCGGAAGGGAGGTCTTCTTATATATGAATTTATTGAAGACCATGGATTCCTGTATGGTAGAGCAGTGAAAGAAAATAACTTTAGATTTGTCTTCATTGATCAACTGCCCAGTAGCCTTCTAAAAAAAAAAATGATTTTCTTAATATTAGAAGCTTCCTTAACTATAGCTTTACCTAAAATAGTAGAGTCATCCACAAATTTAAGATGAGAGAGGTGTAGCTCCATGAGCAATGGTAACTCCCTCAAGGGTTTTGTTTTCTATATTTTTGATTATAGTCCTACCCAAGCATTCAACAAGAATGATAAATAAATAAGGGGATAGTGGGTCACCTTGCCTAATACCTCTGGAATCTGGGAACAATTGAGAAGTCCTACCATTGATAAGAATTAAGTAGGAAAATTAAGAGTTACATCCCATAATCCAATCCATCCAATCCTTAGAGAAACCAAATTGCCTCAAAACTTTGATAAGGAAGTGCCAATCCACTCTGTCATAAGCTTTGGATAAGTATAACCGAATGAACATGGAAGGAGATTTTTGCATATCCATGGAATGGATGGTTTCCTGAGAAAGAACTATCTCATATACTATTTTACACCCTTCCACATAACCCCCTTGCTCAAGGGAAATAATCTTATGTAAAAGAGGCTTCAACCTTTCTGCCATGATCTTAGTAATGATTTTGAGAAGAATATTACATAAAGCAATGGGTCTAAAAGCTAAGATATGATAAATCTATTGAGATTTTGGAACAAGTGTAATATAATTTTTATTGATAAACTTCAAAATATCTTTGACTTTCCTAGATTCTTCCACCACCTCTAATAAATCAACATGAAGGATATCCCAGAACTCTTGTTAGAACTCAATGGGAAAACCATAAGGACTTGGGGTTTTCTCTTTTTGTATTTTAAAAACTGCATGTTGAAGCTCATTGATAGTAACAGGAGTAGTCAAAATAGAGTTATCCTCCAAAGTGATAAGAGAAGGGATTGCTTGAAGAACATTTTGTTGAGAAGTTGAGTCAATAGTAGCAGCAAAAATATTGGAAAAGTAATCGACAACAATAGAGTTCATGCCATCCCAAGTATAAACAACATCTCCAAGATATGATTTTAGAGAAGGAATAAAGTTGTGAGATCTTTGAGCTAGAAGATATTTTTGGAAGAAATTTGTGTTTCGATCTCCTTCTTTGAGCCATTGAATTCTAGATTTTTGCTTCCATAAGAGTTCTCTTTTTTCCCATTCCTCTAACTGAGTTGTGAGTTTAATTTCGTCTGCACTTCTATTCTCTGTGAGGCCATATAAACAGATTTTATTATTCAGATTTTTAAGTTGAGAAATAACTTCATGTTTTTTTTATGAACATACCCAAAATCTTTCCAATTCCAAGTCTTGATTTTGGATTTAATGTATTGCAGTATTTTGGAAAAATAAAACATCTTAGTCCTATGCCTAGGCTTACCTTCCTTCCACCATTGTTGCACATGAGGTCTAAAGGAACTGTCTCTAAGCCACATTAATTGA
Organism: Wollemia nobilis; assembly: GCA_028583015.1. Classification (NCBI taxonomy): domain Eukaryota; kingdom Viridiplantae; phylum Streptophyta; class Pinopsida; order Araucariales; family Araucariaceae; genus Wollemia; species Wollemia nobilis. Next base: position 799,443 of record JAQPPZ010003077.1, read on the forward strand.
AAATTCAAAGGAGAGAAACTCACATTGGTTTTCCACATTTCCACCATGACTAGCCAGTGATCCTAACCAGCATTATTAAGAGTCTTCACTTTAGGAATGTGACCATGGATTAAGAAATTTTTAGAGAGTAAAAACCTATCTAGTCTCTCCATTATACAAGCTAAGCCTTGCCTTATATTAGACCAAGTCATAAGACCATTATCTGGTTGGATGTCCACAAGAAGAAGGTTTACAATATATTCACTCATGAGGTTAGTGCTTTTGTCCAAATTTCTATTTACTCCAATTTTCTCATCTAGAGAGAGGATGGTATTGAAATCTCCTCCGATAGAGATCCAAGCTTCAAGAAAATGAGAGATAATGTGAGCTATATCCTTCCAATATCTTATTTTTTTCTCCAAAGAAGTTAGAGCATAAATATTAATGCAGAGCATAATTTGGTTGGAATGTTTTAGGATTGAGTTTTTTATGTTTTTCTAAAACCTCATTTATTTTTTATAGATTTTTCAAAAAAATTGTTTCCTTTTCTCTTTCAAATTTTGATTGCCAATAGTAGCACTGATGAGAGGAGAGACTACTTGGTTGTTACAAAAGAAGAAAAAAAAATTAGTTTTTTTAGCCAAACCCATGGTGCCAAAGAAGTCATTGGTTGACTTGATTGCTTAGCAAATACCTTCAAGCCACTTGACAAAGTTACAAAAATGATCTGGTAACATTTTTTTGCTACAAAGGTGTGATAGGAGAACTTGATTTGTTGTGTTTGAAAAAATTGCTATGTAGGGAAAAATATTATAAATATGGATCAAACATTACCTTTTTTGTATTCTTTGTAAAATTTATGGGGTTCATAGTTCAACACTTTTTTCCATTTCACTGCTATGTATCTCAAATTTACATTTGAATTTTTTTACCTTTTCCTTCCAAAATTTGAATTTTAAAATTGGATTTTTTTAAGGGATATTCTAGTAGTTTGGTAGGAAGATAGTTAATTGGCTACACATATCTCATGCTAATACAGGCTTGTGGGATGAGCGAGAAAAGGGGGGTATGGCAATTTTGATTGCTTTTTATTTTGTTCTCCTCATTTTATTCCCAGCCATGGTGCTTAGAGAGATGGCTAGCTAGGAGGACTTAAGTTGATTACCTATAGGAGGTCTTAGGTTCAAACCTCCCCCACTCACTCTTTGAATGAATATGATGACATCAACATAATCTCAAAGCATGCCCCTAGTGACATTAGCACTTTTGAGGATGTGGCATAATTTTTTACCTATAGAATTGAAGTGGTAGGGTCATACGAATGCCAAGTGGTAGTCCATATAGATGGTGTAGCACAAATCCTACGATGATATATGTCAGTCTCTACAATAGATTAGGTAGGTGAACATATCTAGAGGTGACATGTGGTAAAATAAAAATATAAGAAAATATTTGGTTTGACTCCATACTTTTCTTACTATAGAAAAATAAAATATAATAAATTAAATCTTAAATATATTTATTTATACATAGATTTGGAAACGTAATTTATAAATACTTATTTTTTGTTAAGAAACTAACATATTTTTTCCAATCCTTTTGCCTATCATACTCTACTATTAGAAACTCATAATTATGATTTTTAAAGGCTCGCCCAAGCAAAGGTGGAGTAAAAGTAGTAGATTAACTATGTTCATAAGATGAATACTATACTAAACCACATGTTTAATAGTGGTAATATATACATCTTTTACTAATCTAAATTTTAATGGAAAAACTTCAATACCTTTCTTTGAGGGTAATTGATTTTGATGATGATTCCCATTTTCTTAAATGGTTATTGGCCTCCAAAACAAATAGTAATTATCCTGAGAGAGAGATATGAGTGGTCAATGTTTACAATCTAACTTCATTATAAATTAAAATCTTTGACATTAATATATATATAAAGTTTTTTAAAACTCATTTGAGGCATTTCCAAGGACTGCTTCTAGAGAAATTTCCTAGGGTTCCTATCCCTCCTACTCTTTAATAAGATTATATAGCCTATAACTCTTCATCATTTTCCTATTTAGTAGAATTTGTAGGTTTTTTATCCTCCTACTATTCTAGTTGTATTTTTTTCCTATAATAGAGGTAGGTCTTGTCAACCCATAGCTGAGTGATGACTTGCATGCCCTGTCAAGTGCTTAAAATTAAAATGCTTGACCTATCATGTCAATGTGTCCCAAATAACATAATTCACTTGCTTATATTATTATATTGATCTTGATGGCACAATTAATCATGTATAGGATAGGGTAACACTTTATGGGAAATTTGGTAATGGATACACATGCTTGGTTGGTTGTGCTAGCTATGAGTGGATGAGTGGAAAGTCAAATGGAGGTTTGAATGAGTGATTTTCCACACACATGAGAAAAATGATGACTACATATATATTGCATGAGTATAAATAGGATATATTATAGGGGTATCCCAAAGTAAGAAAATAAATGATGTTATATACAAAAGAAGAAAAATGGTAATGATTGCAAATGCTCAAGATGAATAAAAGCGATAATAATTATAGAAAGTGAAATACGCTTACTTGAATCACTTGAAAATTTGATAAGTAGATGTAAGTCAAACTAGGATATGAGCATGATCTATTGAGAATTGATAGGGGAGATTAGCTAGTAAGCTAGTTTTTCTATTATCTTTCCCTTAGTACTTAAATTTTGAGAATAAACAGAAAATATGAAGATGAGGACTTATGCTAGGCATAAAATTCCACTTTTGGTTTTGGAACTATACCATCATCGCAAAAGTCAAAAGTTATATGTAACTTTATTGCATATTTTTGAAAATTATTTTGATTTGTTGGTAATACATATGGTTGTCTCTGTATACTGAACAACTGTTCTCAGAGAAGAAAATGAAATTATTCTAGACAATTTACAAAAATATTTCAAAGTATCTTAAAGACAAAAGTTAGATTTATAAGGAATCCTATGTGCGTATGTGAGTTCATTTCCAATCTTGATTTATCATAATGATACACAAAATCTCTCAAATACAAATGTGTGTGTGATTGTATTGTTAATTTACCAGGTTTGAGCAAGATACTATGTTACAAGTGATTTAAATTAAACAAATAAGTGTTCGTTAACCATGATTTAAATGCATATAACCATACCAGACTACTATGTAAGTCGGATTATCAAGAGCTAGCTAATCCATAAGAAGACATAGGTCTGTACAAAATGTCACTAATGTGACAGACATATCACCACGCTAGGAGTCACCCAAGGCCAAGCGGGTTGGGCACAAACCACATGTTATGGGGCTTACCTCACAGTTTTCAAATAATTGAGAATTCCAGGGATTCAAGGTCATCAACCCTTCTTTTCTTTTCAAGGGGTAGGGGAGGGGATTTTATTGCTTTTGCTTTTGCTTTCTTTTGATTTCTTTGCTTTTCTTTGCTTTCTTCTTTTTTGTATCTTTTGCTTTGATATTTGAGATAATGCTGAAATAACCTTTTTCTTTTTCTCTTTTTCTTGAAATTTTCTTTTCTTCCTATGCTAGGGATACTTGCTCGGATTAGCTGTAGAGCAAGGGTTTTTTATTCTGGGTAGGGGTGAGCTTGTCCTTTTGCCAATTCTCAAAGATTCTAGACCATGTGCATGATAGGATAGCAGGGGAAACTTTTCACTCAAGAAACCACTTCTACTATGTAGGAGGGCATGGATATTACAAATATAATCATTTTACTGTGAAAGGATATGCTTGGATTAAGTAAATAACAAGATCAATTCTCTGTGCTCAAACTTTATTTAATTGAATTTTGTGGACTTTGATATAAGAGAGATTAGTAATCCTACCAAATAAATCAAGATATTTATTCATGTGAATGTGAAAGTGCGGGATTCCAAATAAACGATAATTTATCCAAAATAATTTTAAAATATAACTGCGATATTGCACAAATTGAGAAGTACAAAAACAAAAGATGTTTTTGAAGCATTTTGATGATTTTAAATGTTTTTAATGTTTTTATAAATTGAAAGAAATACAAGATAGTGATTTTTTTTTTTTTTTGAAATATTTTAAACAAATATATACAATGATGAAATGACCAATTTTGTTACGCATAGTAACGTTTAAGATGTAAAATGTTCATGGGTTCTTTAAGGTCTTTACCATCTAAGGTAGATAATTTGTATGCTCCCGATTCAAATTTAGCAGTGATAATATATGGTCCAAGCCAGTTGGGCTCAAATTTACCTTTAAGATCTTTAGTTGCATTAGTATTCTTTTGATTTTCTTTTAAAACAAGGTCGTCGACCTCAAAGGATCGATGACGAACTTTCTTAGCATATGATCTTTTAAGCTTGTTTTGGTAGGCACGAAGATGCTCCAAAGCATTGATGCGCTTTTCATCTAGGAGTTCCAGCTGATCGAGTCTGCCAGCTCGATATTCATCTCCTACCTCGGTATCTTGAAGTAGTAGAGCCAAAGAAGGAACTTCTAATTCAAAGGGAAAAATGGCTTCAACGCCATAAACCAAAACAAAAGGTGAAGTTCCAGTGGGGGTTCGAACGCTAGTTCGATAAGCCCACAAAGCTGGATATAATTGAATGTGCTAGTCGCGGCCAGATTTATTGACCAATCTTTTGAGAATTTTGATTAAGGTTTTGTTTGAAGCTTCTACTTGGCCATTACCCTGAGGATAATGGGAAGTGGACCAGCGATGTTGAATCTTATATTTTTGACATTGTTTCTTAACATCTTTATTTTTGAAACAAGTTCCATTGTCTGAGATGAGATTTGCAGGAATTTTGAACCTACAAATGATTTGATTAAAAATAAATTTAGAGACTTGTGTTCTAGTGTAGGAAGCTAAAGGCATAGCTTCAACCCACTTCGTGAAATACTCGATGGCGGTTATGATGAATTTGTGTCCATCAGATGACACAAGATTAATTTTGCCAATAATATCTAAGCCCCATTTTGAAAAGGGCCAAGGAGATGAAATAGCCTGCAGTTCTTGTGCAGGGGCATGGACAAGATCAACATGTTTTTGGCACTTATCACAATGGCACACATAATCATGTGCATCATTCTCCATGGTAGGCCAAAAGTATCCTATCCTAAGGAGCTTTTTAGCAATGACACTACCACTGAAGTGTCCTCCACAAGATCCATCATGGGCTTCACTCAAAGCTGATCTGGATTCTTCTAAATTCAAACATCTCAATAGGATACCTTCAAAATATCTCCTATATAGAGTATTGCCAATTATTACGAATCAACTTGCTCGTCTACGTAATAATCGACGTTGATTTCTATTAGAATTGGTAGGGAAAGTCCCATTTTGAAGAAAATCAAATATATCGGTATACCAATGTTCAGGAGTAGTTTCATTGATTAGAAACACATCCAAAGGTTCTAAGCATGACTTATTTGAAGAGGGTTCCTAGAGTCGATGAATAATGATAGTGGCATATTCGTCATCTAACTCCAAGGGTAGAAGAGATGCAGCTGTGGCCATAGCATCAACTGCATGGTTGCTAGTTCGAGGAATAGCTTCCAAGGTAACTTGATCAAATAGAGACATTAATTGTAAAACATAGGCTTTATATGGGCGTAGTTTATCATCTCTGGTATGATAAAATTCATTAATTTGGTTTATAACAAGTTGAGAATCACCAAAAACTAGCATATATTTAATTTTTAGCGCCAAGGCAGCTCGTAATCCAAGGATTAGAGCTTCATACTCAACAGTATTATTAGTGCAAGCAAATTTTAATTTAAAGGACAAAGGTATAATGTGCTTTTGTGGAGATATTAAAATAATACCTGCACCAGCCCCACTCATGCATCGAGCTCCATCAAAGTATAAGGACCATTGTTCAACATGGTCTGCCTCTAATTGAAGGCATTCATTAGGAAACTCAATGATGAGGGGATGGGTAGACTCTAAGGGTGTAGCAGCTAATTGGTCTGCTATGATTTGACCCTTAACAGATTTTTGTCCTATAAATGTGAGGTCAAACTCGCTTAGAGAAAGAACCCACTTTGCCGTACGACTCGATAAATAAGGTCAACTCATGAGATACCGCAAGGGATCATATTTAGCAATGACATAAGTTTTTTGACTAAGCATATAATGGCATAATTTTTGCATAGAAAATATGACTTCTAGACATAGTTTTTCTAATGTTGTGTAGCGGGTTTCATAACTAATTAAATTTTGGCTAATATAATAATTAGCACGTTCTCTTTTCTCATCATCAAGTTGAGCTAACATAGCTCCTAAAGCAAAATCGAAAGCTGAAATATACAGGATAAATAGGCGATCAGGTCTAGGCGATGAAAGCACAGGTGGGTTAAGGAGGTATTGTTTAAGAAGTTCAAAAGCTTCCTTACATTCGTCATCCCAATTAAAAGGGACATCCTTCTTAAGGAGCTTAAGAAAGGGACCGGTTTTGTCCGCCAACTTATCAATGAAGCGATGGATAGCTTGAATTTTACCTTGTAAACTTCGTAACTCAGATATATTGGTAGGTGTGGGCATATCAGTGATAGCCGCAATATTAAGAGGGTCAATTTCGATGCCACGTAAAGAAACTAAAACCCCTAATAGTTTATCGGACTTGACTCCGAATATGCATTTGGCTGGATTTAATCGAATAAGGGATTCTCTTAAGCGATTAAAAACTTTTCTCAAATCATCTAAATGATCATCTTCATTAATAGAGCAATCTATAATATCATCTACATAATCATGTAGGATATCATGCATCATATCATGAAAAATATAAGTCATAGCTCGTTGATAGGTTGCACCTGCGTTCTTTAAACCGAATGGCATCACTTTCCAACAAAAGGTACCCCAAGGGGTAATAAAGGCTATTTTAGTCTGATCTTCAGGAGCTATCCTGATCTGATTATAGCCAGAGAATCCATCCATTAGGGACGTCATCCCACTCCCAACAGTAAAATCAATGATTTGATCCATGTTTGGAAGAGGAAAATCATCTTTAGGGCATGCATCGTTAATATCTCTAAAGTCTGTGCAAACCCTAACTTTGGTAGCTTATTTCTTGGTGACTAGAACTACATTCGAGATCCATTCAGCATAATCAATAGCTTGTATAAAAACAACATTCAGGAGTTTTTCTAACTCCCCTTTGACTAGCAAGGCCACTTTGGGATGCATTTTTCTAAGTTTTTGTTTAACAGGTTTAGCATCCGGATGGACTACTAGATGATGCATGACTATAGAAGGGTCTAAACTTGGCATATCTTCATATGTCCAAGCAAAGACATATTCATATTCTTTAAGGAATGCAATGTATTGCTCTTGTTTTTCTTGACTTAATTCTGACCCAATATTGATTATGTGAGGATTATCCTCAGTTCCAATGTTAACTTTAATGACGTTTTCTACTTCCATGTGTAGATCTCTTTCAAAATTAGGTGGGGTGGGTGAGACGCCCAATTCTTGTAATTATTTTAAGGTTAATTTAGATAAGTCCTCTTGAGGAGTAGTGGCCTCAAGCTGGGCTATAGTAGGTATAGAACCATCAAAATAAAAACCATTGTGTAACATTTCTTCAATGGAGACATCATGGAAGATATCTCCTTCCAACTCATCATCAGATCCAGAAATCAATTCAAGATAAGCTATGGATAGTATATTACATGTAAATGGCTGATTTTGTAGAGGCAAATCATCACGCCCATCCAAATAATCTTGATAACATATGAGTTGATTATCATCTTCAAAAGGGAAGGGTTGACCCTTACTAGGAAATAGTCCCACACCACATCGGACGGGCCACGGTTCTACCTCAATAAGTTCTTTCATACCATCTTGGAAAGGTCCCAAGCCTTTCCCTTTATATCCCATTTTAAGCATTATAGGTTTAGCTTTAATATACTCATTAGTAAAATAACATCGAGCATATCCATCATGATGAGTTTTGATGTTTCTGGGTATTCTTCCCTAGTCATATCCCTTATAAATGAAGGCACAACTCCCGACTTGGTAAGTACTTCCCATAGGTTGTGGGAGGCCCAAAGTACGAGGAGATGGTGGCAAATTACTTAAGATAATGGAATTTTGCATAGAAGCATTTGTTTTTTCTGCTATAAGAATTTTAGATAAATCAGGTAAGAGTTCATCAGAAAGAGCATAAGATGTAGAAGGATCATTCCCCATATCTTTAGATGTGGAAGGTATGATAGATGTAGATAATGTGGAGGCATTAATAGATGGGTCTATAGGTTTTGAAATTATAGGAATGGAACATGAAGGATCGGTTGTGGATTGAAGATCTTTTTGAGGGTCTATAGTGGTTTGTTTAGAAGATGGTTGATCTATATATGAGGGTGAAATTAATGGAGGAGAAATAGGTGAAGCTATGGGTGTGCGTTTCATAGTTTTAGATGAAAAATAAGAATTAGGATGTGTGGATGACAGAGCAGGGCAAAATTGAACTCCAACAGGTTCTGCCAAAGCACACATATCAAAGGGTCTAGGATCACCATGGATAGTGACCAACTGATTTTTAAATTCAAATTTAACACATTGGTGTAAAGTTGATGGGACAGCCTACATTGCATTGATCCAAGGACGACCCAAGAGTATATTGTACGATGTGGGACAATGTACAATAAACACGGTCGTATCTAAGGTTCTAGGACCAACTTGCAATGGGATGGTAATAACTCCACACGTTTCTTGTGTTTCGTCATTGAAAGCTTTTATGATCATGTCAGTTTTCTTCATTTCATCACTTCTAAACCCAAATCTTTGGTAGAAATCAAAAGTGCAAATATTTAGAGATGAACCATTATCAATCAAGACCCTTTTAATGGCTACATCTCCAATTAGGGCAGTAATATATAAGGGGTTATCCTTATGTAAACTATGTTGCGGTATATCTTTATCTCGAAAGTCAATACAATCGACTTCTCTAGTGATGATAGTATTGGCCATGGCTTTAGGTTGAATGTTTTGTGGTACCATCATTTGGCTTAATGTAAGCATCAATTCATCTCTATGTGTAGGAGAAGATCTTAATAAATCCAAAAGGGAAATTCTAGCTATAGTATTGGATAATTGCTCATTAATATTGTAAGGGGGTTTAGGTTGAACATTAGGAGCATGATTCCCTTTATTGGGATTTTTCAAAACAAATGGAGTTGATCCATCGTTCTGATTTGGTTCTTGTTGAGAATTTTGAGCTTGTTGTCTAGTAACAACTCCGATGGTACCTACAATGTTATATTGAGGATGCTGAATAGGTCTTGGTCTAGCATTTATAGCTTGTTCATTAGAAAGGAACTGATTAGAAGAGGATCGAGTAGTAACTCTTCTAGGAAATGGCTCTTCTAGAACCATAGCATCTGAGATAGGTTGAATAGGATCTGATTCATTTTTAGAACTATTCGATTGGTTTGAGGTGATGTCTATTTCACTTTCAGTATCAGATTCTACATCACTAAGATCCGGAATTTGAATATTATGTAGGGGCCTGGTCGTGACCATGGATAAAGTTGTGTCAAATTTTTGTAAATCATGATTAGGTAAATGTCCGCTAATAGTTCCTACATATCGGGTAGGAGGAGGGACATTATGATGCTCAATTTTATTGGCCACCTCTTTACCATGTCTTGGTAAAGGATGTTGAAATATGTCTAAGGATTGATTAGCATTTTGATTTTGATTTTGGGGAATGTTCTTTTGAGCATTATTAGGAGCATTTTGTTTAGGTTGGAAGGCTTGCACCTCCATCTCATTATTATCAATCAGATCTTGTATTTTATGTTTCAACCTTTTACAAGAGTTGGTAGAGTGTCCAGGTCCTCTATGGAAATCACAGTGTAAATCGGCTCTGTATCCGGGTATGGTTGGATCAGGTTCCCGGATAGCTGGTAATTGGATCAAGCCTCTTTCGAGTAATTGGGGTAAAATAGTTGATAATGGTTGGTTCAATCTAGTAAACTCTCGAGGAGGTTTATCAGGAGGTTTCAATATAAATTTTTCTATTGTCTTCGTTGTATTGATATTAGCAACATTTATACTGTTAGTGACTCCGTCACCCACAACTTGTTTGTTTTTATATTGATTTCTGGATGTTTTCTCATCATCTTTCTTTTTGAGCTGACCTCTCCTAATGAGAGCATCTTCTACTCTTCGAGCTAAGTCTATAGCTTGATCGAAGGTAGTCAAAGTAGCAGTTGATAACTCATAAGATATTTGTTCTTGCAAATTATTAATAAAAATGTCCAACATTTCCCTATAAGGTAGCACAAAGTGCAATTTTCCTATCAACTGCCTCCATCTAGCTAAGAAATCAGCAAAACATTCATCTTTGTCTTGTTTTAAGTTGTACAAATATTTAATGGTTACATGCCTCTCGATGTAGGCACTAAATTGATGGACAAAAGATTCAGTTGTTTCTTCAAAATTTCTCAAAGAATGAGTGGGCAATTGATAGTACCACTCTAATGCCATTCCTCCTAAACTTTTCGGGAACATTTTTAGTAATAGCAAGTCATCATGTGATATATCATGACATGCTATCCTAAACATGCGAAGATGCTCTATGGGATCTTCGGTTCCTTTATATATAGGTAGAACGGGCATGGGAAAGTGTTTAGGGTATGGTTGTGCTACAACTATGGGATCCAAAGGCTGACTACATATCTCTCGATAATTGTACGAGGGACGGTAGGGATCTATCTGGTCCATGCGCGAAGCTAACTATTTCACCATGGCTTCCAGATTACTGGTTTGCCCACCATATTGGTTTGGTAGGGTATTAATATGGGATTGGTGAACATATGATGGAGGGACTTGAAGATTAGATGCTATGTTGCTATTGTATAAATTTTTAGTAGGAAGGGTGTTATGAAGAAGTCTTGAAGTTGTATTGTGTTGTATCCCAGATTGTTGAAAATTGGTGTTTGGCTTCATTTTAGGTTTTTGTCGATTTGAAGCATATTGATCAATAGTTTGAAGAAACAAAGCAGTGAATGAAGGTTTCTTTTGTGTGGGAATGATTTTAGGCTCAATAACAGGTTCCTTAGGAGGTTGGGTAACCTGTTGTTTTTGCATATTCTGAATCATAGTGGCCATATCCATATTGGATGGCCCAACTTTATCACTTTCTTGATCGATAAAAGACAAAGGATTAGTGTGCACGTTAAACATATGTTCCATGGCTGCTTGAGTATCACTAATTTGTCCTTTATCAATACGAACTGCCATATTAAGAGCACCAATGTTATTATTGAAAAATTTCCAAAAATGATCTAAGTTATCAAAAGCAATAGTTCCATCTGGAGCTATTCTAGGGGATGAGGATCCTTCCTCTTTAAGATTTTCTTGTTGTTCATTGTCTTCAACCAGGTCATATTCTGGTTGTTCTAGAGTTTCTCCTTCTGGAATTGGATCCTCAGGAAGGACATTTGGGTTTTTTGTTTTGTCTTCTAACCAATCTTCTTCTTCTTCATTAGTTTGTTTACCATTCCTAAGTCTAGGCATTGTGCTTAAACTTAGATTTTAACAAATATATATATACTTGTATATATATATGTGCAACAAGCTTAAGAGGTATATATTTTAATTATATACCTACTATAATATTTAAAATAAAATGTTTTTTGGTTTTTGTTATGTTTTCTTTTTTATAACAATATTATAAATATAACAAACATCACACAAAACGCAAGAAATAATGATAATGAAAGCAATGATCTAGTTCTCTATAAACAATTTATAAATATCATTAATGGGCTCAAGTTCTTCAGGAGTCATGAAATGTTCTTCTTCAAATTGAAAATTTTCTTTCAAGAATTTGACAAAAAGTGCTATAGTGATATTATCTATTTCAGACTCTGGTAGGTAGAAGTAAAGCTCGTGGCAATACTCTCGATATAACACAACTCTAGGAACTCTATTCCATCTTTACCTATCCGTAAGAACGACCTCTTGGTCTTCTACATGACCTAGGAATTGGTGTATAATGGCTGCATTCTCGAGGTATTCCTCAAAGGTGAACAATTCTAAAGACACAAGAGCTCTCCTATAAGCTAACCATCTATGGCAAGCTCTTTGAAGTTCATGATAAAAGACGAGTTGATGAGGATCCAGGATTCTATCTAGGACAAGCCTCTTGATTTGTTTAAGTTCTGTTGACCTAGATGAAATGACACCTAGTCTCCTATCAAGTTCGTCCCACAAAAGTTGGTTTCTATCTATTTCAGGCACACTAAGCACATAATTGATTTCTATGGCTGCTAATTGGTTTTCAACATTTATAATAACTGCTAGTCTTTTCTTAGGAGCTACCATCTAAACATGATATGCAACTTAGTAGTTTTATAATGATTTTAAATGCATCTATGTTTTTGTTTTTTTTTTCAAAAGGTTTTAGTTTCACGTCGGGTTCACCAAAATGTATTGTTCCAAATTTTCTGCACCCTTACCTTCAGGCTAAAGGATCCATGCCCGAAGGGGGATGCGGGAAGGATGGGACAATACCTCGGACTGAGAGGCCTTGCAAAGGTCCCGCCTCTCGGGGGAGGTGTATTATGGTGATTTTTCGATGGATGGTGGGTTCACCAGGAAACTTTTGAATGGCAGTTTCCACGCCTAGGTTGGGAATGTGTTTTATGTGTTCAATTTTATCCTTAAACATCCAAGTCCTAGGTTTGGCCAAATGAATCTAAGTTGTTCTATATGAAATGCATGTTTAAATACAAAAAATAGATTTAAACAGAAAACATAGAGGATAAATTAAATGAAAAAATCCATACCTAGTTTCGGATGTCTGATGGAGGTTCTGATTTTTGAAGCAGTCCAGATCGTCTAGAATTTGACAGGATCGTCTCCTATCTGATAGGATCGTCTGAGATCTGACGAATTCATCAGATGAATTCGTCAGAGACCTACAAACAGAGAAATAGGCACAGAATATAGAAAATACAGCAATACAAACAGAGGGCAATGATGTGAAATAATAATAAGAATGTTAATAAGATAATCCTGAATAGGAATGCAAGAAAATTATGATGTTTTAATAGTTAATCATGATTTCATTATGCAATTAAACTACATGGGTGAACTCCAAGATGTAGAATAGCAAAAAATAATAAATAAACTGACTAGATGCAGAATAAAACAGCAGATGAGAAGAGAAAAATGCAAACTCTGGGCATTGATTGCCCCCAATGTTGATTGTAGTCAAAATCATCTCGGATTGGTACGAAATCGTCTCGAATTGAACAGGATCATCTATGATGATCTGAGCTTGCTTCGGCTGAAGAATGACAAGGTTCCTGCAACAAAATTTGGATAGGACAAGTGTAGATGGTAATTCAGGATGTTTTAGTGCGTGTAAAGGTCAAGTTACAGGAAATTTCAGCTAGGGGAAAGTCAATGGGGGTCCTAAGGTTTAAATAGGCTTAGGAGGGAAGTTGGGAGGTTGGAGATCATCCTAATTTGGAAGATCTCCAACGGGGGAGGTCTCTAATGGTGCAGACATGCTTCTGCCCAACTTAGAGACGTTGTTGAAACAGAGGCTAACTATGAAAAATCAGTTTTGGGACAAGATCGTCTGGACGTCCTAGTCCAGATGAAATCGTCCGATCTGAGGCGATATCGTCTGATCGGCGACGATATCGTCAAACGGTCAAAACAAACTCTAAAAATGGCGTGGGAAAGGAGGAAACGGGTTAAACGACGATTTGGGAGTGGTTTTGGGGGTTGAATTTGAATTTGAATTATTACTAAGGTAATTGTAATTATTGCTAATTTTTACTGCACCAATTTTTTTTTTTGATAATTATGTGTTTGTATTTATAACGGGTTTTAACAAGGATCCCAAAACCTGATTACATAAGCAATGGGCCTAGGGCATCAATCCCTTGAAACCGAACACCAAAACAGAAATCCCGCCCAGCGGTAACAGTAAGCATGAAACAATCCCTCTCGGCGGGAAACAAACAAATAAGAAAAAAAGTAGTTTTGGAGATCTCGCTCAGCGGGGAGTAGCCAAAAACCACCATCGAGAAGATCCCGCCCAACAGGAAGCAAAGAAAAACCGTTACAATAAAATCTTGCCTCGCGGGAAGCAGTCAAAACCACCACAAACAGTCCCGCCTAGCGGAAGGCAACAGGGAAATCCCGCCATCCGGGAAACCGAGAGAAAATAAAGGATCCCGCCTCGCGGGAAAACCGGCGGATTTGGCGGATCCCGCCCTATGGAGAAACCATCCCGCCCACCGGGAAAACATTCAGTTCAGCGAGAGCCATTCTGTAGGAAGCCGACAGCCAGCACAGAGAGGATCCAGTCCATCAGGAAGTGACCAGAGAGTTGCACCACAAGGAACCCGCCCCGGGAAAACAGAAGAGGATCCCAGCAGCAGGGACCAAGAATCCCGTCCAAGCACAGAGCCTGTCGAGGATTCACAAGAAAAAGGGGGAAGCTGTCCAAACCCTAAACCATCACCTCCACCGCACTAAGAAACGTAGGGGACCAGATCCACGCGAATCACTTGCAAAAAACCCCAGGGGGAAGCCTGAGGGAAAAAGGGAAGGGATCCCCAACCAAACAGGGATCCCTGGGAAGCACCAGTTCAAAAAAACAACCAAGGAAACCCTAGCCGACCGGGAGGGGCGCAGATAGTGGAGAAGGATCTCCCCCCAGGAGATCATCTGCAAACAACCACTCCCCGGGAGGGATGACCTGGGTTGAGCCAGGGACTGGGCAGAAACCAGGAGCCATGGGAGGGGGAGCAGGGGAGGGACCAGAGCCCTCCCCTCTCAACCCTATCAGGGTCAAAACAGATCCTAATACTGCACCAATTTTAAGGTGCTACAGTACTCATGTATTTTCACCAATAGGTTTCATTTTTCAATGTGTACAATCTATAGTTGGTCAATGCACATGACCAATTGTAAGAAAATCATATTCCACCAATACAAGGTGAAACCTAAACATGATGTAGATCATAAAGTTATCCTTGATTAATATTCTTTTGTAGAGTCAAATCTTAAGACTATAAACCATAAGAGGAATGCTTTTTTTTTCTTTGTTTTCTTGTATTTACATAGTGGAATTGGTAGCCACCACGAAACCAGATAGGTTGTCCAAATTTTATGGCCGCCATAGTATTCTACGCTATTCACCCTAGAAGCCACCACATAGATCTTCATGTAGTCTGCCCATATAACCACCATGCCACAATCATTTTAAACCTTTTATGCCACTAAAAGCACCAAAAAAGTGACAAGCATTCAGTCTGGCGAGGCCCAATATTTGAACCTTGGATATCCGCACCCCTTATGGGTTTTGGATGAACCAATTGGTCTACACCTTGGACCTAACCATAAGAGGAATGTTATCTTCTTATCTTTCCCATTTAATAATTATACTTCTAATTATAAGGTGGATTGATGAAGCCCATAAAATCTAATCGCTAATTTTCAATTGATTAATTGATAATTGTGGATTAGTGGATTCTCAGTTGACTAAAAAGGTCTTCACATGTATTGGAATTAATCATAATGATTTACACAATATTTATCCAATAGAATTTTAGCTCTCCTTAACAAAGTTTCCTTCATAAGGCTCATTTTGACAAGCTTTTTTTTTGTGTGGAAAACATCCCATAAGGGATGCCACTTTCGTGTAAGATCCAAGGAGGCAGGGGTATCTATTCCACCAAAAATTCCCAGGATGCGAACCTGGGCTACCATATTTGACATACTCAAAGAGCAAACAAACACACAAAAACAATTAAAAAAAAAACAATAAAAATAATAAAAATAAATAAAAAAACATGCTCCTTGAGTGTGTCAAAAAGAAAAACACAACCAAACACACACACAATAAGATAAAAAACAAAAAAACCACAACATGAACCACAGAGAAAAAACACAAGAACAACATAACAAAACACAAACATGACAAAAACAATAGAACACTACAAAAACAACAAACAAAAACATGAAAAATAAACACAACCAAAACCTAAAAAATAAAAAAAAATAAAAATAAAAAACAACCAAAAACAAACAATAAACAAATATATATATATATAGAAAACACTCACACATAAAAACACTAAATAACACAAACAAATAGAAACACAAGAACAATAACAAAAACATAGAAAAACACAAAACAACAAAAACACAAGAACAATAAAAAACAACACATATAACTCAAAAATAAAATAAAACAAAAGAACACACACACCTTAAAAACTAAACAAAAAAAGAAAAAAGAAAAAAGAAAAAAATGAACATAACAATTACCTATCTAGACCAAAATAATTTTAAGTCAAGAATCAACAGAGGAAACAAAATAAAGAATAGTTTGAGATAGGAAACTAAAATAACCCGATCAAACCAAAGAGAAGAAAAAATAAAGTAAGAAGAAACTAGGTACCTTCAAAACTTGAGTCATCCAAATAAATGATATAAAGAATAGCTTCCCTAATTTGCAAAGCCCACCATCTAGGAGGGTGGTCGTAACAAGTAATATCACCTTTGTACAATGCCCAATTAGCTAAAGCATCAGCACTCTTGTTTTGATCTCTGACCACATGATTGTAATCAACTTTCAAAATCTCATATGGATTAATTGAATCTTCTCAATAATTCTTTTTATTCTCCAATCAACCTTATGATTCTTATAAGGAGTCTTCGAAATATTAATCATGAGTTGAGAGTCAAAATCAACTAACACATTTTCCCATCCAACTTAGTAGCCTCTTGAAGACCTCTGAGGATACCATACCCCTCAACAAGGTTATTGGAAAGAATACCCAAATTCTCAGCAAAAGTAAAAACCAAGGAGCTATCTGAAAGTCTACCAATTCCTCCTACATTGGCTTTTCCAAGGTTCCCTCTAGAGGCACCATCAGTATTGAATTTTATAAAATCCTTAGGAGGAGGTTGCCAATTTCTTGTTCTATCCATCTTATAAATACTCACATTCCATTTAATTTGGTTGTCCTTAGAATATTTAATCTTCAATCTTTGCATCACTTGATCCCATATTTGGTGGGAGTTTTGGGGGTGATGAAGGAGTTGATGGACTGATTCAACAAATTTGGCTATGTTATTTTGCCAAATATAGTGAATATCCTTCCTATCTTGATTAAAAATTTGGTTGTTCATTTCATTCCAGATATTCCAAAGAAGAATGGTAGAACCCATCCAAACTAACTGCCTAATAAAATGATCAACACCCTCTTGCTTAGGCCAATCCCTCCAAAGATGTTCAAAAGTAAAAAAGTTGGACTACTATATGCCAAGTAAAGTGGCCATTCTCCTCCATATATCAGAGGTTAAAGTACACTCAATAAAAATATGGTTGAGAGTTTCTACATTCTCTTCACACATTTCACATCTAAAAGGGCCATGAAAAAAACACTTCATAAGTTGCTCACAAGTAAGCACCCTATGATGCAATAAAAGCCAAGTAAAGAACCTCACCTTAGGCCAAAGATTTTGAGCCCACAACTAAGAAAATAGGTTAGAAGATTTGCTGGGATTATTATGACATAAGGTCTTCTTATATCTTGATTTATCCAAGACCATGGATTCCTGTCTAGTAGAGCAGTGAAAGAAAATAACTTTAGATTTGTCTTCATTGATCAACTGCCCAGTAGCCTTAGAAAAATAGCTAATGATTTGCTTAGTATTATAAACGTCCTTAACAATAGCTTTAACTTAAAGAGTATATTCATCCACAAATTGAATATGAGATATAGGTCTAGCTCAATGAGAAATGGTAACTCCCTCAAGGGTTTTGTTTTCCCTCTTTTTGGTTATAGTCCTTCCTAAGCATTTAGTAAGAATGATGAATAAATAAGGGGATAGTGGGTCACCTTGCCTAATACCTTTGGAAGTTGGGAACAACTGAGAAGGCCTACCCTTGATAAAAACTAAGTAGGAAACTAAAGAGAAACATCCCATAATCCAATCCATCCAATCCTTAGAGAAACCAAATTGCCTCAAAACTTTGATAAGGAAGTGCCAATCCACTCTATCATAAGCTTTGGATAAGTCTAACCGAATGAACATGGAAGGAAATTTTTGCATATCCATGAAATGGATGGCTTCCTGAGCAAGAACTATCTCATATACTATTTGATGCCCTTCCACATAACCCCCTTGCTCAGGGGAAATAATCTTATGCAAAAGAGACTTCAACCTTTCTTCCATGATCTTAGTAATTATTTTGAGAAGAATATTACATAAAGCAATAGGTCTAAAAGCTAAGATATGATCAACCTATTGATATTTTGGAACAAGAGTAATATAAGTTTTATTTATAGCCTTCAAAATATCTTTGGATTTCCTGGCTTCTTCCACCACCTCTTATAAATCAGCATTAAGGATATCCCAGAACTCTAGTTAGAACTCAATGGAAAAACCATCAGGACCTAGGGTTTTCTCTTTTTGCATTTTAAAAACTACCTGTTGAATCTCATTTATAGTAAGAAAAGTTAAAATAGAGTTCTCCTCCAAAGTGATAAGAGAAGATATTGCTTGAAGAACATTTTGTTGAGAAGTTGAGTCAAGAGGAGTAGCAGTAAAAAGATTGGAAAAGTAATTGACAACAATACAGTTCATGCCATCCGAAGTAAAGACAACATCTCCAAAATATTATAGGAAAAGTAATCAACAATAATAGATTTCATGCCATACCAAGTATAGAAAACATCTCCAAAATCTAATTTTAGGGAAGAAATAAAGTTACGAGATCTTTGAGCTAGAAGAGATTTGAGCCAAAAATTTGTGTTTTGATCTGCTTCTTTGAGCCATTAAATTCTATATTTTTGCTTCCATAAGAGTTATTCTCTTTTCCCATTCCTCTAAATGAGTTGTGAGTTTGATTTCATCTGCACTTCTATTATCTGTGAGGCCATCTAAACGGATTTTATTATTCAAAATTTTAAGTTGAGCAATAACTTCATATTGTTTTTTATGAACATCCCCAAACTCCTTCTAGTTCCAAGTCTTGATTTTGGATTTAATATATTGCAGTATTTTGGTAAAACAAAACATCTTAGTCCCATGCCTAGGCTTACCTTCCTTCCTCCATTATTGCACATGAGGTCTAAAGGAACTGTCTCTAAGCCACATTATGAAAATGAAAAGGAGAGAAAATCACATCGGTTTTCCACATTTCCACCATGACTGGCCAGTGATCCGAACCAACATTGTTAAGATTCTTATCTTTAGGAATGTGACCATGGATTAAGAAATTTTTAGAGAGTAAAAACCTATCTAATCTCTCGATTATACAAACTAAGCCTTGCCTTCTATTAGACCAGGTCATAAGGCCATTATCTAGTTTGATGTCCACAAGATGAAGGTTTGCAATATATTCGCTCATGAGGTTAGTGCTTTTATCCAAACTTCTATTTCGCCCCATTTTATCATCCAGAGAGAGGATAGTATTGAAATCTCCTCCGATCAAGATCCAAGCTCTAGGAAAATGAGATATAATATGAGTTATATCCTTCCACTATCTTCATTTTTTCTCCAAAGAAGTCAAAGCATAAATAGTAATGCAGAGCATAATTTGGTTGGAATGTTTTAGGATTGAGTTTTTTATGTTTTTCCAAAACCTCGTTTTTTTTTATATATTTTTCAAAAAATTTGTTTTCTTTTCTCTTTCAAATTTTGATTTCCAATAGTATCACTGATGAGAGGATATACTACTTGGTTGTGGCAAAAGAAGAAAAAAGAGATTAGTTTTTTTAGCCAAACCTATGGTGCCAAGGAAATCATTGGTTGGCTTGAGTTCTTCGTAAATACCTTCAAGCCACTTGACAAAGTTACAAAAATGATTTGTTAACATTTTTTTCTACAAAGGTGTGATAGGAGAACTTGATTGGTTTGATGTCCACAAGATGAAGGTTTGCAATATATTCACTCATGAGGTTAGTGCTTTTATCCAAATTTCTATTTCCCCCCATTTTCTCATCCAGAGAGAGGATAGTATTGAAATCTCCTCCGATCAAGATCCAAGATTCACGAAAATGAGATATAATATGAGTTATATCCTTCCACTATCTTATTTTTTTCTCAAAATAAGTCAAAGCATAAATATTAATGCAGAGCATTATTTGGTTGGAATGTTTTAGGATTGAATTTTTTATGTTTTTCCAAAACCTCATTTATTTTTTATATATTTTTCAAAAAAATTGTTTCCTTTTCTCTTTCAAATTTTGATTGCCAATAATAGCACTGATGAGAGGAGATACTACTTAGTTGTGGCAAAAGAAGAAAAAAGATATTAGTTTTTTTAGCCAAACCCATGGTGCCAAGGAAATCATTGGTTGGCTTGAGTTCTTCGCAAATACCTTCAAGCCACTTGACAAGGTTACAAAAATGATTTGGTAACATTTTTTTTTTCTACAAAGGTGTGATAGGAGAACTTGATTGGTTGTGTTTGACATAATTTTTATGTAGAAAAAACTGTTATAAATATGGATCAACCATTAAATTTTTTGTATTCTTTGTAAAATTTTAAGGGGTTCATAGTTCAACACTTGTTTCCATTTCACCGCTACATATCTCAAATTTACATTTCAAAAAATTTACCTTTTCCTTCCAAAATTTGAAAATTAGAAATTTTTAAGGGATATTTTAGTAATTTGGTAGGAAGATAGTTAATTGGCTACACATATCTCATGCTAATACAGGCTTGTGGCATGAGCGAGAAAAGGGGGGTATGGCAATTTTGATTGCTTTTTATTTTGTTCTCCTCATTTTATTCCCAATCATGGTGCTTAGAGATATGGCTAGCTAGGAGGTCTTAGGTTCAAACCTCCCCCACTCACTCTTTGAATGAATATGATGACATAAACATACTCTCAAAGCATGCCCCTAGTGACATTAGCACTTTTGAGGATGTGGCATAATTTTTTACCTATAGAATTGATGTGGTAGGATCATACGAATGCCAAGTGGTAGTCCATATAGATGGTATGGCACAAATCCTACAATGATATATGTCATTATCTACAATAGAGTAGGTATGTTAACATATCTAGAGGTGACATTGGGTAAAAAAGAAAATATAAGAAAATATTTGGTTTGACTCCATATATATATTTTTAATTAATTTTTGGAAAACATCTAGAAAGGGATGCCACTTTCGGGTGATACCCAAGGAGGCAGGGGTATCTATTTCACCAAAAGCACCCAAGAATCGGACCTGGCCTACCACCTTTGACATACTCAAGGAGCAAACAAACACACAAAACCAATTTAGAAATAAGTAAATAACAACAAAAATAATAAAATAAAATAAAAAACATGCTCCTTGAGTGTGTCAAAAATAAAAGCACAACCAAACACACACGCACAATAAGATAAAAGAAACCACAACACGAACCACATAACAAAACACAAACAAGACAAAAACAACAAAACACTACAAAGACATAACCCAAAAAAAACATGAAAAAAACAAAACCAAAACCTAAAATATATATAAAAAAAAAAAAAAACAACCAACAACAGACAATAAACAAAAACAAAAAACATAAAAAACACTCACACAAAAAAACACGAATTAACACAAAAAAAAAAGAAACACAAGAACAAGAACAAAAAAACACAAGAACAATAACAAAAAACATAAAAAACACAAAACAACAAAAACACGAACAACAAAAAACAACACAACACAAAAACAAAACAAAACTAAAGAATACACACCTTAAAAAACTAAACAAAAAAATAAAAAATAAAATAAATTGAACATAACAATGACCTATCTAGACCAAAATATAATAAATTAAATCTTAAATATATTTATTTATACATAGATTTGGAAACATAATTTATAGATACTTATTTTTAGTTAAGAAACTAATATATTTTTCCTAATTTTTTTTTCTATCATACTCTAATATTAGAAACTCATAATTATAATTTTTAAAGGCTCACCCAAGCAAAGGTGAAGTAAAAGTAATAGATTAATTATGTTCATAATATGAATAGTATACTAAACCACAGGTTTAATAGTGGTAATATATACATATTTTACTAATAT
The DNA here is from genome assembly GCA_028583015.1 of Wollemia nobilis. NCBI lineage: Eukaryota > Viridiplantae > Streptophyta > Pinopsida > Araucariales > Araucariaceae > Wollemia > Wollemia nobilis. The sequence continues at coordinate 821,510 of JAQPPZ010003077.1, forward strand.
AAATGTTAATGGAAAAACTTCAATGACTTCCTTTGAGGGTAATTGATTTTTATGATGATTCCCATTTTCTTAACTGGTTATTGGCCTCCAAAAAAATAGTAATTATCCTGAGAGAGAGAGATATGAGTGGTCAATGTTTACAATCTAAATTCATTATAAATTAAAATCTTTGACATATATATATATATATATATATATATATACAAAGTTTTTTAAAACTCATTTGAGGCATTTCCAAGGACTACTTCTAGAGAAATTTCTTGGGGTTCCTCTCCCTCCTACTCTTTAATAAGATTATATAGCCTAGAACTCTTCATCATTTTCCTATTTAGTAGACTTTGTAGGTCGTTGATCCTCCTACTAATCTAGTTGTGTTTTTTCCCTATAATAGATGTAGGTCTTGTCAACCCATAGCTGAGTGACGACTTGCATGCCCTGTCAAGTGCCTACAATAAAATGCTTGACCTATCATGTCAATGTGTCCCAACTAACATAATTCGCTTGATTATATTATTATATTGATCTTGATGGCACAATTAATCATGTATAGGATAGGGTAACACTTTATGGGAAATTTGGCAATGGATACACATGCTTGGGTGGTTGTGCTAGCTATGAGTGGATGAGTGGAAAGTCAAATGGAGGTTTGAATGAGTGATTTTCCACACACATGGAAAAAATGATGACTACATATATATTGCATGAGGATAAATAGGATATATTACAGGGGTATCCCAAAGTAAGAAAATAAAGGATGTTATATACAAAAGAAGAAAAATGGTAATGATTGCAAATGCTCAAGATGAATAAAAAGTGATAATAATTATAGAAAGTGAAATACGCTTACTTGAATTACTTGAAAATTTGATAAGTGGATGTAAGTCCAACTAGTATATGAGCATGATCTATTGAGAATTGATAGGGAAGATCAGCTAGTAAGCTAGTTTTTCTATTGTCTTTCCCTTAGTACTCATATGTATTTTCATCAATAGGTTTCATTTTTCAATGTGTACAATCTATAGTTGGTCAATGCACATGACTGATTGTAAGAAAATCATCTTCCACCAATACAAGGTGAAACCTAAACATGATGTAGATCATAAAGTTATCCTTGATTAATAGTCTTTTGTAGAGTCAAATCTTATGATTATAAACCATAAGAGGAATGTGATCTTCTTATCTTTCCCATTTAAGAATTATACTTCTCCTAATTAGAATGCGGATCGATGAAGCCCATAAAATCTAATCCCTAATTTTCAATTGATTAATTGATAATTGTGGATTAGTGCAATCTCATTTGACTAAAAAGGTCTTCACATGTGTTGGTATTGATCATAATGATTTACACAATATTTATCGAATAGAATTTTAGCTCTCCTTAACAAAGTTTCCTTCATTAGGCTCAATTTCACAAGTTTTTTTTTTTTTTTAATTTGTGGAAAACATCCTAGAAGGGATGCTACTTTCGCGTAAGACCCAAGGAGGCAAGGGTATCCATTCTGTAAAAAACACCCAAGACTCGAACTTGGCCTACCACCTTTGACATACTAAAAGAGTAAACAAACACACAAAAATAATTTAAAATAAAAAATAAATAAATAACAATAAAAATATAAAATATAAAAAACACTCACACATAAAAACACTAAATAACACAAACAAGAAGAAACACAACAATAACAAAAAACATAAAAAAACACAAAACAACAAAACACAAGAACAATAAAAAACAACACATAGAACGCAAAAACAAAACAAAACAAAAGAACACACACACCTTAAAAAACTAAACAAAAAAGGAAAAAAGAAAAAAGAAAAAAAATGAACATAACATTGACCTATCTAGACCATTGACCTATCTAGACCAGAAGACTTTTAAGGTAAGAATAAACATAGGGAACAAAATAAAGAATATTTTGAGCTAGGGAACTAAAATAACCTGAGAAAACCAAAGAGAAGAAAAAATAAAGCAAGAAGAAACTAGGTACCTTCAGAACTGGAGCCATCCAAAGAAATGATAGAAAGAAGAGCTTCCCTAATTTGCAAAGCCCACCATCTAGGAGGGTGGCCATAACAAGTAAGATCACCTTTGTCCAATGCCCAATTAGCTAAAGCATCAACACTCTTATTTTGATCTCTGACCATATTATTGTAATCAAATTTCAAAAATCCCATATGGATTAATTGAATATTCTCAATGATTCTTTTTATTCTCCAATCAACCTTATGATTCTTAGAAGAAGTCTTCGAAATATTAATCATGAGTTGAGATTCAAACTCAACTAACACCTTTTCCCATTCCCTCTAAGGCCTTTGAGGATACCATACCCCTCAACAAGGTTATTGGAAAGAATACCCAAATTCTCAGAAAAAGTAAAAACCAGAGAGCCATCTAAAAGTCTAGTGATTCCTCCCGCACTGGATTTTCTAGGGTTCCCTCTAGAGGCACCATCAGTATTGAATTTTCCAAAATTCTTAGGAGGAGGTTACCAATTTCTTGTTCTATCCATATTACAAATACTCACATTCCATTTAAGTTGGTTGCCCTTAGAATATTTGATCTTAAATATTTGCATCACTTGATCCCATATTTGGTGGGAGTTTTGGGGATTATTAAGGAGTTGATGGACTGATTCAACTAAGTTGGCTATGGTATTTTGCCAAATATAGTGAATATCCTTCCTATATTGATTAAAAATTTGGTTATTCCTTTCATTCCAGATATTCCAAAGAAGACTGGTATAACCCATCCAAACTAACTGCCTAATAAAATGATCAACACCCTCTTGCTTAGGCCAATCCCTCCAAATCTGTTCAAAAGTAAAAAAATTGGACCATTGTAAGCCAAGTAAAGTGGCCATTCTCCTCCATAGCTCAGAGGCTAAAGTATACTCAATAAAAATATGGTTGAGATTTTCTACATTATCTTCACACATCTAAAAGGGCCATGAGTTCATAAGTTGCTCACTAGTAAGCACCCTACGATGCAATAAAAGCCAAGTAAAGAACCTCACCTTAGGCCAGAGCTTTTGAGCCCACAACTAAAAAATATGTGAGAATATTGGTTGGGATTATTATGGCATAAGGTCAAATAACCTTGAGCAACTGAATAATCACCCTTAGTAGTGTTGTTCCAACCAAAACAATATTTTTCATGGGACCAAGAGAGAGATCTCATATGAAGGATGCCTTGGATATATTTCTTTGCCTTTCTGGGATTTGAATAGGCTAGTCCTTAATAGGGATCCAATATGCACCTTTATCCAGTTAGCTCAGTGAACCTCCTCCATCCAAAGCCTCCAATCGGGAAACTGAGTTATCAAAGGCTTGTGACCATCCCAAGAATCTATCCAAAAATTAATCTTAAATAAAATATAATAAATTAAATCTTAAATATATTTATTTATACATAGATTTGGAAACGTCAGTTATAAATACTTATTTTTTGTTAAGAAACTAATATATTTTTACTAATCTTTTTTCCTATCATACTCTAATATTAGAAACTCATAATTATAAATTTTAAAGGCTCACCCAAGCAAAGGTGAAGTAAAAGTAGTAGATTAATTATGTTCATAACATGAATAGTATACTAAACCACAACTTTAATAGTGGTAATATAAACATCTTTTACTAATTTAAATGTTAATGGAAAAACTTCAATGACTTCCTTTGAGGGTAATTGATTTTGATGATGATTCCCCTTTTCTTAAATGGTTATTGGCTCCAAAAAAAAATAGTAATTATCCTGAGATAGAGAGAGATATGAGTCGTCAATGTTTACAATCTAACTTCATTATAAATTAATATCTTTGACATTAATATATATATATATATATATATATATATATATATATATATATATATATATATATATATATATAAAGTTTTTTTAAACTCATTTGAGGCATTTCCAAGGACTACTTCTAGAGAAATTTCTTGGGGTTCCTCTCCCTCCTACTCTTTAATAAGATTATATAGCCTAGCACTCTTCATCATTTACCTATTTAGTAGACTTTTTTAGGTTGTTGATCCTCCTACTATTCTAGTTGTATTTTTTCCCTATAATAGAGGTAGGTCTTGTCAACCCATAGCTGAGTGATGACTTGCATGCCCTGTCAAGTGCCTACAATAAAAATGCTTGACCTATCATGTCAATGTGTCCCAACTAACATAATTCGCTTGCTTATATTATTATATTGATCTTGATGGCACAATTAATCATGTATAGGATAGGGTAACATTTTATGGAAAATTGTGCAATGGATACACATGCTTGGGTGGTTGTGCCAGCTATGAGTGGATGAGTGGAAAGTCAAATGGAGGTTTGAATGAGTGATTTTCCACACACATGAAAAAAATGATGACTACATATATATTGCATGAGGATAAATAGGATATATTACAGGGGTATCCCAAAGTAAGAAAATAAAGGATGTTATATACAAAAGAAGAAAAATGGTAATGATTGCAAATGCTCAAGATGAATAAAAAGCGACAATAATTATAGAAAGTGAAATATGATTCCTTGAATTACTTGAAAATTTGATAAGTGGATGTAATTCAAACTAGGATATGAGCATGATCTATTGAGAATTTATAGGGAAGATTAGCTAGTACGCTATTTTTTCTATTGTATTTCCCTTAGTACTCATATGTATTTTCACCAATAGGTTTCATTTTTCAATGTGTACAATCTATAGTTGGTCAATGCACATGACTAATTGTAAGAAAATCATCTTCCACCAATACAAGGTGAAACCTAAACATGATGTAGATCATAAAGTTATCCTTGATTAATAGTATTTTTTTAGAGTCAAAGCTTATGATTATAAACCATAAAAGGAATATTATCTTCTTATCTTGGCCATTTAAGAATTATACTTCTCCTAATTAGAAGGTGGATCAATGAAGCCCGTAAAATCTAATCCCTAATTTTCAATTGATTAATTGATAATTGTTGATTAGTGGATTCTCATTTGACTAAAAAGGTCTTCGCATGTGTTGGAATTGATCATAATGATTTACACAATATTTGTCCAATATAATTTTAGCTCTCCTTAACAAAGTTTTCTTCATAAGGCTCATTTTGACAAGATTTTTTTATTTTTATTTGTGGAAAACATCCCAGGAGGGATGCCACTTTTTGGTAAGACCCAAGGAGGCAGGGGTATCCATTCTACCAAAAATACCTAGGATGCAAACTTGGACTACCACCTTTGACATACTCAAAGAGCAAGCAAACACACAAAGAATTTAAAACAAATAAATAAATAAATATTAATAAAAATAATAAAAAACATGCTCCTTGAGTGTGTCAAAATGAAAAACACAACCAAACACACACAATAAGATAAAAATATATAAAAACCACAACATGAACCACATAGAAAAAACACAAGAACAACATAACAAAACACAAACATGACAAAAACAACACACTACGAAGACAACAAAAAAACACAACCAAAACCTGAAAAATTAAAAAAATTAAAAAATAAAATAAAAATAAAAATAAAAAATAACCAACAACATACAATAAAAAAAACAAAATATATAGAAAACACTCACACATAAAAATACTAAATAACACAAACAAATAGAAACATAAGAACAATAACAAAAAACATTAAAAAATACAAAACAACAAAAATACAAGAACAATAAAAAAAAACACATAGAACACAAAAACAAAACAAAACAAAAGAACACACACATCTTAAAAAACTAAACAAAAAAAGAAAAAATAAAAAGGAAAAAAAATAAATATTGTAGACACCTAAAACATGTAATGTCTAGGGGAGCTACTCACATAGACACATTCATAAGATCATATGACATAATCTTGGACTTTCCAAGCACCAAAATTTGTTCTCACCACTCATATGGGGTATTTTGAGCCCATCCAAGCTTAGCCACTCAATACTAAAGCAACCAGACCTTAGCCGCTCAAGCCTAGAGCGACCAGACCTTAGCCGTTGTAGATGATAGCGACCAAATCTTAACTTCTGCAAATGATAGTGGCTAAGAAATAAAGAGCATTTTGTCGATAGATATGCCCAATCACGGGTGAAAGTGGCAATTTGCATGCAATAAAGGTGAGCAAGAGTAACTTTGCATTCCCTTTCATGACCAGTTCACATAGGAGACTTGAGTTTGCATTTAGACTTCAGTTAACTAATTTTTAAACATAGAAAAGACAAAATCTTCTCATGTTAACCTTCACTACGCATGAGGGATTCAATCCTAGGGTTTGAGCATAGACTTTAGGGTTTCACACACTTTAAAAGGTGCAAGCCTAAGAGCACCAAAGGATCAAATAATCATCAAAGATCAATATCAGAGCAGAATAAGTCCAAATTTGAGGAGAGCTTTCAAGACTTGGAGAGCTTCCTTGGAGATCACATTTATGGTGAAGCCCTAACAAATTGGAGAGCAAAGCAATCACCATTTCATAAACATCGGATACAAGCTTTGATCCATAGCTTTGGAGCAAATAGAAAGAGATTCACTTTAGCGGCCACTATCAGTGGATAGTGGCATGTAGGCCTAGCTTAGGGTTTTAGACTTTAGTTTCATTATTCTATTTAGCATAGCATAATTTCATTCATTCACATTCATAGCATTAGTTTCATTTGCACTTGCTTCATTTGAGTATATTCATTGCTAACAACCTCATCCGAGGAGGCAATCTCGGACATCTAAGTGTGTGTTGTTGTTTCATTTCTCATAGGGCCACAGGTTCATTATACAGAAGCTACAATATACGAGAGCAAACAGATCCCTCTAGGAAACATACCTAGAGAAGGAGGCATTTGTGAGCCCTCATACAATTTTGTGTGCAAAACTGGGAAGCTTGTGATAGTGCACCACCGCTTTGCAAGGGGACATTTTACCCACTTATAACCTTATTGTATAAAAATGGGTATCCCCTAAGAGGGATTGACATGTAACCGAGTTTCAATACGAATGAAAAGATCTATCTTTGTTACTTTTGTGTTATATGCTTTTTCATGGTCTTTTATTTCATTTTGGGTTTAACACATTTGCAAGTAGAGTAAGAGCGATGTGTGCACCTCGGGGTCACTACAAATGGCGATCATGGAGGGACCTCCACTAATTTTTCATTTTTTTTCCTAGATAATGACTTAATTTTGTGTGCAAGCTTAGCTGCTCTGGTCTACAGTAGCCAGAAATCAGCCGCTCTAAGCCACAACAACCAAAAGAGCCTTAGCCGCTCCTGCTAAAAATATCCAAAAACCAATCGCTTTGGTCGAAAGCAACCAGAACTGAAGAGCAGAAGAGGACAAAACCTCGATTCTTTGAGCTGGATTAGAGTTTGGTATAACTTCTCTGATATTTTATAGCCTTCTGTCTACTTCTGTGTGTTTAAAATAGTGAACTTAAAGCACATTTCTATTTGGGAATTGAAAGAATAAAAGAAGAAAGAATTAGGTTTTTTGCATATCTTAGAACTTATTTTAGATTTCCACTAGGTGTTGCTAGGAACAATGACTTATACTTGAAAAATTTTCCCTAGAATCCAACATGCTAGATATTGTATGTTGTTTGATTGCCTTGAGGTCTTGCAAGAGGCCATATTTACATGAAATTAAGTGCACCCATACAAATCATAGTAGTTCATGCATCTTTCTAAAGATTGAAATGTATTTTGCACTTAGGCATATAAGAGAGAATAATTTCTATTATATCATGCATTTTACTTCATGCAAGCTTAAAATGAACACCACACACGCATGTATCAGTTAAACATTGGGGATTTGGATTTCATCACCAACCCTCAATTTAGTCTGGTGATGTTGGAATTCATCTCCTTCCATCGATTTTCCCCCTAAATTCTCCTAGAAACGGATTGAAGACCTTCTTCATAGTGGTACTAAGGTACTTATATTCAAACTGTCTTCCACTATTGGAACATTCATTGGTTCAGAGTGGAAGAGCTAGGCAAACTCCCCACTGGGATTTCAGTGGTGTACCATAGTATATTTTGGGAAATCATGTTTGGCATGAGTACTCTTGATTATCACTATGGATGAGTCTCCTCATTCCAAATCCAAACCAAGAAATAAGAAACAACAAAACATCAAAATACAGTAAATAGTTTAGGCTACACTTAAAATCGTAAGCAAGATAAACATTTTCTTGATATTGTTTATGCAACACAAAAGCTAAAGTTTCCAAAAATGATGATCAAAACAAGAAGTAAACAACCTCAATCTGACACTGAAGGGGGATCTAAGGCAACTCATACCCTTAGGTGAAGCCACAATAACAGTGAAATACCTACTCAAAAGATCATGAGACACAGTTTCGTGAGTCTAAGAAGTGATAATTCAACCCTTGGGGGATCTCCTCGAGAAAACCCAAACAGGGAACCACATCATGAAACTACATCTCATAAACACAAAGAGGCCTCATGGCCATCATCATCAAGGAGACATGAGGAAACCTAAAGGGCTTCCTCTAAATGCACAAAAACTTCTCAGAGACATGAGGAAGCTTCAAGAGCTTCCTCCTCACTAGACATAAAGAGGGTTCTAGACCTCGTTCTTCACATAGATATGAAGAGGTTTCTCCATATCCATCCTCATGGAGGGTATAGAGGGATGCAAAACCCTCATCACCAAAGAGACACACAAGAGTCAAAACATCTCAACATTCACATGCAACACTTAGAACAGATCAGCCCACTAAGGGGCAGGAAACTAGAAACACATCCAATCATAGACATAAAATAGAAGATATCCTTAAAATAAGAGAAATTATTCCATTATACTATGAAATAATTGGAGTGAATGGCACCCTACGAGATCAGCCATGGAAAAAAATACAGTTGGATGAGTTGGATCAGTTGCACCCGAGGCCACCACCCAAAATTGTAGCCACAAAGAACTCTACATCTAGAAGTTCATGAACTGTGACTTCTAAGCCCACTTCTCAAATTGGTGGTGCCTTAGGATGACCCCACAGTAAATATACAGAGTCTGATCATAGAGACACCCAAAAATATGCTGAAATGTCACACTAGCTAGCCAAAGCAAAGAGATAGTAGAAACCTCTTCGAGGAATCTATGAATCAGAACTAAAAGAATAGAGTTAGATAAGCATGAGTCTTATATAACCGTGTAAATCAACCACGTGCAATGGTTATAAAATGCCTTGCGTAAGGAGAAAGATATTTTAGAAGCTCTTGAACATGATAAACAAAGAGAACGATTGTTATGCAAACATGAGCAACGCTTAAGAGAGCAAACTAAGCAGCTAGTTTGTAGCAAATAAAAAGAAAATAGAGATCAACACACTGACTCACAATAGAATGGACGCACTAGACAAGAAAGTGACCCACACCAAAATCACCCTCCAAATCATGAGTGGAATCCAACTGGGGGGGAATGGTAGACTTAATAAATCAATATCAAGCATATCCTGGATCCCCTCATAGGAGGGAAGAAAATAGAGAAAATCAAATGGATAGAGTGCTACCTCCACCATCACCATGGGGGGGTTTGCAAGAGGAAGAACTCCTTGCTTCAAAGGAATTATAAGATCTTACTAAAAAGATGAAATCATTTGAGAAATAGGAGGTTGTTGGGAGCCAACCAAAATTGAGCAAAATACACAACCAACCATTGTGTCCATCAGTTCCTAGACCTCCCTATCCTAAGCATTTTGATATGCCTAGGCTAGAGAAGTTTAAATATGAAGAACATGCACAAGACCATGTCACAAATTTCATTAATGCATGTTTTCATATTGAAGACAATGACACTCTTATGCTATGGACATTCATCATGACATTTTTGGGTGTAGCCACTCAATGGTTCAACCAATTGCCCAAGCATAGCATATCCAACTTTGAACAACTAGTGAATGCTTTTTTGAATTGTTTCTTCTTTGGTTCTAAGAGGAAAGTAAATCTCTTGAACCTGGCCAATTTAAGACATTATGATGATGATCCAGTAATGGATTACGGGAATATATGGAGAAAAGTCATGGCAAAATTATCATTCTTCGTTCCCACAAAGTAAATTGTCCGGATGTTCTCCAAGAGTTGTTCCAAACACATTTCCATCTTGCTTCAACTACAACAATACCCCTCATTTGAGAAAGCTTTAGTACAATACAAACTCATTGAGGACATCAAAGTAGATGAGGGAACCATAAAACTCCAAACCAAGGAGTGGAGAAAAAAAGACAAGAATGGCAAATATAAGCATAAGCAAGCAAACCCTGCCCCAGTAAATCAAGTGGTATTGGCTATGCCTAAGGACGGGGCTACATAGTAGTCCCAGAATTATCAAGCAAAGCCCCCACCAGATAACTATGATCAAAAGAACAATCAGGGTCGAAACAAAGAATGCAAACCCCCTTGTTATTTTAAGCCATTGATATAATCAATGCAATCAATCTTCAGTCAATTGAGCAAGGTAAGAAAGATCAGATTCCCTTATATACCTCTTATAGATCCCAACCATACCAAGCCAAAAAGATATAGGGAATATAAATTATGCCCGTATCACAAGATATCGGGGCATGATATCGAAGTTTGTGTTAGTTTCAAACATCAAGTGTAAAACATGATTGAGGTGGGAGAGCTAAAAGTGGACAACCAACTGGCCCCTAACAATAGAGACATGGGCATATACAGAAACCCACTTCCAAATCATGAGGCCTCTAGAGAGCAAGGGTCCCAAGTCAATCAGGTCCAAGTTGATATACCTACCCAAGGATGTGTTGGGATGGTCAAAATTGTCAATATAGCAACAGGAGTAGACAATATGGTCAACCACAACCTCCTACGGCTCCTATGAATTTCCTAGCTGCACTAAGGTAGAGGTAGGGGTAAAACAACCTTCCAAGTCCACAAACTCAACCTATGGTAACTATCTAGAGTAGACTTGAGCAAAACTTACAAACAACTCTGACTAAGCTATCTATTTATGATCTCATACAACAGTCCCCAAAGCACAGGTAGACCTTGATGGATATTTTAAGGTTAATTGAGATCCAACCACAAGATCCAAATGCATTCACCCATTTTGTGGGACAAGTAAAAGAATACCACAAACCTGTAATTTGATTCTATGATTATAAATTTAAGACAGTACCTACTGCCTTACCAGACCCTCCGCTGAACATTATGGCGTAAATAAATGATTTGTATTTTAAGCGAGTCTTGATCGATACAGGTTCATCAATCAACATCATCACAACAATGACAATAGAACACCTTAATATCCCCAATTCCAATATCGTTCCGATAGCCTATACACTAAGAGCTTTCAATGATGCTTTATGCAATACTGTGGGAATGATAGTCCTACCTATCAAGGTGGGGCATAATACCATCCCCATGATGTATCATGTCTTGGAAGGGGCCATGCAATACAAAATCCTCCTAGAGAGACCTTGGATAAGGGACATGAAATGTGTTCCTTCAATTTTACACCAATGTGTCAAGTATGTGCATGATAACAAAGTCTACATGGTGTTGGCTGATGAGGAGCCATTCAAGTATGTTCATCAAGTGGATTGTCTAGGAGAATTTGTGATTCCTTCTGCTCACTTTTTTGTAGGACCCTCATCTCCAACAGTGCAATTGAGTAATAAAGACAAAGGGTTACAAAAAGACCCATCTGCATAAACACCTCATTTTGCGCACAAAGTGGCCAATGCTTCTAATCAACCATCAACACCTAAACCAAAAAATGATCAAAATATAAAGGCACCTATGGTTGAGGAAAAATAAATTAAGGAAATTCTAACAATAGCTATTGAAGAAGGTCCAAGTCCCATGGATGAATAATATCATCAAGACCAAGTCGAAGATGATGACTACCACCCCGCTTCGCTAGTGTCATCCATGGGGTCATCCACCTCACATATGACTATACATTTGGAAAGCACAGGGATAGGAGAGTATCTTGTGCAGAACATAACCTTTACACCTATCATAGAGTCTATGCAAGATATGGGATGTCTAAAGGATCTAAGGCCACAAGTCGAAATAGTTGTTTTTCTTGGAATCCCTCCCAACCAAACAAATTTCATCTGCGCTGGACTGGACTGCACCAATAAGTCTACAGAAGAAGAGGAAAGTGATAACTTGTTCACTATTAATGTTTATTACCTCTCTAATATCGATTTCTCTTTAAGATACTTTGAGCACTGACATTGGCATGGCTACGATCTTGGTATCTACAAGCAGGGACGTATGCGGCCACTCGAGCTGCAATACTAGCTTCCCACTGATAGATTTGGGTAAGGCTATCACATTAGAGGTCGAGATGACTCTCTAGTAGTATCCTTAGATAGATTTAGCTTGGTGTTAGGAGAAGACATCAATTTTATTCCTTATCATCCACTAAGTTCAATACTTATATTCAATAGACAAGTGGTCACGATGAACATCCCACCACCTGAGACTTATGATCCAGGACTCACAATTGAGGTCATCATAGTGGGCTACAACTCATGGGATGATGAGAAAGAAGAAAGAGGATATGTACCAATTTATGATGAAGCACAAGAGGGCTCGGACTATCATGGGCCTCGCTACTTACAAAGACTTACTTGGTCCATCCATAATGAGAGTGGATATATATCAGATGAAAGTGACTATGAGTCAGAGAACTCAATAGAGAGAGCCTACTTTGGGCCAAGGCAATGGCCCCATGACTTAGGGCAGTATACTAATGCAAATGGATTTTTCATAGGTGACGAAGAATATGAGGATGAAACAGAGATGGCTTACTTAGATCCAAGACATGAGCCCCTCATCATAGGGCAGCACACTAATGCTAATGGCTTCTGGATAAGTGATGATAATTTTGAGGACGAGACTGATATGGCCTATCTTGGACCTTGCAATTTATGACAAGTCAATATGTTGGTGGAAAGAGAACTAACACTTCATGCCATAGACCCTGACTTGTGATTTTTAGGGAGACCTATTGATTTAGCTGTCATTTATCGCATGGTCAATCCCCCTCCACCAACATTCAAGAAATTATTATAACCCAATAATCCTATTATCAGTCTGGATCATGGGCTAGATCTAGATATTCCCATTCCTCTAGAGCCTCATCACGAGCATGTAAGGGAAACCTCTAAGAAAATATTTCACCCATGTGGTCTTGGAGATTTCATCTCATACATCAATACAATTTCCATTGATTTGACCACTCCACTTCATAACCCAGCCGATCCCACAAAACCTTTGTGTATTGACATAGAGATGATTGATTGGAACCACGTTGACTAACCCATAGAGCTTGAATATATTTTCTCTAATGAAAAGATGTTGTAACCATTTCATTTCTCACTAGGCTATGCCTATGACGTATTCCATGCTGGTTTGGATCCTGATTCAGTAGGACCTGTAAATCCTATCGATGACATTCTCTTGATACCCACGCCTCACTAGTTGGAGGATGGGTCACATATGGCTATAGAAGCAACTTTCAAAGTGGACATTAGCAATGATCATACTCAACCAAATAAAGTCAATTTCGAATAAAGTCTATCTCCAGAAGAACAAGCCATCATAATTCCTCTCCTGAAAGAGAGGCCAAATCTATTTGCTTGGACTTACAAGGATATGCCTAGGATAGATCCAAAGTTAGTCATTCACAATATTTCCTTGGACCCTATGAAGAAACCAGTAAAACATAAGTTGAGAAAAATGCATCCCACCATCGCCTTGATGGTAAAGAACAAATTGAAAAAACTATTGGATGCAATTTTCATAGTTCCTATTGACTACCCTGAGTGGGTATCGAACATGGTGCCCATGGGGAAACCCAATGGAAGATTCTGTATCTGCACAGAATTCAGAGACATAAATAGGGCAACTCCAAAGGATTCATTCCCATTGCCAAACATATATGCTCTTGTGGATGCAACCGTAGGTCATGAAATGCTCTCCCTAATGGATGGTTTTTCTGGATATAACCAGATCTGAATTAAACCCAAGGATAAACATAAAACCACTTTCATTACTCAATGGGGAACATTTTGTTACAAAGTAATGCCATTCAGTCTCAAGAATTCTAGTGCCACATATCAGTGGGTCATGACATATATATTCCATGACTACATGCATAAGATATTAAAAGATTATATGGATGACTTATTTGCCAAGTCCTTATTGCAGAAAGAGCATGCTGAAGTCCTTAGAAAAGTCTTTAATAACCTCATTGAGCACAATCTCAGATTGAATCCTAAGAAGTACATTTTTGGCGTAATTTCTAGAAAATTTTTAGGATTCATATTTTCCAAGAGAGGCATTGAATTTGATCCTACAAAGGTAAAGGCTATATTGGAAATGGCCACCCCTATCAACATTAGGGAATTAAGAAGCCTACAAGGCAAAATAACATCCATAAAAAGCTTCATTGCATAATTATCAAATAAGTGTCGATACATGAACCAGTTTCTATGCAAGGATGTCTCGTTTCATTGGGATGGAGAGTTCCAACAAGCCTTTGCAGAGATCAAAACTTATCTGGCGATGCCACCAGTGTTGGCTCCACTAAGGCCATACATACCATTCTTGTTATATGTATCGGTCACTGATTTCTCTTTGGGTACCATGTTGGCCCAAAAGAATGTGCAAAACAAAGAGCAAGTCATATATTACATTAGTCGCACATTGGTGAGTTATGAGCTAGGGTATGTGTATGTCAAAAAGTTGTGTTTAGCAGTGGTATTCGCAACTCAAAAGTTGTGATACTACATGTTGAGCCATACGACCTATGTTATATCAAAACAAATCCTTTGCAGTACATGATGAGCAAGACATATCACAATACGCGTACCACAAAGTGGATCATGCTATTGACAAAATTTGATCTAGTGTTCATAAGCCAAAATTCCATCAAGGGACAAATCATAGCAGATCAATTAACAGAGATGCCTCTTTAGGATAGCAAACCTCTCACCATAGAGTTGCCTGATGATGTGGTATTTGCACTATCAGATCCACCAAAACTCGAAGAACCTAAGAAGGAAAGAGACATACCATTTTTCTTTGATGGTTCAAAGTGTGAACAAGGAGGTGGACCAAGGATTGTCTTTATCACACTGTAGGACACTCCATTACCATTATCATTCAAACTAGACTTCCCTTGCACAAACAACAACATGGAATACGAGGTATTGATCTTAGGGTTTCAAATAGCCATAGCAATGGGAATTAAACTATTGAATATCTTTGGTGACTCCTTGCTCATAGTAAACCAAGTTAAGGGATTGTTCCAATGCAGGTGCCCAATCCTAAAAGCTTACAAGGAACTTTTTGACACTTACCTAACCTGGCTAGAATGGTATGACATCGAGGAAAACCCTCTTATGTCAAACAAATTTGCAAACACCATGGCATATTTGGGATCCTTAATCCCTCATAATCCGTCTATTGATTTTACAACCGTTCATGTGAAAGTGCTCATTTTTTTTGCAATACAACATGAGGTTATTGACAACCTAGAACTAGTCAACATGATACAAACCGAACCAAATCAGGGTTGGTCATTCAAAGTTAAAGCTTACTTGCAAACAACCCCTTGGGAATATTTGATCTCTCAAGGTCCTACAAAATGTGGAAAAACTATTCATCATAGGGTTGTTTCCCAGTCAGTGTTCATAAATGATAGATCACAAGAAGAGCATGTCATCCTATCCATAGAGGTCGTAGCTTATCAGGATTGGTTTTCCCAATTACGAGACTTCCTAAAGCTTGGAATAGTACCTCAAGTTCTATCGCATTCTGAAAGACGAGCATTCAAACAAAAAGTGACAAGATACATCTTAGGAGATATCCTCTACAAACGAGGATATAATGGAGTACTACTCCATTGTCTTGAGCCACAGGAAGTATCCTGGGTAATTTCAAAAGCTCATGATGGTACATGCGGAGGATATTTTAGTGGCATGGCCATTGTTAAGCGCATCTTGAGAATGGGTTAATATTGGACCACAATGGAAAAGGACTGTTGCAAATATGTCAAGAAATGCATTAAGTTCTAGCATCATGCAAATATCATGCACTTGCCCTCACAAGCCTTACAAACCATCTAGGTAGCATGGCCATTCTCGTTGTGGGGACTAACCTTGATTGGGAAGATTTCACCCCCATCCTTGGGCAAACACACATTCATCATAATGGCCATTGAGTACTTCACTAAATGGGTTGAAGCGATCTCCCTAACATCGACAATTGGACCAAGTATTACGAAGCTTATACTCCACAATATCATAAGTTATTTTGGGGTCCCTTAAAATATAATATCAGATAATGGGCCATATTTCAAGAACAAATTTTTTTGTGCTTTAAATGAAAAATACCATATTCAACATAGTTTTTCAATGCCTTATTATCCGCAAGCAAATGGGAAAGCAGAAGCCTCAAACAAAACAATAGTCTCCATCTTAAGAAAAATAGTGTAAGAAAATCACAAGGATTGGCACATACAATTACCTCTGGCACTATGGGCATATAGGACTAGTGTATGGATGCCCACTAAGGCAACACCATTTTCACTTGTATATGGCACTGAGGCCATCATGCCACTAGAGTTAGAAATTCCAACCCTACGCATAACATTGAAGGACTTCATAGATGATGATACCGTGCAACAAGGCCGCCTTGATCATTTGATGCTTCTTCATGAATGACGAGTCAATGCTTTAAAGCATGTTCGTGTTTACCAAGATTGCCTTGCATGAGCTTACAATAGTAAAGTCCACTTAAGAGATTTAAAAATTGGGGATCTTGTGCTCAAAGAGAACCAACAAAATTCTAATTTACCGCCGCACCTACGAGACAAATTTGCAGTAAATTGGATAGGCCCCTACATGATTTCATAAAGGGTTTGGCCTAGAGCATATCGCATTACATCATTGGATGGTGTTGAAGATCCTGAACCTATCAATAATTCACTTGAAAGCATTCTATACATAAAACAAAATAAAAAACACAAAAAAAAAAAATATCAAAAACGCAAAACATTGTAAAGAATCAAAAAAACAAACAAATCATAAAAACAAAAAAAAATCATTTCATTTAAAATGCTCCAAGGGTATTCAAGCCACTTGGTCAAATTCCAATCAAAATGCTCCAAGGGTATTCAATTTGCTTGGTCAAATTCCAATCAAAATGCTCCAAGGGTATTCATGTCGCTTCGTCAAATTCCAATCAAAATGCTTCAAGGGTATTCAAGCCACTTGGTAAAATTCCAATAAAAATGCTCCAAGGGTATTTCATGCTACTTGGTCAAAAATAAAATACCCCAAAGGCACAATAAGCCCTTTGGTCACATTAATCAAAAATACATAAAAAATATAAAATCAAAAATGCAAAAACAATTACATCTCACATCTTGCATCCACATAGTTGCATTACATTGTCATTTCCATTAAATTCGCATATGGTATAATCACAACCTTACAGGTAATGCCATATTTTGTATCATAAATTAAAACAAAATCCACCATCATCCATTCATTCATGTGTGTAATTGTGTTTCTCAACACAACCATATCAAAGTTGCTATAAGGAATGGACTAAGATTTTATGGTTATTCAAACCATATCTAGTGGTATTATCAAATTTTACGGAAAGCCATATTCATTAATAAAGAATAAGGAATGGTTGTGAAAACCTTAGATATTCAGAATCCCATCACTAATTATAAACACATAAATCCTAGCTGGACAAGGGAAGATGAAAGCTGCATATAGTGTCCTAAGTTACCTTAAGCGAAAAGGTTTATCCTTGCTTATCCCCCTGTGAAACCATTTCAAAGGTGCTGAGAAATAGCAAAAGGACAAGTTCTGCCTTATCCAGAAATGAGTGATTATCATCACTGCATACATCCTTTTCTTACATAAAAATAAGCAAAATCCTGGAACAAAATCCAAATCAAAATCTCAAAATTCAAAATCTTCAAAATTCAAACATCACACCCAAAATCATAGTGCAAAATATCAAAAGAACAAAATTAAAATAAACAGTGATTATCATTCACTATCCCTTGCTCAAAAGAAAACAAAAAAATTCAGTCAAAATAAACAATGATTTTCATCACTAGATATGAGCAAGTATCCTGAGTCGAAATGAAGAAAATAAGGGAATGGAACTTGAATCCCTAGAATTCTTAGCACAACCAAACCAAAAGTACGATGATATATCTAATACAAAAGCATTATGCATTTGTGTAGACCAATGTTTGAATGTGGATGAGCTAGCTTTAGGTAACCCAAAGTCACTTAGTGGTATAGTCCAACTGAGTCCAACATAGGATAATATGAACAATTGAGGTTCCCTGATATTAGCAATGGGCTTAAAGAATCCCGCCTGACATCGAAGGAAAATATTGCATTCTATCTAAATATATTTATTTGCATGCACATGGACAATGAATCCATAGGTCCATGATAAAAGCCTTGCCTCTTCAAAAATCTAGTATGGTCAGTATGCAGCTATTGATAGGGTAACTAGAATGTTTGAATCTCAAGCAAAGCCCCAAAAATTCTTGTATAGCAACAAATCATATCATCAATCATACCAAAATTTTATTTATAATATTCTATAAATTATGGGGTATCAACATAGTAGGATAGATACCACATATATATTAGAAATAATATATAGATGGTCACTGACTACTCTATATATTTTAATTTACATAAACTTATCAAGAAAATACATACATTTCACACCATTACATCTCACATATGAGTACTTAATCAATCCTTATGATATGAGTGATTATTTAAATTCATGATTATTTTTTACTTTCTGTGGTATCACCCATTAATATTGTCAGTATCATATGCATCCCTTATGTTTTAAGTGATTAAAGCACACAGGTTCATTCATACCATACCATCACAAAAGCTATATGCATATAATTTAAAGCAAATTAAACATGCATTTAAAAATAACATTGCATTAGGTCTGAGGTGTAGACCAATTGGTTCATCCACACCCCATAAGGGGGGCAGAGGTCCAAGGTTCAAATCTCGGGCCTCTTCGGATTGAATGCTTGTCCCTTTCCTGGTGCTTTCAACGACGTAAAAGGTTTAAAATGATTATGGCATGGTGGTTATAGGGGTGGACTACACGAAGATCTGTGTGGTGGATTTTGGGGCGGACAACGCAAAATACTGTGGCAGCCATAAAAAGCTGGACAGCCTGCTCGGATTCATGGCGGTTACCGATTCCACCATGTAAATTAAAAAAAAAAACATTGCATCCATAAATACAAAAGTAATCAATCATCCATAATTACATCATAAAGCACATCATAAAACATATGAGCAATATCCATATGCATATAACCATAAATACATCATTAGATCAACTCATAATACATCACATCATATCATATGAATATCTAAAGATATACACACATTAGCATTTATTTCAAATCCACATCATCATAAATATCATCTATCACCTAACACATACGTACATCAATTCATCATCATCCATCACATCATAAAACAAAAACATAAGCAATAAATGATACACATAATGAGTCATAAAACAAAGATATCATATAAATTTGTGTATCAAGTCCATAAAGGTATAAAAATGTTTGTGGGCTATAGTCAGGTAGGTCAAGACGACCTCAAAAATAAATAAAAAGAGCACCATCAATCAAATACAAGGGTTGATCCCCTGGCAGCACCTCCCCTAGTGCCACCTCCCCCTATGGCGGTGTCACAGGTCGAATGATGTGAACCTACTGGTCTCTATATCTAAGTTCGGGTCCTCTGGCTAGAATGGGCTAAAGACTACCCTGAGGTAGAGTGCCCACTGACCTGTGAACCACCTACACTGGGTGTCTCCCTAAGAATTAAGCCCATGCCTCCTGAGCTACATTTGAAGAGTGGTAATGTGACCAACATGCTCCTGAATCCACCCCTCATAATCATCCAATAGTAACTGCAGGTGTAGAACCTCTACCCTTGAATCTATCTCTAGATCCCCTTGTGGTGTAGGAGGGACAACAAAATGCATCCAATTAGTACCACCCATGATAGTAGCCTACAGAGCCTGTATCTACGCCGTGAGCTGCTCTATGGTGGCATCATGCTATGCTATGGTAGCATCTCATTTCTGCACCTAGATCTTGGTCAACTGGAGCTTAGCCTCGACCTCATGCAACTATGATCTCAGAGGAGAATCTCTCTCCTTAGGATCCAAATCCTCCTCATACTCCTCAGGAGCCTCTTGCTCCTCCACCACCACCTACTCTATTGGCTGTCCCCATACCTCAGTCTTGGCTTGGACTTTGTGCCTTGTTGGATCTGTGCCATCATCCCCACCATCGCTGTCGGTACCATGCCACATCCGATCCCCCCACCACTAAGTTTATGCCTCTATAACAGCCCCAATGACTCTTGGGTCAACTACTGGGATATCCTCCTCATATAAGAGCTTTGTAATATTTTGTAGAGATAGGTCCTTCTCCATTGCAAGGTGCCTATATAAAAATGGAACAAGAGGCACATCCTATTGTAGCTCGTACTGACAGAGAACCTGAGAGTAGAAGACATACTCCTGGATGACAACCTTATGGACAAGGATCCATCGCTAATGTCATGTCCTAGCAATAAAACTGGTCAGATCATCCCACACTGGGCACTCATGATATGTGTGACACATAACATCTCTGACCTATAGCCTAGTCAAAGTAGAAGTATAGTGGAGAAGCTCCCATGCATGATGATGGCTCTTATGTAGCTCACGCTCTTGAACCCATATAGTGGTGTAGCACTGCATCCACTCCTCCATAGATGTAATCTCGATAGGAATCCCTCTAGGATGATCTACCTCGATGTGCTCCCATCCCCAAACCTGTAGAAGCAAGCTGCAAGAAATGATGATGCAACCTCATCGATGGGTGTGGTACAACTCATCATAACATTGAGCCAACAAAGAACTGCTCCATGCATAGATGATAGGATCCTCACTATCCAACAAGTCCCAAACCATCACCAAGAGGTTCCACGGGAACCTCAAACCTGAGCAATATGGAATCAAGATATTATTGATGACCATGAGCAACACTACGTGCCTCATAGAGAAGACACCTTTGTCATACCACTGTGAAATGGACACTCCTCCATATTTGGTGTCCTTGAGAGCCTCTGTAGAGCACCCTTTGAACACCCAAGTGAAAATAATGACTTGATCATTACCGGCTGAAGATACAATGGCCACTCCATCAAAGGGGATCCGAAAGATCCTATACACATATTTCGACGTGATAGTCATCTCACCGATAGGAAAGTGGAAGGTATTGGTCCAAGGGTCCCATCGATGGACCAAAGCCATAATATAGGCATGATCTACCATAATGGTGGGCAGTCTGGTGACATAATAAAGCCTGTGGGCTTTGAGCCAATCCCAATCATCGTCATCCAAGAGGGGCAGCAGCATATTAATGATCTTCAGGTCCCGAGATCGAGCAGTAAGAATCTAAGTATAAGAAAAGAAAATGAATCATAACAACAATGCATCTAAGGCATAACTCACAATAAATATGCAAACAGTGTAAATAATAATGAGCTATTCTAAGTCTAGGTAAAAGAACAAAGTTGCACCTAATCAAACAAGTAAAAAATTTCAAAAAAAACAAAAAAATTATTAAGTTTTCTTGGCCATTGTCGCCTACAACGGCTAGAAATCAACCGCTGAAGCTGACAGTGGCCAAGCCCCAATGGTCAATTATTTGACCATTAGGATTCAAATCGGCCACTACAAGCTACAACAACCAAGTTGCAGGCCTTCCTGGCCTCTCTGATCAATAGCAGCCAATGGGTAGCATGGCAGACGCATCGACCCTAGACCAAAAAATACCAAAAAAAATAATAATAAAACAAAGACAACAAGACAAAATGGGGACAAGCCCACCATAAAAAACTAAACTAAGCCTAGCTACAGGTTTTGATTCATTTCCAAAAATCTTAATGAGGTTCAATTACCAATTTCTTAATGTGGTTCAGTTTTATCCAAAATAAAAAAATTGAACAAGAAGGGTTAAGTTTGAGGGAGTACTCGAGAAGCTTCGGCTCCTCCACCCAAAGATTCTTTGCCCCGTACAACTATGATATTTCAAGTTGCAAAAATGCTCTAAATTGCAAAAGTCACTTTCACCTCAAAGCTCAAGAAAGCAAATTGACAACTGGCAAAGTGAAAAGACAAAACCCTAGGTTAAATTTTATAGTGCCTTGGCCGCTGTTGACGTCAATGGCCCGCATCGCTTGGCCACTCAGAACTGAAGCGGCCAAGGCCAGGCCTTTGGTGGCTGTTGGATCTGACAACGACTAAGATCCTAGATAAAAACAACTATAGTCCCTCCATGAGAAGCAACAAAAACATTCAAATAAGCACATTTTGAATACTTCTAGTCATCATAATGACCAAAATAACATAAAAACAAATTCTCGAGTAAGACTCGTATCCAGTCACTTACTCTATCAACTTAGAGATTGTAGTGACTTGCACTTCATGTAATTTGGTAATATGAATAAGTCACCATAAGGCTACTTGGGGTAAAAACATTCATTTTGGAATCATGATGTATCACTTCAAACTCAAAAAAGACTAAAATGGTCGGACTGCTCCACAGGTGCGATAAAATCATCTTCATTCCTTTATGAAATTAAAAACAACTACAACCCCTCCATGAGAAGCAACAAAAATATTCAAATAAGCACATTTTGAAGACTTCTAGTCATCATAATGACCAAAATAACATAAAAATCACATAAAAACAAATTCTCGAGTAAGCCTTGTATCCAGTCACTTACTCTATCGACTTAACGATTGCAGCGACTTGCACTCCATGTAATTCAGTAAGATGAGTAAGTCACCATAAGGCTACTTGGGGCAAAAACATTCATTTTAGAATCACGATGTATCACTTCAAACCTGAAAAAGACCAAAATGGTTGGACTGCTCCACGGGTGCAATAAAATCATCTTCATTCCTTTATGAAATCAGAAACACTAAGCCAAAGTGATGCAATATGAGCATAAAATAGAATCATTCATCCTAATTCCCTAAGAAGGCTATTGATGGTTGGACCACTCCTCGAGATAGGAACAGATGGTTATCATAAACAATTGGAGTCACACTTGGATTTGGATCTGCCCATTGAAGGAAAAAATGCTAGAAAGGAACCAGATTAGTCATATTGGTCAAGCAACTTGTCGCTTCATTCATGGTCATTTCTTCACCAATTCATTGAGTGAAGAGGTAGTTCAAATCTTCAAAATCAACAAAATATCACTCGATCATAACAAAATCATGTTCGTCCTACGAATTATGGCATACAACAATCACATAATTTCCCTTTTTTGTTGGGAACGTAAGTAGACATGACATTTTCAATTGTAGCTCTCCTACCGATTGGAACTATTGTAGTAGTTGAAGCTACCCGATTGAGTTTGAGGAATGAGTGCAATTTAACATGCCCAAGACACCAATCTATGCCCTCTAAACTTTGAGGCAATTATTTAAAGGGTGCACACAATCTTGCATGATAGGACCATCCAACGTTGATCAGACCACTGATCACCATACACCCTAAAAATAGATCAGTCTACGTTTTTTCTTAGCGTTGTAATTTCCACATAGTGCATCACAAAAAGGGGTATCTATAGACACGTTAAACATGCCATGTCTAGGGGAGCTACTCACATAGACACATTCATAAGATCATATAACATAATCTTGGACTTTCCAAGCATCAAAAGTGGTTCTCACCACTCATATGGGGCATTATGAGCCCATCCAATCTTAGCCGCTCAAGACTAGAGTGACCAGACCTTAGCTGCTCAAGCCTAGAGTGGCCAAACCTTAGCCATTGCAGATGACAGTAGCTAGATCTTAGCCACTACAGATGAAATCGACTAAGCCATAAAAAGAATTTTATCGACAAATATGCCTAATAACGGGTGGAAGTAGTAGTTTGCATGCAATAAAGGTGATGGGGATTAACTTTTCATTCCCTTTCATGGGCAGTTCACATAGGAGACTTGAGTTTTCATTTAGACTTCAGTTAACTAGTTTCTAAACATAGAAAAGACAAAAGCTTCTCATGCTAACCTTCACTACGCATGAGGGATTCAGTCCTAGGGTTTGAGCATAGACTTTAGGGTTTCACACACTTTAAAAGGTGCAAGCCTAAGAGCACCAAAGTATCGAATAATTATCAGAGATCAATATCAGAGCAAAATAATTCTAAATTTGAGGAGAGCTTTCAAGACTTGGAGAGCTTACCTTGGAGATCATGTTTATGGTGAAGCCCTAAAAAATTGGAGAGCAAAGCACTCACCATTTTAGAAACATCAGATACAATATTTGATACATAGCTTTGGAGCAAAGAGAACAAGGTTCACTTTAGCGATCATTGTCAGTGGACAGTGGTCCGTAGACCTTGTTTAGGGTTTTAGAATTTAGTTTCATTATTTTTTTTAGCATAGCATCATTTCATTCATTCATATTCATAGCATTAGTTTCATTTGCACTTGCTTTCATTTGAGTATATTCATTGCTAACAACCTCATCCGAGGAGGCAATCTTGGACATCTAAGCATGTGTTGTTGTTTCATTGCTCACAGGGCCACAGGTTCATTAGACAAAAGCTACAACATATGAGAGAAAAAGGATCCCTATACGAAATAGATCTGGAGAAGGAGGCATCTGTAAGCCCTCATACATTTATGTGTACGGAATCGAGAAGCTTGTGATAGTGCACCACCCCTTTGCGAGGGGACATTTTACCCACTTGTAACTTTATTGTATCAAAATGGGTATCCCTAAGAGAGACCAACATGTAACTAAGTTTCAATACGAATTAAGAGATATATCTTTGTTACTTCCATGTTATATGTTTTTTCATGGTCTTTCATTTCATTTTGGGTTTAACACATTTGCGAGTAAGAGCGGTGCATGTACCCCGAGGTTGCTACAAACATAACAATGACCTATCTAGACCAAAATAATTTCAAGGCAATAATCAATAGAGAAAACAAAAGAAAGAATAGTTTAAGCTAGGGAACTAAAATAATCTGAGCAAACCAAAGAGAAGCAAAAATAAAGCAAGAAGAAACTAGGTACCTTCAAAACTGAAGCCATCCATAGCTTCCCTAATTTGTGAAGCCCACCATCTAGGAGGGTGTCGTAACAAGTAAGATCACCTTTTTACAATGACCAATTAGCTAAAGTATTAGAACTCTTGTTTTGATCTCTGACCACATGATTGTAATCAACTTTCAAAAATCCCATCTAGATTAATTGAATCTTCTCAATAATTCTTTTTATTCTCCAATCAACCTTATGATTCTTAGGAGTCTTTGAAATATTAATCATGAGTTGAGAGTTAGAATCAACTCACACATTTTCCCATCCAAAATTAGTAGCCTCTTTAAAGCCTCTGAGGATACCATACCCCTCAACAAGGTTATTGGAAAGAATACCCAAATTCTCAGCAAAAGTAAAAGCCAGGGAGCCATCTGAAAGTCTACCAATTCCTCCTGCACTGGATTTTATAGGGTTCCCTCTAGAGGCACCATCAGTATTGAATTTTCCAAAATCCTTAGGATGAGGTTGCCAATTTCTTGTTCTATCCATCTTACAAAAACTCACATTCCCTTTAAGTTGGTTGCCCTTAGAATATTTAATCTTCAATATTTGCATCACTTGATCCCATATTTTGTTGGAGTTTTTGGGGTGATTAAGGAGATGATGGACTGATTAAACTAAGTTGACTATGGTATTTTGCAAAATATAGTGAATATCCTTCCTATATTGATTAAAATTTTGCTTGTTCTTTTCATTCCAGATATTCCAAAGAAGAATGGTATAACCCATCCAAACTAACTGCCTAATAAAATGATCAATGCCCTATTGCTTAGGCCAATCCCTCCAAAGTTGTTCAAAAGTAAAAAAATTGGACCACTGTAAGCCAAGTAAAGTGGCCATTATCCTCCATAGATCAGAGGCTAAATTACACTCAATAAAAATATGGTTGAGATTTTCTACATTCTCTTCACACATTTCACATATAAAAGGGCCATGAAAACCATGCTTCATAATTTTCTTGTCAGTAAGCACCCTACGATGCAATAAAAGCCAAGTAAAGAACCTCACCTTAGGCTAGATATTTTGATCCCAAAACTAAGAAAAGATATCAAAATATTGGTTTGGGATTATTATGGCATAAGGTTAAATAACCTTGAGCAACTGAATAATCACCCTTAGTAGTGTTGTTCCAACCAAAACAATTTTTTTCATGGGACCAAGAGAGATATCTCATATGAAGGATGCTTTGGATATCTTGTCTTTGCCTTTCTAGGATTTGAATAGGCTATTACTCAATTGGGATCCAATATCTACCAACCTTAGAATTACCAGTATGGTACTGATAGTAATTAGCCACCTTTATCCAGATAGCTCTGTGAAGCTCCTCCATCCAAGGCCTCGAATCAGGAAATTGATTTATCAAAGGCTTGTGACCATCCCAAGTATCTATCCAAAAATTTGCCTATTGACCATTATGAATGATCCAAAATAAATTCTTCTTTATCAAATCCTCACCAGTCTCAAGAACTGCTAAAATGGGAGAACCTTTGGTAGGAAGTTGATAGCAAATTAAGGTCTTCATGACTTTTGTTCTCAATATTTTTAGCATGAATATTATTGGTCCAAAGAGCATTGGTGTTATGCAACATCCTCCAATATAATTTATCAGCTAAAGATTTGTTGTTATTAATAAAAGATCAAAATCCTCACCCCCCTTCATTCTTAGGAAGACTAAAGTATCCCATTTCACCAAGGCCCATTTTCTTTTCTCCTTAGTACCATTTCAAAGGAATCGATGACCGATTTGATCCAGTTCTTGAAGAGTAGCCTTTGGGATATTCAACATGAAAGATACATAAATAGGAATAGCTTGAAGTAGTGATTTTACCAAGGTGATTCTACCTCCAAAAGAAAGGCACCTGTTGGTCCACTTTCTAATTTTCTTCTTGACTTTGTCCAACAACCAATTCCAATCTTTATTTTTTTGCCTTTGAATATTGATGGGAATACCTAAATAAGTGATTAGAAGGGAGGTATTATTATATATTAATTTATCCAAGACCATGGATTCTTTTTTGGCAGAGCAGTGAAAGAAAATAACTTTAGATTTATCTTCATTGATCAACTGCCCAATAGCCTTAGAAAAATAGCTAATGATTTGCTTAATATTAGAAGCTTACTTAACTGTAGATTTACCTAAAAGAGTAGATTCATCCACAAATTGAAGATGAGAGATAGGTCTATCTCCATGAGCAATGGTAACTCCCTCACTGGTTTTATTTTCCCTATTTTTTGTTATAGTCCTACCCAAGCATTCATCAATAATGATGAATAAATAAGGGGATAGAGGGTCACCTTGCCTAATACCTTTGGAAGCTTGGAATGATTGAGAAGGCATGCCATTGATAAGAACTAAGTAGAAAACTGAAGAGATACATCCCATTATCCAATCCATCCAATCCTTAGATAAACCAAATTGTCTCAAAACTTTGATAAGGAAATTCCAATCCGCTCAGTCATAAGCTTTGGAAAAGTCTCACTAAATGAATATGGAAGGAGATTTTTGCAAATCCATGGAATGGATGGCTTCCTGAGAAAGAACTATATCATCTACTATTTTATGCCCTTCCACATAACCCCCTTACTCAGGGGAAATAATCTTATGCAAAAGAGGCTTCAACCTTTCTTCCATGATCTTAATAATGATTTTGAGAAGAATATTACATAAAGCAATAGGCCTAAAAGCTGAGATATGATCAAACTGTTGAGATTTTGGAACAAGATATAATTTTTATTGATAACCTTCAAAATATCTTTGGCTTTCTTGGCTTCTTCCACCACCTCTAATAAATCAGCATGAAGGATATCCCATAACTCTTATTAGAACTCAATGAGAAAACCATCAAGACCTGGGGTTTTCTCTTTTTGTATTTTAAAAACTACCTATTGAATCTCATTGATAGTAATAGGAGTAATAAAAATAGAGTTCTCCTCCAAAGTGATAAGAGAAGGGATTGCTTGAAGAACATTTTGTTGTGAAGCTAAGTCAAGAGGAGTAGCAACAAAAATATTGGAAAAGTATTCGACAACAATACAGTTCATGCCATCCCAAGTATAGAAAACATATCCAGAATCTGATTTTAGAGAAGAAATAAAGTTGTGAGATCTTTGAGCTAGAAGATATTTGTGGAAGAAATTTGTGTTCCGATCTCCTTCTTTGAGCCATTGAATTCTAGATTTTTGCTTCCATAAGAGTTCTCTTTTTTCCCATTCCTCTAACCGAGTTGTGAGTTTAATTTCATCTGCACTTCTATTCTCTGTGAGGCCATCTAAATAGATATTCTTATTCAAATTTTTAAGTTGAGCAATAACTTCATTTTTTTTTATGAACATCCCCAAACTCCTTCCAGTTCCAAGTCTTGATTTTGGATTTAATGTAGCAGTCTTTTGGCAAAATAGAACATCTTAGTCCCATGCCTAGGCTTACCTTCCTTCCACCATTGTTGCACACGAGGTCTAAAGGAACTGTCTCTGAGCCACATTAATTAAAAATGAAAAAGAGATAAAATCACATTGGTTTTCCACATTTCCACCATGATTGGCCAGTGATCCGAACCAACATTGTTAAAAGTCTTCACTTTAGGAATGTGACCAATGATTAAGAAATTTTTAGAGAGTAAAAACCTATCTAATCTCTCCATTATACAAGCTAGGCCTTGCCTTCTATTAGACAAAGTCATAAGGCCATTATCTATTTGGATGTCCACAAGATGAAGGTTTACAATATATTTGCTCATGAGGTTAGTGCTTTTGTCCAAATTTCTATTTCCCAAAATTTTCTCATCTAGAGAGAGGATGGTATTGAAATCTCCTCCGATCAAGATCCAAGCTTCAAGAAAATGAGAGATAATATGAGTTATATCCTTCCACTATCTTATTTTTTCCTCCAAAGTAGTCAGAGCATAAATAGTAATGTAGATCATAATTTTTTTGGAATGTCTACTTTGAATAGCTATAGCCAATAGACCCCAACTGCCAACCATATGGTGAATAACTACCTCTTTTGCGTCTGAAAGATAAGCAATGCCACCAGAAGTCCCCTAGGAACTGAGGGAAACCACTTTTCTAGTTGGACAAATTTTACTGGCAATTGAGTCCATATCCTCCATTGACATCTTCATTTCTTGAAGGAAAACAATATGTGGATGATTTATTTGAATCATTCTTCTAATTTCATTTTGTTTTTAAAGAATCCCTTTGAGTCCTCTAATATTCCAAGTGATGATATTCATTAATACAAGGGCTAAAAAAGTTGGGAAGGGCATTAATATTACCTTCCTCTACAAGCTTTTCAATTTCTTTTACCATATGATATTGACTGGTCTTGCAACCTGCTTTTTTATTAGAATCCATCTTCAGTTTTTTTTTCCTTGTGTATTGACTTACTCCAATTGAATTTGAGATGGCTTATAACCTTGAAGAATGCTCGTACATAGCCAAAATTTTACTTGAGGATTCAAAATATTCTATATTGGGACCAATATTATTTGAAGTTTTGACATTTAAAAGATTCATTACTCCATGGGGAACATTTTGTTACAATTTAATGTCATTCAGTCTCAAGAATTCTGGTGCCACATATTAGCGGGCCATGACATACATAATCCATGACTACATGCATAAGATCTTAGAAGATTACATGGATGACTTATTTTCCAAGTCCCTATTATGGAAAGAGAATGTTGAAGTCCTTAGAAAAGTCTTTAATCACATCATTGAGCACAATGTCAAATTGAATCCTAAGAAGTATATTTTCAGCGTAACTTCTAGAAATTTTTTAGGATTCATAGTTTCCAAGAGAGGCATTGAATGTGATCCTGAAAAGGTAAAGGCTATAGTGTAAATGACCACCCCTACCAACATTAGGAAATAAAGAAGACTACAAGGCAAAATAACATCCATAAAAAGGTTCATTTCATAATTATCAGATAAGTTTCAATCCATGAACTAGTTTCTATGCAAGGATGTCTCATTTCATTGGGATGGAGAGTGCAAACAAGCATTTGTAGAGATTAAAACTTATATAGCAATGCCATCAGTGTTGGCTCCACCAAGGCTAGACATACCATTCTTATTATATGTATCCGCTACTGATTTCTCTTTGGGTACCATGTTGGCCCAAAAGAACGTGCAAAACAAAGAGCAAGTCATATATTACATTAGTCACACATTGGTGAGTTATGATCTAGGGTATGTGTATGTCAAAAAGTTGTGTTTAGCAATGGTCTTCACAACTCAAAAGTTGCGATACTACATGTTGAGCCATACGAACTATGTTATATCAAAATAAATCCTTTGCAATACATGATGAGCAAGACATATCACAATACATGTACCGTAAAGTGGATCATGCTATTGACAAAATTTGATCTAGAGTTCATAAGACAAAATTCCATCAAGGGACAAGTCATAGCAGATCAATTAGCAGAGGTGCATCTTTAGGATAATAAAACTCTCACCATAGAGTTGCCTGATGATGCGGTATTTTCATTATCAGATCTACCAAAACTCAAAGAACCTAAGAAGGAAAGAGACATGCCATTGTTCTTTTATGGTTCAAAATGTGAACAAGGAGGTGGACCAAGGATTGTGTTTATCACACCGTAGGGTGCTCCATTACCCTTATCATTCAAACTAGACTTCCCTTGCATAAACAACAACATGGAATACGAGGTATTGATCTTGGGGTTTCAAACAGCCGTAGAAATGGGAATTAAAATATTGAATATCTTTGGTAACTCCTTGCTCATAGTAAACCAAGTTAAGGGATTTTTCCAATGCAAGTTCCCACTCCTGAAAGCTTACAAGGAACTTGTTGACACATACCTAACCTGGCTAGAATCGTATGAAATCGAGGCAAACCCTCGTATGTCAAATAGATTTGTAGACATCATGGTATATTTGGGATCCTTAATCCCTCATAATCCATCTACTGATTTCACAACCGTTCATGTGAAAGTGCTCGCATTTTCTGCAATACAACATGAGGTTATTGAGAACCTAGAACTAGTCAACATGATACAAACTAAGCCAAATCAGGGTTGGTCATTCAAAGTTAGAGCTTACTTGCAAAGAACCCCTTGGGAATATTTGATCTCTCAAGGTCCCACAAAATGTGGAACAACCATTCATCACAGGGTTGTTTCCCAGTCAGTGTTCACAAATGATAGATCACAAGAAGAGCATGTCGTCCTATCCATAGAAGCCATAGCTTATCAGGATTGGCTTTCCCAATTGCGATACTTCCTAAAGCTCGAAATAGTACCTCAAGTTCTATCACATTTCAAAATATGAACATTCAAATGGAAAGTGACAAGATACATCTTAGGAGAGATCCTCTATAGACGAGGATATAATGGAGTACCACTCCGTTGTCTTAAGCCATAGGAAGTATCCAGGGCAATTTCACAAGCTCATGATGGTACATGCAGAGGATATTTTAGTGGCATGGCCATCGTTAAGCGCATCTTGAGAATGGGTTACTATTGGCCCACCATGGAAAAGGACTATTGCAAATATGTCAAGAAATGCATTAAGTTCCAGCATCATGCAAATCTCATGCACTTGCCATCACAAGCCTTAAAAACCATCTAGGTAGCATGGCCATTCTCGCAGTGGGGACTAGACTTCATTGGGAAGATTTCACCCCCATCCTTGGGTGGACACACATTCATTATAATGGCCTTTGAGTACTTCACTAAATGGGTTGAAGCGATCTCCCTAATATCGACAATTGGACCAAGGATTACGAAGTTTATACTCCATAATATCATAAGTCATTTTGGGGTCCCTTCAAAGATAATATCGGATAATGGGCCATCTTTCAAGAAAAAAAAATGTGTGTGCTTTAATGAACAAATACCATATTCAGCACAGTTTTTTAACACCTTATAATCCGTAAGCAAATGGGCAAGCATAAGCCTAAAAAAAAACAATAGTCTCCATCTTGAGGAAAACAGTGCATGAAAATCACAAGGATTGGCACATACAATTACCTCTAGCACTATGGGCATACAGGACTAGTGTATGGATGCCTACTGGGGCAACACCATTTTAAATTGTATATGGCACTGAGGCCATCATGCCACTAGAGTTGGAAATTCCAACCCTATGCATAGCATTGAAGGACTTCATAGATGATGATACCATGCAGCAAGACCGCCTTGATAATTTTACGCTTCTTGATGAATGACGAGTCAATGCTTTAGAGCATGTTCACATTTACCAAGATCGCCTTGCATGAGCTTACAATAGTAAATTCCACTTAAGAGATTTAAAAATTTGGGATCTTGTGCTCAAAGAGAACCAACAAAATTCTAATTTACCATCGCACCTACGAGACAAATTTATAGTAAATTGGATAGGCCCCTACATGATTTTATAAATGGTTGGGCCTGAAGCATATCACCTTACATCATTGTATGGTTTTGAAGAGCCTGAACCTATCAATATCATTCACTTGAAGGCATTTTACACATAAAACAAAATAAAAAACACAAAAATATCAAAAATATCAAAAACGCAAAACATTGTAAAGAATAAAAAAACAAACAAATCATAAAAACAAAAAAAACTCATTTCATTTAAAATGCTCCAAGGGTATTCAATCCGCTTGGTCAAATTCCAATCAAAATGCTCCAAGGGTATTCAATTCGCTTGGTCAAATTCCAATCAAAATGCTCCAAGGACATTCATGTCGTTTGGTCAAATTCTAATAAAAATTCTCCAAGGGTATTCAAGCCATTTGGTCAAATTCCATTAAAAATGCTCCAAGGGTATTTCATGCTACTTGGTCAAAAATAAAATGCCCCAAAGGCACAATAAGCCCTTTGGTCACATTAATCAAAAATATAAAAAAAAAATATAAAATCAAAAATGCAAAAACAATTGCATCTCACATATTGCATCCACATAGTTGCATTACATTGTCATTTCCATTAAATTAGCATATGGTATAATCATAGCCTTACAGGTAATGCCACAGTTTGTATCATAAATCAAAACAAAATCCACCATCATCCATTCATTCATATGTGTAATTATGTTTCTCAACACAACCATATCAAAGTTGCTATAAGGAACGGACTAAGATTTTTTGGTTATTCAAACCATATCTAATGGTCTTATCAATTTTTGTGGAAAGCCATATTCATTAATAGAGAATAAGGAATGGTCGTAAAAACCTTAGATATTCAGAATCCCATAATTAATTATAAACACATAAATCCTAGCTAGACAAGGGAAGATGAAAGCTGCATATAGTGTCCTAAGTTACCTTAAGTGAAAAGGGTTATCCTTGCTTATCCCCTTGTGAAACCATTTTAAATGTGCTGAGAATTGGCAAAAGGACAAGTTCTACCCTACCCATAAATGAGTGATTATCATCACTGCATACATCCCTTGCTTACATAAAAATAAGCAAAATACCAAAACAAAAGCCAAATCAAAATCTCAAAATTCAAAATCTTAAAAATTTGAACATCACACCCAAAATAATAGTGCAAAATATCAAAAGAACAAAATAAAAATAAACAGTGATTATCATTCACTATCCCTTGCTAAAAAGAAAACAAAAAAAAATAGTCAAAATAAATAGTGATTTTCATCACTAGATATGAGCAAGTATCCTGAGTCGAAATGATGAAAATAAGGGAATGGAACTTGAATCCCTGGAATTCTCAGCATAACCAAACCAAAAGTATGATGATATATCTAATACAAAGGCATTATGCATTTGTCTAGACCAATGTTTGAATGTGGATGAGCTAGCTTTAGGTAACCCAAAGTCACTTAGTGGTATAGTCCAACTGAGTCCAACATAGGATAAGATGAACAATTGAGGTTCCTTGATATTAGCAATGTGCTGAAAGAATCCCGCCTGACATCGAAGGAAAATATTGCATTATATCTAAATATATTCATTTGCACACGTAGGGACAATGAATCCATAGGTCCATGATAAAAGCCTTGCCTCTTCAAAAATCTAGTATGATCAGTATGCAACTATTGATAGGGTAACTAGAATGTTTGAATCTCAAGCAAAGCCCCAAAAATTCTTGTATAGCAACAAATCATATCATCAATCATACAAACATTTTATTTATAAGATTCTATAAATTATGGGGTATCAACATAGTAGGATAGATACCACATATATATATTAGAAATAATATATAGATGACCACTGACTACTTTATATCTTTTAATTTATAGAAACTTATCAAGAAAATACATACATTTCACACCATTACATCTCACATATGAGTACTTAATCAATCCTTATGATAGGAGTGATTATTTAAATTCATGATTATTTTTTATTTTCTATGGTATCACCCAATAAGATTGTTAGTATCATATGCATCCCTTATGTTTTAAGTGATTAAAGCACACAGGTTCATTCATACCATACCATCACAAAAGCTAGATGCATACAATTTAAAGCAAATTAAACATGCATTTAACAATAACATTGCATCCATAAATACAGAAGTCATCAATCATCCATAATTACATCATAAAGCACATCATAAAACATATGAGCAATATCCATATGCATATAACCATAAATCCATCATTAGATCAACTCATAATACATCACATCATATCATATGAACATCTAAAGATATACACACATTAGCATCTATTTCAAATCCACATCATCATAAATATCATCTATCACCTAACACATACGTACATCAATTCATCATCATCCATCGCATCATAAAACAAAATAAAACAAAAACATAAGCAATAAATGATACACATAATGAGTCATAAAGCAAAGATATCATATAAATTTGTGTATCAAGTCCATAAAGGTACAAAAATATTCATGGGATATAGTTAGGTAGGTCAAGACGACCTCAAAAATGAATAAAAATAGCACCATCAATCAAATACAAGGGCTGAGCCCCTAACATCACCTCCCCTAGTGCCACCTCCCCCTATGGCAGTGTCATAGGTCGAATGATGTGAACCTGTTGGTCTCTCTATCTAAGTTCGGATCCTCTGTCTAGGACGAGCTAAAGAATACCCTAAGGTAGAGTGCCTGTTGACCTGTGAACCACCTGCATTGGGTGCCTCCCTAAGAATAAGCCCATGCCTCCTGAGCTACATCTAAAGAGTGGTAATGTGACCAACATGCTCTTGAATCCACCCCTCATACTCATCCAATAGTAACTGTAGGCGTAGAACCTCTGCCCCTAAATCTATTCCTAGATCCCCTTGTGGTGTAGAAGGAGGGACAACAAACTACATCCTAGTAGTACCACCCACTATAGTAGCCTACAAAGCCTATATCTACATCATGAGCTACTCTATGGTGGCATCACACTGTGCTATGATAGCATCTCATTGTTGCACCTAGATCTTGGTCAACTAGAGCTCAGCCTTGACCTCATGCAACTATGCTCTTAGAGGAGAATCTCTCTCCTTAGGATCCAACTCCTCCTCATACTCCTCAAAAGCCTCCTGCTCCTCCACCACCACCTACTCTACTAGTTGTCCCCATACCTCAGTCTTGGCTTGGACTCTATGCCCTATCAGATCTACGCCATCATCCCTACCATCACTGTCAGTACCATGCCACATATGATCCCCCCACCACTAAGTGTATGCCTCTGTAACACCCCCAATGACTCCTATGTCAACTACTAGGACATCCTCCTCACATAAGAGCTCTGTAATATTCTATAGGAATAGGTCCTTCTCCACTACAAGGTGCCTATATAAAAATAGAACAAGAGGCACGTCCTACTATAGCTGGTACTGACAGAGAACCTAAGAGTAGAATAAATATTCCTAGATGGCAACCTTATGGCCAAGGAGCCACTGCTCATGCCGTGTCCTAGCAGTAAAACTGGTCGGATCATCCCACACTGGGCACTCATGATATGTGTTCCACATAACATCTCTGACCTGCAGCCTAGTGAAAGTAGCAGTATAGTGGAGAAGCTCCCTTGCATGACGATAGCTCTTACGTAACTCGTACTCTTGAGCCCATCTAGCAGTGTAGCACTGCATATGCTTCTCCATAGTTGTAATCTTGATAGGAATCCCTCTAGGATGATCTACCTGGATGTGCTTCCATCCCCAAACTTGTAGAAGCAAGCTGCAAGAAATGCTAATGCAACCTCACTAATGGATGTGGTACAACTCATCATAGCACTGAGCCAACAAAGAACTGCTCCATGCATAGATGATAGGCTCCTCACTATCCAACAAGTCTTGAACCATCGCCAAGATGTTCCATAGGAACATCAAACTTGAGCAATGTAGAATCAAGATATTTTTGATGACCATGAGCAACACTATGTGCCTCGTAGAGAAGACACCCTCGTCATATCACTACGAAATGGAAACTCCTCCAGATTTGGTGTCCTTCAGAGCCTCCGTAGAGAACCCTATGAACACTCGAGTGAAAATAATGACTTAATCATTACTGGCTGAAGAGACAATGGCCACTCGATCAAAGGGGATCCGAAAGATCCTATACACATCTTCCGATGTGATAGTCATCTCGCCTGTAGGAAATTGGAAGGTATTGGTCCGAGGGTCCCATAAATGGACCAAAGCCATAATATAGGCATGATCTACCATAATGGTGGGTAGTCTAGTGACATACTAAAGCCCATGGGATTTGAGCCAAGCCCAATCATCATCATCTAAGAGGGGCAAAAGCGTATTCATGAGCTTCGTGTCCCGAGCTCGAGCAGTAAGAATCTAAGCATAAGAAAAGAAAATGAATCATAACTACAATGTATCTTAGGCATAACTCACAATAAACATGAAATCGATGCAAATAATGATGAGCTATCCTAATTCTAGGTAAAATAACAAATTTGCACCTAATCAAACAAGTAAAATTTTTCAAAAAAATCAAAAGTTTCACTAAATGTTCTTGGCAATTGTCACCTACAGTGGCCATAAATTGACCGTTAAATCTAATAGCGGCCAAGCCCCAATGGTCAATTTTCTGACCATTGGGATTCAAGTCAGCCGCTACCAGCTACAACAGCCAAGTTGTAGGCCTTCCTGGCCAGTTTGATCAATAGCGGCCAACGGGTAGCGAGGCAGACGCATTGACCCTAGGCCAAAAAATACCAAAAAAAAAAATATAACAAAAACAACAAGACAAAATGGGGATAAGCCCACCACATAAAAACCTAAACTAAGCCTAGCTACGGGTTTTGATTCATTGCCAACAAGCTTAATGAGGT
This sequence comes from Wollemia nobilis, assembly GCA_028583015.1. Taxonomy (NCBI): domain Eukaryota; kingdom Viridiplantae; phylum Streptophyta; class Pinopsida; order Araucariales; family Araucariaceae; genus Wollemia; species Wollemia nobilis. The sequence continues at coordinate 858,914 of JAQPPZ010003077.1, forward strand.
TCAATTACCGATTTCTTAATGTGGTTCAGTTTTACCCAAAACAAAAAAATTGAACAAGCAGGGTTAAGGTTGAGGGAGTACTCGAGAAGCTCTGGCTCCTCCACCCAAAGACGCTTTGCCCCATACAACTATGATCTTTCAAGTCATAGAAATGCTCCAAATTGCAAAAGTGACTTTCACCTCAAAGATCAAGAAAGCAAATTGACAACTGGCAAAGTGAAAGGACAAAACCCTAGGTTAAATTTTATAGTGCCTTGGCCACTGTTGACGTCAATGGCTCGCATCGCTTAGCCGCTCAGGACTGAAGCGGCCAAGGCCAGGCCTTTGGTGGCCACTGGATCTGACAGTGGCTAAGAACCTAGATAAAAACAACAACCCCTCCATGAGAAGCAACAAAAACATTCAAATAAGAACATTTTGAATACTTCTAGTCATCATAATGACCAAAATAACATAAAAATCACATAAAAACAAATTCTCGAGTAAGCCTTGTCTCCAGTCACTTACTCTATCAAATTAGATATTGTAGTGAGTTGCACTCCATGTAATTTGGTAAGACGAGTAAGTCACCATAATGCTACTTGGGGTAAAAACATTCATTTTGGAATCACGATGTATCACTTCAAACTCAAAAAAGACTAAAATTATCGGATTGCTCCATGGGTGCGATAAAATCATCTTCATTCCTTTATGAAATAAAAAAAAACTACAAAATCTCCATGAGAAGCAACAAAAACATTCAAATAAGCACATTTTGAAGACTTCTAGTCATCATAATGACCAAAATAACATAAAAATCACATAAAAACAAATTCTTGAGTAAGCCTTGTATCCAGTAACTTACTCTATCAACTTAGCGATTGTAGTGACTTGCACTCCATGTAATTCGGTAAGACGAGTAAGTCACCATAAGGCTACTTGGGGAAAAAACATTCATTTTGGAATCACGATGTATCACTTCAAACCCAAAAAAGACCAAAATGGTCGGACTGCTCCACGGGTGCGATAAAATCATCTTCATTCCTTTATGAAATCAAAAACACTAAGCCAAAGTGATGCAATATGAGCATATAACAGAATCATTTTTCCTAACTCCCTGAGAAGGCTATTGATGGTTGGACCATTCCTCGGGATAGGGATGGATGGTTATCATAAACAATTGGAGTCACACTTGGATTTAGATCTGTCCATTGAAGGAAAAAATGATAGAAAGGAACCAAATTAGTCATATTGGTCAAGCGACTTGTCGCTTCATTCATGGTCATTTCTTCACCAATTCATTGAGTGAAGAGGTAGTTCAAATATTCAAAATAATCATAATAAAAATCAACAAAAGATCACTCGATCATAACAAAATTATGTTCGTCCTATGAATTATTGCATACAACAATCACATAATTTCCCTTGTTTGTTGGGAACGTAAGCAGACATGACATTTTCAATTGTAGCTCTCCTACCGATTGGAACTATTGTGGCAGCTGAAGCTACCCAATTGAGTTTGAGGAATGAGTGCAATTTAACATACCCAAGCCACTGAGCTAAGTACTCTAAACTTTGGGGAAATGATTTAAAGGGTGCACACAATCTTGAATGATAGGACCATCTAGTGTTGATTAGACCACTGATCACCATACACCCTACAAAAAAATTAGTCTACGTTTTTGCTCAGTATTGTGTTTTCCACACAGCGCATCGCATTAGGGGGTATCTATAGACACCTAAAACATGTCGTGTCTAGGGGAGCTACTCACATAGGCACATTCATAAGATCATATGATATAATCTTAGACTTTCCAAGAATTAAAAGTGGTTCTCACCACTCATATGGTGTATTATGAGCCCATCCAATATTAGCCGCTCAAGACTAGAGTGACCAGACCTTAGCTGCTCAAGCCTAGAGCGGCCAAACCTTAGCCATTGCATATGATAGTAGCCAGATCTTAGCCACTGCATATGACAATGGCTAAACCATAAAAATAATTTTACAGATAAATATTTCTAATCACGGGTGTAAGTGGTAGTTTGCATGCAATAAAGGTAAGCGATAATAACTCTGCATTCTCTTTCATGGCCAGTTCACATAGGAGACTTGAGTTTCCATTTAGACTTTAGTTAACTAGTTTTTAAACATAGAAAAGACAAAATATTCTCATACTAACATTCACTACGCATGATGGATTTAGTCCTAGGGTTTGAGCATAGACTTTAGGGTTCAACACACTTTAAAAGGTGCAAGCCTAAGATCACCAAAGTATCAAATAATCGTCAGAGATAAATATCATAGCAGAATAAGTCCAAATTTAAGGAGAGCTTTCAAGACTTGGAGAGCTTACCTTGAAGATCACGTTTATGGTGAAGCCCTAAAAAATTGGAGAGCAAAGCACTCACCATTTCAGAAACATCAGATACAAGATTTAATCCATAGCTTTGGAGCAAAGAGAATGAGATTCACTTTAGGGGCTATTGTCAGTGGACAGTGGTCCGCAAACCGAGCTTAGGGTTTTAGAATTTAGTTTCATTATTTTTTTTAGCATAGCATCATTTCATTCATTCACATTCATAGAATTAGTTTCATTTGCACTTGCTTTCATTTGAGTATATTCATTGCTAACAACCTCATCTAGGGAGGCAATCTCGAACATCTAAGCGTGTGTTGTTGTTTCATTGCTCACAGGGCCACAAATTCAATAGAAAAAAGCTATAGCATATGAGAGAAAAAGGATCCCTCTAGGAAATAGACCTAGAGAAGGAGGCATATGTAAGCCCTCATACATTTATGTGTGCAAAACTAGGAAGCTTGTGATAGCACACCACCCCTTTGCAAGGGGACATTTTACCCACTTGTAACTTTATTGTATCAAAATGGGTATCCCTAAGAGGGACCGACATGTAACCGAGTTTCAATACGAATAAAGAGATCTATATTTGTTACTTCCGTGTTATATGCTTTTTCATGGTCTTTCATTTCATTTTGGGTTTAACACATTTGCAAGTAGAGTAAGAGCGGTGCATGTGCCCCGGGGTTGCCACAAACATAACAATGACCTATCTAGACCAGAAGACTTTTAACACAAGTATAAATAGAGGAAACAAAAGAAAGAATAGTTTAAGCTAGGGAACTAAAATAATCTAAGAAAACCAAAGAGAATAAAAAATAAAGCAAGAAGAAACCAGGTACCTTCAAAACTGGAGCCATCCAAAAAAATGATAGAAAGAAGAGCTTCCCTAATTTGTGAAGCCCACCATCTAGGAGGGTGGTCATAATAAGTAAGATCACCTTTGTACAATGCCCAATTAGCTAAAGTATCAAAACTCTTGTTTTGATATCTGACCTCATGATTGTAATCAACTTTCAAAAATCCCATCTGGATTAATTTAGTCTTCTCAATAATTCTTTTTATTCTCCAATCAACCTTATGATTCTTAGGAGTCTTCGGAATATTAATCATGAGTTGAGAGTCAAAATCAACTGACACCTTTTCCCATCCAACCTTAGTAGCCTCTTGAATGCCTCTGAGGATACCATACCCCTCAGCAAGGTTATTGGAAAGAATACCCAAATTCTTAGCAAAAGTAAAAACCAGAGAGCCATCTAAAAGTCTAGTGATTCCTCCCGCACTGGATTTTCTAGGGTTCCCTCTAGAGGCACCATCAGTATTGAATTTTCCAAAATTCTTAGGAGGAGGTTACCAATTTCTTGTTCTATCCATATTACAAATACTCACATTCCATTTAAGTTGGTTGCCCTTAGAATATTTGATCTTAAATATTTGCATCACTTGATCCCATATTTGGTGGGAGTTTTGGGGATTATTAAGGAGTTGATGGACTGATTCAACTAAGTTGGCTATGGTATTTTGCCAAATATAGTGAATATCCTTCCTATCTTGATTAAAAATTTGGTTATTCCTTTCATTCTAGATATTCCAAAGAAGACTGGTATAACCCATCCAAACTAACTGCCTAATAAAATGATCAACACCCTCTTGCTTAGGCCAATCCCTCCAAATCTGTTCAAAAGTAAAAAAATTGGACCATTGTAAGCCAAGTAAAGTGGCCATTCTCCTCCATAGCTCAGAGGCTAAAGTATACTCAATAAAAATATGGTTGAGATTTTCTACATTCTCTTCACACATTTCACATATAAAAGGGCAATGAAAACCATGCTTCATAATTTGCTCATCAGTAAGAACCCTACGATGCAATAAAAGCCAAGTAAATAACCTCACCTTAGGCTAGAGATTTTGATCCCACAACTAAGAAAAGATATTAGAATATTGGTTAGTAATATTATGGTACTGATAGGTTAAATAACCTTGAGCAACTGAATAATCACCCTTAGTAGTGTTGTTCCAACCAAAACAATATTTTTCATGGGACCAAGAGAGAGATATCATATGAAGGATGCCTTGGATATCTTGTCTTTACCTTTATAGGATTTGAATAGGCTAGTACTCAATTGGGATCCAATATCTACCAACCTTAGAATTACCAGTATGGTACCGATAGTAATTAGCGACCTTTATCCAGATAGCTCTGTGAAGCTCCTCCATCCAAGGCCTCCAATCGGTAAATTGAGTTATTAAAGGCTTGTGACCATCCCAAGTATCTATCCAGAAATTTTCCTATTGACCATTATGAATGATCCAAAATAAATTCTTCTTTATCAAATCCTCACCAGTCTTAAGAACTGCTAAAATGGGAGAACCTTTGGTAGGAAGTTGATAGCAAATAAGGTCTTCAGGACTTTTATTCTCAATATTTTTAGCATGAATATTATTGGTCCAAAGAGCATTGGGGTTATGCAACATCCTCCAATATAATTTAGCAGCTAAATCTTTGTTGTTATTAATGGAATACTAGAATCCTAACCCCCTTCATTCTTAGGAAGACATAAAGTATCCCATTTCACCAAGGACCATTTTATTTTCTCCTTAGTACCATTTCAAAGGAATCGATGACTAATTTGATCCAGTTCTTGAAGAACAGCCTTTGGGATATTCAACACAAAAGATACATAAATAGGAATAGCTTGAAGTAGTGATTTTACCAAGGTGATTCTACCTCCAAAAGAAAGGCACCTGTTGGTCCACTTTCCAATTTTCTTCTTGACTTTGTCCAACAACCAATTCCAATATTTATTTTTCTGCCTTTGAATATTGATGGGAATACCTAAATAAGTGATTAGAAGGGAGGTATTATTATAAATGAATTTATCCAAGACCATGGATTCTTGTTTGGCAGAGCAGTGAAATAAAATAACTTTAGATTTGTCTTCATTGATCAACTGCCCAGTAGCCTTATAAAAAAAATAATGATTTTCTTAATATTAGAAGCTTCCTTAACTGTATCTTTACCTAAAAGAGTAGAGTCATCCACAAATTGAAGATGAGAGATAGGTGTAGCTCCATGAGCAATGGTAACTCCCTCAAGGGTTTTGTTTTCCCTATTTTTGATTATAGTCCTACCTAAGCATTCAACAAGAATGATAAATAAATAAGGGGATAGCGGGTCATCTTGCCTAATACCTCTAGAATCTGGGAATAATTGAGAAGGCCTACCATTGATCAGAATTAAGTAGGAAAATGAAGAGTTACATCCCATAATACAATCCATCCAATCCTTAGAGAAACCAAATTGCCTCAAAACTTTGATAAAGAAGTGCCAATCCACTCTGTCATAAGCTTTGGATAAGTCCAACCGAATGAACATGGAAGGAGATTTTTGCATATCCATGGAATGGATGGCTTCCTGAGAAAGAACTATCTCATATACTATTTTACACCCTTCCACATAACTCCCTTGCTTAGGGGAAATAATATTATGTAAAAGAGGCTTCAACCTTTCTACCATGATCTTAGTAATGATTTTGAGAAGAATATTACATAAAGCAATAGGTCTAAAAGCTAAGATATGATCAAACTCTTGAGATTTTGTAACAAGAGTAATATAGGTTTTATTGATAACCTTCAAAATATCTTTTGCTTTCTTGGCTTCTTCCACCACCTCTAATAAATCAGCATGAAGCATATCCCAAAACTCTTGTTAGAACTCAATGGGAAAACCATCAAGACCTGGGGTTTTCTATTTTTGAATTTTAAAAACTACCTGTTGAAGCTCATTGATAGTAATAGGAGAATTCAAAATAGAGTTCTCCTCCAAAGTGATAAGAGAAGGGATTGCTTGAAGAGCATTTTTTTGAGAAGCTGAGTCAAGAGGAGGAGCAACAAAAATATTGGAAAAGTAATCGACAACAATACAGTTCATGCCATCCCAAGTATAGAAAACATATCTAGAATATAATTTTAGGGAAGAAATAAAGTTGTGAGATATTTGATCTAGAATATATTTGTGGAAGAAATTTGTGTTTTGATCTCCTTCTTTGAGCCATTGAATTCTAGATTTTTTATTCCATAAGAGTTCTCTTTTTCCCCATTCCTCTAACTGAGTTGTGAGTTTAATTTCATCTGCACTTCTATTCTCTGTGAGGCCATCTAAACATATATTCTTATTCAAATTTTTAAGTTGAGAAATAACTTCATATTTTTTTTATGAACATCCCCAAACTCCTTCTAGTTCCAAGTCTTGATTTTGGATTTAATGTATTGCAGTCTTTTGGCAAAATAGAACATCTTAGTCCCATGCTTAGTCTTACCTTCCTTCCACCATTTTTACACACGAGGTCTAAAGGAACTATCTCTGAGCCACATTAATTGAAAATGAAAAGGAGATAAACTCACATTGGTTTTCCACATTTCCACCATGATTGGCCAATGATCCAAACCAACATTGTTAAAAGTCTTCACTTTAGGAATGTGACCATGGATTAAGAAATTTTTAGAGAGTAAAAACCTATCTAATCTCTCCATTATACAAGCTAAACCTTGCCTTCTATTAGACGAAGTAATAAGGCCATTATCTAGTTGGATGTCCACAATATGAAGGTTTGCAATATATTCGCTCATGAGGTTAGGGCTTTTGTCCAAATTTCTATTTCCCCCAATTTTCTCATCTAGAGAGAGGATGGTATTGAAATCTCCCCCGACCAAGATCCAAGCTTCAGGAAAATGAGAGATAATATGAGTTATATCCTTCCACTATCTTATTTTTTCCTCCAAAGTAGTCGGAGCATAAATAGTAATGCAGATCATAATTTTTTTGGAATGTCTACTTTGAATAGCTATAGCCAATAGACCCCAACTGCAAACCATATGGTGAATAACTACCTCTTTTGGGTCCCAAAGACAAGCAATGCCACCAGAAGTCCCCTAGGAACTGAGGGAAATCACTTTTATAGCTGGCCAAATTTTACTGGCAATTGAGTCCATATCCTCCATTGACATATTTGTTTCTTGAAGGAAAACAAGACGTGGATGATTTATCTGAATCATTCTTCTAATTTCATTTTGTTTTGACAGACTCCCTTTGAGTTCTCTAATATTCCAAGTGATGATATTCATTAATACAAGGGCTAAAAAAGTTGGTAAGAGCATTAATATTACCTTCCTCTACAATCTTTTCAATTTCTTTTACCATATGATATTGACTGGTCTTGCGACCTGCGTTTTTATTAGAATCCATCTTCAGTTTTTTTTCCTTGTTTCTTGACTTACTCCAATTGAATTTGAGATGGCTTCTAACCTTGAAGAATGCTCGTACACAGCCAAAATTTTACTAGAGGGTTCAACAGATTCTATATTGGGGCCAATATTATTTGAAGTTTTGACATTTAAAATATTGTTTTTCTTGCATAAATTTTCTCCTTTTTTTTTTTTGAAAACCTTTGCTTTGTTGGTTTGTATCTGAGTTCTTTCCTTCATATTTAAATTGTGTTTCTAAGATTTATTTTTCCATTATTTCCTCTTCCTCACTTGGGATATCATTTGTGTAAAGGATTTCAAACATATTAGTAGATGACTTTGATTGATCCTTCATAAGTGGTTTTTTTTAGTGTTATTCTTCTTAGGTATTTGGAAACCTGTTGAGTTTATATCTTCTTTCTTTTGATCAGGAGTTTTATTTGGGCAAGCACTATCCAAATGACCATATTCATGGCAAATTCTACAACAAAAGGGAATGTTCTCAAAGTCCACTACTTGTTCCCAAGTGTCTTCCCCAAATTGTAATGTGATATTTTTAGGTAGGGGTTTGTCAAATTCCATTAAAAAATAAATCCGAGCATAAATAATATGTTCAAAATTTTGAGTACAATCAGCAGTCATCATAAAAGTTCCTAAAGATTTTCCAATTGAAGAAAAAATAGTAGGATTCCAAAATTCAATAGGGAGGCCAAAGAGTCTAATCCACACGGGAGCTATAGAAGGCATTTCTTCTTTAGATTTAAATTTAGTATGCCAGGGCTTCATGAAAAGCCCTGCCCTTCCAAAAAACCAAGGACCCTATTGAAAATTTTTCTCTCTATCTTCATTATTAGCAAATAAAACAAGAAAATAACCATTTGGATAAATAGATATTTGTAACTCACCTTTAGTTTTCCAGCTTTTTGTAGCCCAGATTTTAAAATTAGATAGGCTTGGATGAAAACCCACGAACCGATAAATTAGTCCTCTTTTTTCCAAATATTCAATGCCAGTCTGAATGTTACCCATATCATGCTTAACAATAGGATTTCCATCAGCTTATTTCAGACATCTTGACTTTGTTTTATAGGGATCAATATTAGGCATTATTAGAGGTTTATGGGAAGCCCTAATATTAATATTAGCATTGGGTTGAGGCTGTCCACCATGGAGGGCATCCCTAAAATTCATTTTTGGGGCTAAGTCTTCGAAATTCTTACCCTTGATAAGGGGTTTCACAACACAATTATTTTATGGGTGCACCTTAGCACCAGATTCACTTGATACCTGAGCTATTTTTTATCAGCTAATTTAAAATTATTTTGTGATCTCTTTAATCCTCCCCTAGACGTCGTGGAAAGGTATGGTTTTCAATTTTATTTTGTGCAAAAAATTGGAAGTCGTTGTCACTCAAGTTCATAGCATGATCTATTGAAATATAGATTTCTAACCCATCTTGGATCCCCTGAAATATATCCTACTAAACTATTGAGCATAAACCACAAACATATTGGCCGCTAGGACCTGAAGGCCCTAAAAACCAACCTCTGGGTCTGCTTGCACTCAACCCAGATGAAACCCTCGCACAACCACTTACCAAAAATCTCATTCACACATAGGGATGTTCTAGGATATTTGTTCCTCCAAATGATCTTAAAATTGGTGGATATGTGATAGGGTTTTTTAGGCATCTACCCTCACAATTTAAGCTCCATTTGAGTCTGGATGAGTGAGATATGGCCGAAAAAAGTTCAAAATTTTGGGAAGTCCTACGAAAAATTTCCCTCCTCAATCCAATCTAGCTAAATTACGAATGCAATATCCATTTTGACAAGATTTTAAGATATTATAAACTTTAATTTTTTGAATGCATCACTATATCACATGATCATATTTTATCTTAAATTCACATTCCTCAATTCAAATTTAAGGGGCACTTTTCCTAATTGAGTGACAAGTCTCCTTTGGAGACTATAGCCAAGTAATCTACATAGTTTATGAGAATCTTGAGGATCTGCTTGAGAATAAATTTCTTCCTTTGGTTTAAAAATTGTGGGTGATTAGGATCCCTAAACACTCTTCTTGATCATAGTTATAACTCATCATCATTAATAGTATTTCTAGAATAGGTCATATCCTATTGTCTCCTAATTGTACATTGCTAATCCTATTTACTATTAGGGTTTCATGTTGGTTGGACTGATGTGCTCGAAAACCAATGCACCAATAAAAGTAAAACTTAATGATAAATGTAAAGTATTTATGAACATGAGTATATAACCAATACACAATTATGAAAAATAAGAGCAAATAGACCAAGTCCTTTATATTAATGACAATCTCAAAGTGTATTACCAATATGTACCTTTGAGGGAGTTCAATGATGCAATACAATAATTACAATAAATCAAAGGGGATTTATCCCTTTTTGAATGAATCCTGGCACACTCTGCAAGGTCTTCTCACAATCACAAGTGTTTGGAGTGGGTTTACATAACTATTTCTTAGGGCTTGATGCCAAAGTCTTGCGTTCCTTTTGTCCTTGCAAAAACTTGTAACCTACACACAAGGAAAGTAAAATAGTTAATAGCATGTGTAGATCCCTTTGAGATGGGGCTCATTGTAATGATATAGAATAATTAAATAAAATTGAATCAAATGCATGCAAAAAATGTAAACTACTATAAAAAAGTAGGAAATATGCTATTTTAAATCTTATTGAAAGAAGAAAGCAAATAAACTGAGCTCTGCTAGAGGCCATCTCAAGGCAGGATAATCTTGCCTGTGAGCCATATCGGGTCAAGATGACCATTGTTCTATAAATGTATTTTCAAGGCCAAGTTGGGGGCTATGTATGGGTTTGATATTAGGTTTTGTTGATGGATTGGTATGCTATGAGAGCAACTTAGGGGGTCAAATAAATCACCAAAGCATGATGTTTGATTCATGTGAAATGGTGGAAGCATGACCTTCAAATCTTGTAGCAATTCAATGGTATGGATTTCAGCCATGGAAGAGATTTTAGAGATTGAGAATGGTAGCACTTCACTACTTGAACTCTATGAATTGAATTTGGTATCACTTCATTACGCAAATTCAGATATTGAGTACCTTACACAAGAAAAACTAGGGATTCAAATTGCAAGCTATCTAGAATTTTGAATTGAGGGGGTGAGTGCCAATATATATATTTCTTGAAATAAATCTAATAATGGCACAAAACCTTTGCATGAAAAAGCAAAGAGGTAGTTCGCATTGAGAAAAGCAAATTATTATCTTTTTAATTTTATTCAATTTATTAATGCATTCATTTTTGCTATTTTGGCTCATGCAAGGTGCTAAATCGTGATGCAAGATCATGCATGAGATTAACAGGTATTTTCGGTTGCCAGTTATCCCACCTTATCTTTCAAATTTTTCTTTTGGCGTCGCCATATCGGGGGGAGATGACTCTAATTTGGAGGCCATATCGAGGTGAGATGGTCAAATTCTAGAGGTCATCTCAGGGTGAGATGGCCAAGACTGCAAAGGAAAATATCTCTATTTAAGTGGTAAAAACCATTGTTTTAGCCTTGAGGATACCCAAAGTGGGTCACATGGTCTAAAGGAGTCCATTTAGGTAGTCTCCTAAATATGACATGTTTTAGGTGTCTACAGGTTCCCCTTTTTCGGATGCATTGTGTGAAAGCACAATGTAGAGGAAAAAATAAATGACCTAAAGTCAAATTGATGGTTGATAATGTCCATTGATCTAATCAAGGTAAGATGCCCCAATAATGGAAAGAGCATGCATTTTTGAATAATTGCTTTTGACAAGTTGAAGAAATTGATTTTGGTAAGCCTTTTGGGATGGGTAGACCAACTTCATGTACCAACATTATACTCGCAATGGCTTTGGGCATATCGAACAGGCAATTTTTGTTATCCTGTTATTTGTTAGTTAGTTTTAATTTTTACTTGTTATCTACCCCAAGCAAGAAGGACATGATTTTCTTTGACAATGATTCTTGGATGAACGTAATTTGCATGATTGAGTGTTTGATTATTGACTTGATTATAAATTTTGTAATTATATGACTACCCCTCAAGTGATGAGTCAATAGAGGAGATGGAAAATGATGAAAACAAGTTGCTTGACCAAGATGACTTGATTTAAGTTTGACTGGGTGATTACAAAATTTTTAGGGTTTATATCCTTATGACCTTGGTGATTGTGACCCATTTTTATTTTTTCGTATTTTTTTTGTTATAAGTGGTCTTATGGTGATTGACTCATTCTACCAGATTACATGTAACCAATCACTGCAACCATAAGGTGACTAGAGTAAATCACTAGATACAAGGTTTAGTCGAGTATTTTGAGTTGGTTTGACTAAATAGGTTAAGTTCCTTTGGAGTATTTTGAATTGATTTGACCAAATGGATACCTCTTTTGGAGCCTTTGAAATTGAAATATGACCAAAGGGTTAGTCACCTTTGGAGTCTTTTGAATTGAAATATGACCAAAGGGTTAGTCGCATTTGGAACCTTTTGAATTGATTTGACCAAAGGGGTTAGGTGACTTTGGGGTCTTTTGAATTAATTTGACCAAAGGGATTAGGTTCCTTTGGAGCATTTTGATTGAAATTGTGACCAAAGGGAGTTGGTTCCTTTAGGGTATTTTTGAATTTATTGACCAAAGGGATTTAGGTACCTTTGGAGCATTTGAATTATTTTGACCAAAGGGATTAGGGGCCTTTGGAGCCTTTTGAATTGAAATGTGATTTTTATATTATGGATGATCATAAAAAAAAGTGTCCTTTTGGTCATGTACCTATCCTACTATATTGCATGGATAACTAGTCGCTACAACCACCAGGTGACTAGAGTAAACCACTAGATACAAGGTTCACTCGAGTTTTTTGAGTTATTTTGACCAAAGGGGTTAAGTGCCTTTGGAGTATTTTGAATTGATTTGACCAAAGGGGTTAGGTAACTTTGGAGCCTTTTGAATTGTTTTGACCAAAGGGATTGAATGTCTTTGGGTCATTTTGAATTGTTTTGACCAAAGGGGTTAAGTGCCTTTGGATCATTTTGAAATGATTTGGCCAAAGGGGTTAGGTGCCTTTGGATCCTTTTGAGTTACATTTAACCAAAGGGATTAGTTGCATTTAGGGCATTTTGAATTAATTTTTACCAAAGGGATTTGGGTGCCTTTGGGATATTTTGATTTAAATTTGACCAAAAGGGTTAGTTGCCTTTGGGACATTTTGAATTAATTTTGACCAAAGGGATTAGCTGCCTTTGGGGAATTTTGAGTTCGATTTGACCAAAGGTGTTAGTTTCCTTTGGAGCCTTTGAATTGAGTGGATGAAATCTACTCAAGTGTCCTTATAGTAATCTACCCATCCTATCAGATTGCATGGATAACTAGTCGCTGCAACCGCCAGGTGACTAGAGTAGATCACTAGATATTAGGTTCACTCGAGGATCATTACTAGTGAGTCAAAATGGATAAATTATTTATTGATTGATGTTTATGCAAGGAAAAGGGCACAACCTTTGACAAAATGATACAACCTTTTGAACCTAGAAGTTGATGTATTGATTGATTTTTATGCAAGGTAAAGGGTGCAACCTTTGAAAAAAGGGTCCAACCTTTTGAACCTAGTAGTTGATGTATTGAATTATGTTTTTGCAAGGTAAAAGGTGGAACCTTTTGAACCTAGAAATTTATGTATTGATTGATTTTTATGCAAGGCAAAGGGTGAAACCTTTGAAAAAAGGATGCAACCTTTTGAATCTAGTAATTTATGCATTGATTAATGTTTATGCAAGGCAAAGGGTGCAACCTTTGACAAAAGGATACACCATTTTGAACCTAGAAGTTGATGTATTGATTGATGTTTATGCAAGGCAAAGGGTGCAACCTTTTGAAACTAGTAGTTGATGTATTGATTAATGTTTATGCAAGGAAAATGGTACAACCTTTAAAAAAAGAACACAACCATTTAAATCTGGCAGTTGATGTGTTGATTGGTGTTTAGGCAAGGCAAAGGGTGCAACATTTGATAAAAGGATGCAACCTTTTGAACTAGCAATTTATGTATTGATTGATTTTTATGCAAGGAAAAGGGTGCAACCCTTGATAAAATGACAAAAAAATTTGAAGCTAGCAGTTGATGTGTTGATTGATATTTATGCAAGGCAAAGGGTGCAACATTTGAAAAAATGATGCAACCTTTTGAACCTAGAAGTTGATGTGTTGATTGATATTTATGCAAGGCAAAAGAGTGCAACCTTTGACAAAAGGATGCAACATTTTGAACCTATAAGTTTATGTGTTGATTTATATTTATGCAAGGAAAAGGGTGCAACATTTAATAAAAGGATGCAACCTTTCGAACCTAGCAGTTGATGTGTTGATTGATTGAATGTGAGGAAAAGGGTGCAACCTTTGATAAAAGTATGCAATCTTTTGAACCTAGCAATTAATTGATTATTATGTGATTTATTGGGGGAATGTGTGATACCTTGAACATCCCCAAGTGGATTGATTTCTTGCTTGATTGATTGTTGGGGGAAGGTGTGATACCTTTGAACATCCCTAAGTGGATTGATTGCTTGCTTGATTGATTTTTTGGGGGAATGTGTGATACCTTTAAATACCCCTAAGTGGATTTATTTCTTGCTTGCTTGATTTTTGGTGGAAGGTGTGATACCTTTGTACACCCCAAGTGGATTTATGATTATATGATTGATTTGGGGAAGGTGTGATACCTTGAATGCCCTAAGTAGATTTAGTTGTTGATGTGATTGATTGTTTGATTGAGGGAAGGTGTGATACCTTGAATGTCCCAAGTTGGTTGATTAATTATTTCTTGATTATTAGGGAAAGGTGCAAAATCTTGGACACCCCATAGTTTTTTGATGATTGTTTATTGTAATTGATGGGAAGGTGTGAGACCTTGAACCCTCTACCTGGTTGGTGTTGATGATGATGCATGTAGGTTGGATTAATATTTTTTTAGATCTATTACGTATGTATTGAACTAAATATGTATGTGATGCACTAATGACATGATGATGTAAAATATAATTTTATATTTATATGTGAAAACATAATGAATGAATCTAATATGTAAAAACAAACTAAGTGTAAACAACACTGAATGTATAAAATTTATTTAATCAAAATGTTAACCTTTTTGTAAAAGTCACATTTAAAGGCTAACCATATATAATAAGACACAATGTAAATGATGCATGAGGGAATAGTAAGAGGTCATAAGGGAAAATCAAGGTTTTTCATGAGACTCAAACACCCTAGTTGACCAATCAAAAGTTGTATACTGGCTATACATGACTCTAAAGATAAAAATATACTAGGAAGACCCAGATATTCAATATCCCTATGTGTGCATAGTGAATTCATTAATGTGACACATAAGATTACCCCATTGCTAGGTTGACTCTTAAAGCCTATTTTTGTAACTAGGATAACCTTATACTCATCATTATATTTATTTTTTACTTGGTTGGACTCAACTACTCTATAATGCAAGACCTCAAAAGATAGTGAGTCCTTATGTGCCATGTATGAGCATAGTCCAATGCTAGGGTCTTCAAGCTTTGGGAAGTCAGATTCTCAACCACTCAAATCGAGTCCTGATGAGAATGAAACCCTATCCTTACTACTTGAAGTCTCATTTGTTATTTTGTATTTGTAGAGAAAGTTAGAGCTTTGGGGAATAAAATTCTCAACCACTTGAATTGAGTCCTTATGAGAAATTTTCCCTCATCCTTACTACTTATTTGATGATTTTTTTGCTTTTGTGACAAGAATTAGAGATTTTGGGAATCATATTATCAACCACTTGAACTGATTCCTAATGAGAATGTTATCTTCATTCTTACTACTCTTTCTATTATTTTTGTAAGATTGAAGTGGTGAAACCCACTGTTTAAATTGTTTATTTTATTTGAAGTGGAGAAAACCAAATTTTTTATTATGCTTTTGGATTATGCCCTTAATAGGACAACAGAGGAAACATTTTGCTTAAGAGGTAATGGCTACTTCATAGTTTCATATTTCCTTGTACTAAATCACTTTTAAATATGTGAAGATGTGTTTAGGATTTTGAGATATGCAAGGTACTATCAAAGCAATAACCTACCTTCAAAAATCAAGATATCTTTCTATAAAATATGAAAAGAAAAATAGGAATAGTTGAATGATCAAAAGACATTATTGAACACCCTATAATAACTTACTAGGTGATGGGAATACACAAACACCTAGGACAAGGAATGTGGATGGAAATGACGTGCTAGATGTGTGTGTTTTCTTTATGAACTTTTGAATACTAAGAGGTGTGCATAAAATAATCAGTGGTTGTATGAACATCAATGTTGATGGGCATCCGATATCTACCATATCTTACAAGGATCCCTTAATAACCAAAATATGACAAGAAAAAGTGCAAATGATGACATGATAAAAATGTTAGATTACAATTAATGACAATCATACAAGAGTGGTGCCATGTGTAGCAATGCAAGAATGATGCAATCTAATGTAAGTGCAATGAATGAATATGCCTAATGCAACTAATCAATGAATGTGTAATGCAATGTTGATGTAAGCAATACAATATTTTTGTGATTTTTGATTTTACATTATTTTTTTCATTTTTGATTTTATATTATTTTTGATATTTTTGTTATTTTATTGTTTTTTGATTTTGTAATGTTATTTTTTTTTTTGGGGGGGAAGGTGCAATACCTTAGGTATCCCCAAATTATTTTGTGATTGGTGAGTGTGGGGAAGGTACGATACCTTCATAATCCCTAATTTGTTCATTTTTTGGTGGTGTGGGTGATGGCATAGGTGCGATACCTTGAGCATCCCTGCTGCTATTTTGGTAGATGCCAAGATCCTGATGAAATGAGGTGAGCGAACCGTCTGTTTGAATCTCATTTTGTTCTATCATGTCTTGCACAAGATTCTTGAACGAGTAGCAAGTTTTAATAGCATACCCATATTGATGATGATAGATATAATGTAAATCATATCTATAACTTTTACCTCTTGGCCTATTCACATCTAGTTATCGAACCTTATGTAGATTGATGGCCTTTGCATCACACAATAGATGAAAAAGTGATGCCAATGACTTAGGAAATGGCGTATACTGACGAGTAGGATAACGTTGTTGATTCATCCATTGATTTTTTTAATTTTGAGCATTATACTACATATGTGGAGGTTGTGCTTGATAATTGGATTGTTGATGTTGTTGATGACTCAACCATAGCTCAATGTTTATGAGTTGATTCAAGATTTTTTGTAGAATTGGAGTGTGTTAGCACTTCAATAGTAGCTCATCTTCACCTTCAAACTTGTCAAATTTAGACCCCTTAAAATGGGATGAATATGATGGTGATAGAATTTATTTATGAATGGGTTTATGGTTGATTGCCATAATATGTGCCTTTTAAGGAAGTTAATGTGATATATCAATGATTGGTAAGCTTTTGGTAAAATCATGTTGGTTGCCTCTCTTGGATGTTGAATATGTTGAGGTGGCAGATGGTGATGTATTTGATGCCTTTTATAATATTGTGTATCAAACCTAGAGTGATTAACAACTTGTTTTCTAGGGCTATACACAACATCTTTATCCTGATTTTGAGAGTGACTAATAGATTTTGCATAAATAAGTAGTACATAAGCACAACGAACTTGAGTAGATCATTCATCACAAGCAATAGAGAGGTCATTAAACTAAAATGATCTCAACACATGAGTAGAGGTGTGTGATTTATTATGATTTTATCCAATGTATGTGTCCACATGCTCATATTCATGATTCAACTCAAGGGGTTTGACTGTGGTAGCTTGGTTACCCCCATTTTGGTGTAATGTGTACACCTGTTCTTGATTCAATGGTGATGTTGGGTGAGATGGAATATGAATTTGAGGTAATGACCTTCTATGTTCTTTAGTGTATGAATATGTGTTCCTATAGAAGATGCATAAGGTAGCATGATAAATAATGTCATCATTCTAATCGTACTTAGGACCTATAGATGCATCTTGAATAGGGACATCCTGAAGGTTGGATTCCTTGTAGGTGATATTGGTATTACAATAAAAATTTGGATGACATTCAGGAATGGCCAGATCCTCTAGATTGATTCAAAGATATTCTATATCTCCTTGTAAGTTTTTAGCAATGCTAACCCTTGATCGAGCTTGGCTACATGTTATTGCCATGGTCTAAATTAAGCCAAACAATAAAGAAACAAACAAGCAAACAATGTTTTTATTTCTTTTAATTTTTTCTTGTGATTCCTATTATTGTTTTCAGCATGTTTTGATATTGAAACCCCTATTCCTATGAAATCTAGGGGTAAATAAAGTAAAAATATACTAAAGGTAGTTTGAGTACACCCCCTATCAATGAATATAACTGAAATGGTGAAAAGTGGCTTCCTACACTAGATATGGCTCAAGGTAAACCTATGGAAGTAAAGAACCCTAGAAGGGGCCACATTGTCTAATGTTCTGCTACTGACATACCTATGCTTTTGCTTAACCCACACATTTAGGGCATGAACAATAGTGATAGTTGCATCCACTAATTATTTGAAAAGCCCTATGGTAAAGGGAACTTCTAATCCTTCCTACTCTGGGTGCACCCAAAAGTAGGGTAGTTTTTGGTGATGAAATACAGAAAGCCACTCACTTGGGGCTACTATGGTTGCTATGGTGTAAGCCAACAGATGGAGATGAATCCTATATTATTGGTCTCAATTGATGGTTGGTGATGAGATCCAACTTGTTAATTTTTACAATAGATTGTGTAGTGTGTGGGGTTCCTTTTAATATTTGCAAAAGTAAATAATCCAAAGAGCACTCAATGATTCTTCACTAGTGTAGAAAAATGTTTAATTTTCAAAAACCTTATATGAATGACTAGCCTTTAAGCAAGCAATATATAGTTAAACCAAAGCAGTAGCAAAAAAATATTGTAATATTTTTTTTTAATTAAAAACTTTCTTTACTTTTATTTATGAAAATGGAAAAAGAAGGACGAATGCAATTACTTTGATAGCCTACGTTTTATTTGGTATTGATATCCAATGTTCTTCAATAGATAGGTGAATGGTGGTACGAGGTAGCATTCCTTTTTCATGTGTTGTTCATATACATCAATCACACCGAGGGGGTCACAAGGGAGAACCAACTAGGTTCCCCCCTATTCGAGAGTTCAAGCATGGAGTCCCCGAGGCAAAAAATTTGGTCATCTATACAAACATACTGTAGGCCCAAAATTTTTGCACCCCTTTCTCCCAGGCTAATGGATCCATGCCTGAAAGGGGGAGGGAAAATGAAGGATCTACACCTCGGACGAGAAGCGCTTGAGTTGCACTCTCCTTGGTGTTTGTCGATGAATTGGGTGGGTTCACCAGGAAACACTTGCTATGGTGGTTTCCACGCCTAGGTGAGGTAGTAGTTTGATGTGTTTTTCTTTTCTTTGTTTTGAAAGCATACACCTAGGGTTTGGCCAAAATGCAATTTCTACCTAGCTATATGCAATTCAATTTCAAATGAAGATAAGGCATACAAATCTATCTAGAAAGCGTTACAAAGTTTAACTAAGATGCAAAGGTTTTGTTTATGTCAACATGTTTTCTTTTTGTATTTTTATGTTTTGCGTGTGAAGAGATATAATAAAACCTATGTTTTTGAAATTTTTTGCTTTTCTTTTGATTAAGATAGATGCCTATGAGATAGAAAAATATAAATCCAAGTACAAGGAAATAGGTTTAAGTCCTTACCTAATCCGGATGTTTGCTTTGGGATGAATTCAGATTTGTAGGATGAATTCGGATGCATACAGGATGAATTCGGTCGTATGAATTCATCAGATGAATTCGGATGCGTACGAATCTATCAGAAACCTGCAATTGCACAACAGAACACTAAAATTTGAAATTAGGGATGGGGGATCTGCATAGGCCATAGTAGATCATGGTTTGTGACAGTCAAATCCCCTCGGTTCTTTTAGCCAACCGTAAAGAAAATGAAAGATTAATTATTTGAACATGAAACATGTGATTCTAAATGTAGTAGATCTAATGATAACAGTAAGATGCAGTAAAATACTGAAATAATAAATAGAATGTAATACAAATATAAGGTAATTAATGATATGATAGTCAAAATTTTACCCCCAATGGGCCACTAGTATGCATTCGGATGCAATGTATGATTTCGGATGTTGTGTATGATTTTGATCGAAGCCAAAATAATCCAATGACTAGTTCTGCAAAATAGAGAATAAAATCGGATGCAAAATGTTAAATTTGGATGCATCCAAATTTGTACAAATGATGCAAAAACTCAAATAATAACTAAGTATAAACTAGATCTGTGTATGTTGAAAATATCTCCATGTTTGTGTGCTCCTTGAATGATGATCAAACGACAAAGTTCTTCACTACAACCTGCAAAAAAGCTCCAAAAGTCTCCTTCTTCAATCCAAGCCTTTTTGCAAATATCACCATCCAAACTATTTAATGTGAGGTTGGGGGTTTAAATGGTTGCTACAGTTTGAAGAATCAGGTAGGTTGGTGAGATTAGGCTAGGTTGTTAAGCCAAATTAGGTTTTGGCTCCATTTAGACAAATTTAGATCCGTCCGATTTTAGTGGATCATCCAAAATTATCAAGAATCTAGTGATGCCCAGATTAGGTTCAAAATCCCAACTGGGTACCTAAATTAGGTGCACATGGGATTTGGACAAATTCAAACATCTCAATTTTATCGGATGCATCTGAATTCGTCGAGATTATCCAAATTTATCGTGAAGGGGAAAATTAAGTTATTTTTCCATTTTTTTGGCATGAATATCAAGGTAGGGGTATTTGAGGGTGAGTTTCATATTGTTAGGATGATTAGGATGTTTTAATAAGAATTAGGAATTTTGAAGTGTGTCAAAATTCAGTGGCTACATTTTGCCCCCTCTTTGGTGCATTTATGAACAATAAATGCGTTAAAGAAAGATGTAGCGAAAAGGGATGTTATGTTGCAAAAAATCAAAATTTGTTCAATTTTTTTATTTATGTTTATTATCATGGATACCCCCTTCGAGTTTTGTAAGAAATTTACAATTTATTGCAAAACTCAAAATTCAAAGAAAAAAGGGGTAAAAAGAGTATAAAATAGAAATTAGGGCAAAAAACCCTAATTCATTTTTACTTTCAGTGTTAGCGAATTTTTCTCTAGAGAAAAAATGGATAAATGGCTACCACGGTACATCGAGCGGACAGAGTTCGAGCCAGGAATGATGGAAATGGTGGGAACATCAAGGTAAGTGATTTTATCACTTCTTGTTTGAAATTATTTGGTTTATATTTAGGATTTTTTGATTTTTGGATGCGGCCTACCGTCGCCCGGATGCAACGATGAATTCGGATCATCGCAATAAATTTGGACGTCCGAATTCATCAAAAAATACATCTGAATTGATAAATTTGGACATTTTTCGATGGATTTGTACATCCGATTTTGTTCATAATAGGTCCGATTTTGCAAATTTGGATGTACAAATTCATTTTCATGCATCCAAATTTGTGCTTTAAGTCCGAATTTATACTTTAGGACTAAAAATTTTAAATTTTAAATTAATTTTTGTAGTTTTATAAGTAATTTGTTTTTATTTTTTATTTTGCAGGGAGGATCGCTTAAGGGTCACGAGTGGCGACATACAAGTTTTGAGGATCGTGTTCGAGCTCTTAGCATGGATGAGAAGAATACTCTGATAGTGGTAGGGCTTAATCACATGGCTGAAATGCCATGCATAGAGGTAGACTATAGTCTACTCACTGCTTTGGCCGAGTGATGGTATCCAGGTTCATCGACTTTCGACTATCGATGGGGGAGATGGCCCCTACTCTAGAGGATGTGTGGAGGATCCTTAGAGTACCTATTAGAGGATAGTTTGTGTACTAGTCCTTGGCCCAGGGTCAGGCCATGTAAAGATTGATGAGAGATCCATCATTTCCCATTGAGTAGAGTGGAGTCGGTATAGAGGGACTCATTGCAATGGATGGGGTATCTACCTTGATAGTGGTATTGGTAGAGATAGTAGGAGGGCTTCTAGTGTGTCACCAGAGTGGTCAACACTTATCGTGGGGGTTGGTAGAGGTCATAGTGGACATGTAGGATACCTGTATATAGTTTTCTTGGGGTCCCTATATTTTGTGTTACTTGTACCACACCTTATTTAGGGTCATGTACAAGAAAGGCACTAGCTTGGTGCTTACATCCTTCCTTCAGGTATGGTGTTGGGAGCACATCATAGTGAGGAGACCGATAGGATTTCCTCTTTAGGATGTAGAGGATGGATGACCTACAGTATTCTGTTAGGGTCCATTGGTTGGTCGAGTGAGGAGGAGGGGTGGCCTAGAGGAGGCCAGATGGACTATTGATGAGTTGACCATGATATAAATTTTGGAGACCTTGGAGAGGGCACTACGAGATGGGAGGATGATAGAGTGGAGCTAGCTCATGTGAGGTGAGTATGATGGCTCCATATGGAGAGAGGGGAGATAGAGCTACATCAGGTAGATCGGGTGCTCCATCAATTTAGGTTGGTACAAGTGATTCCTAAGGTTCAAGATTTTACTTATTCTTGGGTTGTGCGAGATTTGATGACCACTAGTGGGGCACCAGATCTCAATAGGTTTGTTGAGGTAGATGAGGATGATGTAGTAGTCACTCTTGCAGAAGGTGATGATGTAGGGGTGGTGGATGGCTATACTACCTAGTATGCTAGTATATGTCCCATGAGGATCACTCAAGAGAGAGGCATAATTAGTCAGGTACAAGAGGTATTTCAAGAGGTAGCTAGGTGATGATCAGCTAGATTAGAGGGGGAGAGGTAGAGATAGAGGCCACCATAGAGAGAGGGGCCTTGGATGAGAGGAGGATTATGGCCATAGGGGGCTACTCGATGGACTCTCAAGATCGAGGGAGAGAGGGGATGATGCTAATAGGAGGGAGGCTCAGAGTAGGATGTACCCCCATTAGAGTAGAATTCATCAACTCTACAGTAAGAGACACATACTACACTACGACCAAACTCACCCAAGAAGGGTATTGCTATAGAGGTAGGAGAGTCGAGCAACATGAGAGATATGGTTACTCTATAGGTAGAGAATGATGGTCTGAGGAGTCAGATCACCATTCAAGTGAGTTGTATCTAGTTATTAGAGGGATAACTCTCTCAGACATAGTCTTTATTGAGTTAGGCTTAGGCTCAACTAGCTAGGATGTAGGGACATGGGTCATCATGGTAGATAGTGTCATGATCACATCATATGAGGAGCATGAATTTTAGCCAATCCTCAGGGAGTAGTGCATTGTAGGGTGCCTTGATGGTAGCACAAGTAGAGGCTACCTTAGTGGTACAATAGATGACTTTTTATTCAGACACTGTATTTTCAAGCAGTTCCTGAGGGTCAGAGAGCTTCATTACCCCTAGAGTTAGTGGCTTTGAGTCACTCTAGATCAGTTTCAATATCTAGGGTTCCTCAATTTTGTGAGCCTAGAAAGCCTCCAAGTGATGACACCCAGAGTTCTAGGGGTTCTAGGGGATGATACACTAAGTTGGATTTTGTGGTGTACCCCCTAGTGATTGAGTATACCGATTTTATGATTGTGGTATATCAATCGACTATTTTTGTATCCTATTATATTTTTGATGATATATATATATATATATATATACATATGTCTATTGCTTATCTGATGTGTTGATGTGTTGATGTTGATGTGTGAATGTGTAATATAATTTATTTTTGATGATCTACATAATCATGCTTTTAGTCATGTTTTATGGTTTTTGATGTACTTTTTCTCATGCTTTAATCAAGATATCATTGTAGAAAAGTAAAATGTGATTTGATGTAATTGATGTTTGTAGTATAGTGTGATTGAGTTGTCTATGGAAAAAAGGTTGTTTTGGGAAATATACCCTTACGATTTTGATCAATCAACAATAATACCTCGAAGATGTGTGCTTGTATATGACTGTTTATGGAGGTTGTTTGCTCGCTTTAGTCATGAAGTGGATCTTGTGTGAGGTTTTGATGTTATGCTGATAGCGAAGGGTTATGATCCAAAAGTATTTTGAATTTTTTGATTGAAAGTGATGTAGTTGATGATAAGTAATGTGTGTGTTTTTAAGATTAATTTTATTTTAATCTTAAAAGAAGTATTATGCAATGATAGTAATTAAGCATGACAAATTTGGATAAAGGACTTGCGCTAGGCATAAGATTCATGATGTGAGGGAATTAGAAATATTTTATTAGGGTTATCTCATGCCATCATCATGAAGTCAATATGTAGCTACATGAGAAAATGATTATGTATGATCAAAATGCAAGTTCAATCATGCAATATAGTAAAATTGAAGTATTTATGCTAAGTGATAGGTATGAAAATGCAAGATTAACTATTTTTTAGGACCAATTGCATATGCTAACAGTCATACAAATCCATGAGAAAAATGATGACGTTTGCTAATCAAACTTCAAGGAGAATTTTGGTCATTTCTAGGATGAAGTCAAATTTATCAAGAACCAGTGTGTGATTTGTGTATTCATTTTCCATCTTGACCTTAATTATGATATAAAATCTCTCAAGGATCAAATGTGTGTGCTTATGAAATTCATTTACCAATTTTGAGTAAGGTAATGATGCAAGCCAATTTTAAGAACCAATGTGTGTGCAAATGATGTATTCATTTACCATGATTGTATGCATTCAGTTGGACTTAACTACTATGTAATACAAGCTACCAAAAGCTAGCTGATCCACAAGCTGACATTGGTCTGTACAAAAGAAGGTCGCTAATGTGACAGACATGTCACCACATGTAAGGATACCACCATTGCCAAGCAGGCTTGATGCCACCTAACCTGTAATGAGGATCACCCCATGGTGTTCAAATAACTGAGGAATTCTAGGGATTCAAGCTCATTACCCCCTTCTTTTCTTTTGATTTCTTTGAGTAGGGATTCTTGTTCATTTTTTGTTTTGAACAAGGGGATTTTATTGCTTTGTAGTAAAACTATTTTTCTTTTTCTTTTCTTATTTTTTTTTCAAGGGATACTTGCTCAGCTTAGACAAAGAGCAAGGGATTTTATTCGGGTAGGGGGGAGCTTGTCCTTTTGCCAATTCTCAGTATTCTAGACCATGTGCATAATAGGATAGCAAGGAAAACCTTTCACTTAAGGAGCTAGGACTACTATGTAGTATCATATTTCCTTGTACAAAATCATTTTTAAGATGTGTAAGTGATTCTTGGTTCAAAAAGTGGCAAGATCAGTTCCCAAAACTTCAAAATTTATTTAGTGAAGCAGTAGTGATTTTGGTTCAAGAGAGATTTATAATCAATACTAAAAATCAAGATTTTATTAAAATGTGAGTTCTGTGAGTGGTTCAAGATAATCTTTGAATTCTTCCGAAGTAAACCAAAATTAACTATGAATTTTGACAACATCGGTTTAATATTAAAGTAGGATGTTAACTGGATGTGACTATATGGCATATGTAATTGGATCACCATTTTATTTTTGAAAAATGCATAGATAAATGTAACTAAATGAAATATGATCTATATACGATGATGAAGTGAAAATGCAAGAAATATATGTACAATATTAACAATTATGTACAATGATGAGACTTGTTAACTTTATGCATAGTATCTTTTTAGGTGCATTATGTTCATGGGTTCCTTAAGATATTTTCCATCTAAAGTTGCCAATCGATATGCACCAGATCCAAATTTTGTAGTGATGATAAATGGTCCTAACCAATTTGGTTGGAATTTTCCTTTTAAATCAGTTCGAGCATTTGTATTTTTTTATTTTCTTTAAGAACTAGATCGCCAATCTCAAAATATCGAGTATGAACTTTCTTAGAATATGATATTTTGAGTTTATCTTGATATGAGCGAAGGTGCTCTAAAGCATTTATATGCTTTTCATCTAGTAATTCCAATTGGCTTAATCGTCCAGCATGATATTCATCTCCTACTTCAGCATCTTGAAGTAAGAGAGCTAAAGAAGGTACTTCCAACTCAAAAGGAAAAATGACTTCAGTGCCATAAACCAAGACAAAGGGAGAAGCGCCTGTAGGGGTTCGAACACTAGTTCGATAAGCCCATAATGCTGGATATAATTGGGTATGCCAATCCCATCCTGATTTATTAACCAATATTTTTAAGATCTTAATTAAAGTTTTATTTGATGCTTCAGCTTGACCATTTCCTTGTGGATAATAAGGAGTAGACCATCTATGCTGGATTTTATATTTTGCACAAAGTTTTTGAATGTCTTTATTTTTTAAACAAGTTCCATTATCTGAAACAAGTGTAGATGGAATCCCAAATCTACAGATAATTTGATTAAAAATAAATTTAGAGACTTGGGTTCCCATGCAAGAAGCCAATGGCATAGCTTCTACCCATTTTGTAAAATACTCAGTTGTTATAATAATAAATTTATGGCCATCTGAAGAAATTGGGTTGATTTTCCCAATGATGTCTAGGCCCCATTTTGAGAAAGGCCATAGGGAAGAACTAGCTTGAAGCTCTTGGGTAGGAGCATGGACAAGGTTTGCATGCTTCTAACATTTTTCACATTTACGTACATATTCATGGGCATATTTTTCCATGGAGGGCCAAAAGTATCCCATTCGTAGGAGATTTTTGGCTATAGCACCCCCACTAAAATGACCTCCACAAGATCCATCATGGACCTCGTTTAGAGCTCTTTTGGATTCATTGAGGTTGAGGTATCATAAGAGGATACCTTCGAAGGATATTTTATACAAAGTACCTCCGATTATTACGAAGTGGACAACTCGCTTACGCAATGATCATCATTGATTCCTATCTAAGCCATCTAGGAATGATCCATCTTGGAGAAATTTTAGAATATCTCCATACCATGGTTCTAAAAATGCTTCTTCAATTGTGAATACATCTAAGGGTTCTAGACATGACTCTAATGATGTGGGTTCTTAGAGTTGATGAATGATGATAGTAGCATGATCATCATCCAACTCCAAAGGGATAAGGGAAGTAGTTGCTACCATAGCATCCATAGAATGATTACTGGTGCATGGGATAGCTTCTATAGTAACCTTCTCAAATAAAGAAATAAGTTTTAAAATGTATTCTTTATAAGGATAGAGTTTCTCATCTCGAGTTTGATAAATATCATTAACTTGATTCACCACGAGTTGTGAGTCTCCAAAAACTGATAATATTTTAATATTGAGAGCTAAAGTTACTCGTAATCCAAGGATTAAAGCTTCATATTCTATTGTATTATTTGTGCAAGTAAATTGGAGTTTAAAGGATAATGGGATAAGTTGCTTTTGTAGGGATACCAATATGATACCTGCACCTGTGCCACTCATACAATGGGCTCCATCAAAAAATAGAGACCATGATTCCAAGGAATCACTATCTAGATTAAGACATTCATCAAGGAATTCTATCATCAAGGGGTGAGTAGATTCAAGAGGGGCAGCGATGAGTTGGTCTGCTATGACTTACCCTTTAATGGATTTCTACCCAATAAAGGTTAGGTCAAACTCACTTAAAGCGAGAACCCATTTTGTTGCTCATCCTGATAAATAGGGTCTACTCATCAGATATCATAATGGATCAAATTTTACGATGACATAGGTTTTTTGGCTAAGCATGTAGTGACATAGTTTTTGTGTAGAGAATACGATAGCTAAATAGAGCTTTTCTAAGGGGGTGTAATGAGTTTCATAGCTTATTAAAGTTCTTCTTATGTAGTAAATGGCTCGTTCTTTCTTATCCTCATCATGTTGTGCTAGCATTGCTCCTAACGCAAGTTCTGAGGTAGAGATATATAAAATGAAAGGGATGTTCTGGCCTAGGTGGAACAAGCACTAGTGGGGTAAGAAGATATGTCTTAAGAGTTTCAAAAGCTTCTTGAAATTATTTATCCCATAATAAAGGAGTGTCTTTCTTAAGAAACCTAAGAAAAGGTTTACATTTATCTACCAATTTATCAATGAAATGATGGATGGACTGGAGCTTACCCTGTAGACTCCTGAGTTTCATTAAGTTTTTGGGTGGTGGCATATCAATGATAGCCTTAATTTTGATAGGGTCTATTTCTATACCATGCATAGAAACTATAAACCCTAATAACTTACCTAATTTTACTCCAAACACACATTTTTCTGGATTCAATCAGACTTTATATTCATGAAGTCTATCAAAGACTCATCGTAAATCAAGGATATGATCTTCTTGTTTTATAGATCGAGCTATGATGTCATCCACATAATCATGTAGGATGTCATACATCATATCATGAAATACATACATCATAGCTCATTGGTAAGTTGCCCCTACATTCTTTAGATCGAAGGGCATTACTTTCCAATAGAAAGTCCCCCAAGGTGTAATGAAGGCAGTTTTAGGTTGATCTTCTAGTGCTATACGAATTTGATTGTATCTTGAAAATCCATCCATAAGTGATAACATTCCACATCCTACCATGAAATCAATAATTTGATCCATATTAGGAAGGGGAAAGTCATATTTAGGACATGCAACATTGATGTCCCTAAAATCAGTACAAACTCTGATTTTAGTAGCCTCTTTTTTGGTTACTAGAACAATATTGGATATCCAATCAGAATAATCTATAGCTTGAATGAAATTTACATCCAAGAGTTTTTGTAATTTATTTTTAACCAATAAGGCTACTTTAGGATGCATTTTCCTAAGTTTTTGTTTGATAGGTTTAGCATCAGGATGAACCACTAAGTGGTGCATAACCACAGAAGGGTCTAGGCCTGGCATATCTGTGTATGTCCAAGCGAAGATATCAGGGTATTCTATGAGAAGTTCTGTATATTTAATTTGTTCTTATTTATTTAAATCAGTCCCAATTTTAACCATGCGGGGATTATTTTTTGTTCCAATATTAATTTTTAAAATAGCCTCTATTTTGATACTTAAATCTCTTTCGAAGTTGGGAGGAGTGGGTGAAACACCCATTTCTTGAAGTTCTTCTAAGGATAAGTGGGCTAACTCTTCTTGTGTGGTTGTCTGAATGTGAGCTATACATGGGATAGACCCATCGAAGAAGAACCTATTCCTCATAATTTCTTCATGAGAAATATCATAAAATATGTCTCCCTCTACACACTCATCTAGAGTAGCCATTATTTTTGGATGTACTACTGATAACATGTTGCAAGAAAACCCATGAGCTTTCTTGTGTTTCTTTAGTTGTTCTTGTTTTTCTAAATATTCTCCATATGTGATAAGGTGATCATCCTTATCAAAGGGGAAAGGTTGAGTTTTTGTGGGGATATAGCCTATACCACATCTGGCAGGCCATTCCTCTACCTCAAAAGGCTCACGTATTCTATTTTCAAGATGGCCTAAACCTTTACCTTTGTATCCCATATCACACATCATTTGTTTAGATTTTATATACTTATTAGAAAAGAAGCATTGAGCAAAACTATTCTCATCATACGTAAAGCTCATTTACCTAATGTTAATTTTATCAAGAGTACATCCAACAGAAATGAAAGTACAATTTCCAACATGATAGATGTTTCCTTGTTTCTGTGGTAACCCAATTATACGTGGAGATGGCGGTAATCGGGACAAGATAAGGGAATCTTGTATATTATAATTATCCTATTTTGTGGGCTCCAATATGGTGGATAAATCTTGTAAGACTTCATCTATCAAAGGGTATGATGTAGAGGGATTATTATCATTAGAAGGTTTAGGTAATTCAGAAGGAGGTGATGATTCTGATTTGGTTAAAGAGGTCTTAGAATATTTAGGTTCCAATGATGACAAAGTAGGACAAAAGGGAATGTTGATAGGTTCTACTACTACACACATTTCAAATGGTCTAGGATCACCATGGATAGTGACCAACTGATTCTTAAATTCAAATTTAACACATTGATGCAAAGTAGAGGGAACAACCCTCATTGCATTGATCCAAGTGATGAGTGGCTATTTGACACATATTTTTGTACCAGAATTGTTTCATTATTACAATTATATGATGATTATGATATGTTTTCTATGAATTATTATTGAATAAAATGTGATTTATTAGGAAAACTGATTAATTACCATAATCTAACAAATGTGTTTGATTTATATCAAATTTGTCCGAGTTCTGAGAAAAATGCAGGAAAAAGGTATGGATGATCGATGAAGAGATTGCAGAGCTTTGGAGTGCACCTCGGACGAGAAGAAGAACCAACAGAGTTCAGTGACAACAGTAATTGATCTTGTTACAGATGTTGATTACTGAAGTATGTTACTAAAGGTAACTACTAAAGGTAATTACTGAAGGTAACTAAAGGTAACTACTGAAGATAGTTACTAAAGAATGTTTTACCAGTTACTGAAGGATAATAAATATTATTGACTTCAATGTGCCACATTAAGATGGATGACACATTAAGATGGATGACAACTGATATTTTTACCTAGCAAAATATTTCATTTCTCGCATAATATCCGCAAGAATATTTCAAGTTGACAAAGTTATTATTTACTTTATAAAGCTTGTAATCAATTTATTTTGGGAAGTTTGAGATATAAACGCAAATATTGTTAGACTTTCCTAGAATATAGGACATGAGGTCCTAATGTATATCTTGTGAGTCAGTTAAAATAGCATTGTCTTGTTAGGATTATTAGTAGGATGCCACTTGGACCAATCAAAATATTTATAAGTCCAAGTAGGAGTACGTATTATGATTAGGTTTTAGATTATTCTTGATTAATGTATAGTCATCAGTCCACAAAATCTGCATGTCAAATACATGGAGAATACTATTTAGAATTGTATTAGTTACAGTATAAATTACATAGGAGAGACCTTGAAAGAGGTCTACTCTCTACTGCATCTATTGTTACA
The DNA here is from genome assembly GCA_028583015.1 of Wollemia nobilis. Lineage (NCBI taxonomy): Eukaryota > Viridiplantae > Streptophyta > Pinopsida > Araucariales > Araucariaceae > Wollemia > Wollemia nobilis. The sequence continues at coordinate 889,512 of JAQPPZ010003077.1, forward strand.
TTACAGTCTGTTCTAAGTTTACAATTTGAAGAAACATGTTCAACATGTACAGTTGAAGCTCCAGTAATAAAAGTAGCATTTTGTTCTTCAAAGATGGTAATTTGTATCAATTTCATGTGTTGTTTGATTTTTGTTATGTAAATTGTGTTTATCTATTACCTGCATTCACAGAATAGACATAATGTTAGTATTAGTTATAAAATCTAGTTACTGAGATAAGGTAAACTAGGGGAGAAAGACTTACACTGCCCTCTAGGAGGTAGGGCCCACTCCTATAGACAGTCCCTGAGCTCTCACCCCTACATTAGGTTAGGATTAGTTAGCCTTAAATTAAATTGCATTTCAAATTACATAAAATAAGATAAATTGCATGAGGATCCTCACAAATAAATTAGAACATATCATAAATAAATTAGTTTACAAATAATTAGATGCATCAGTAAATCAATTCATAGTAAAAGTAAAACATAATTGCATTTATTTATCATATCCTACATCATTCATTTTTGCACAAATTTAATTCTGTTCATTTACTTTTCTATACACGTGAAGCCTGAAAAAGAAACTTGAGCTAAGCTTAGTATTAACTCCTACGATATAATCTATACGAGATTGTTACTCTTTAAATCTAACCTTGATTTCCCTCGGATTGATAAAATTAAATGTAAGCTCTACAACCGATCATTTTGGCACCATTGTCGAGGAGAGTAGCATCGTAGTGGTTAGTCAAAAAAGTTGTTTGGCAGTGCAAAGAGAGAGGACTTACTTGTATGTGAAAAGGGGTACGTACGAGACCTTGGTGTGCATACGAGTCAGAGTGGCCCATAGATGGTTCCAACAAGCCCCTCCGTTCGACGTTGCCAGGTTCATTTTTCATAAAGGTTTCATTTTTATCGCTTTCATAGATTAAAATTTATTTTCTACAAATTTCAATTTTAGTAAATTTTATTTTCTACAATTTCCTTGCTTTGGGTAATTACTATTGTTAATTTGATTTAGGACCTATGAAAAAGAATAGGAAGTAGGTGAACGCTGAAAACAACCTAATATTATTTTAGGACCCTATTTTTGTTTTATAGGAAGTAGTTAGGTTGAGTGACACAACTGTAATGAAATCCCTCCTAATAATCAAAAGAACAGTAGAAAGTTACCTTTTACTTCAACAATTTTACTTCCAATAAAAATTTACTTTCCAAGTACTTTTACTTTTTTCCTAAGTATGCTGAAATTAGTTGTATAAACGCATCTAATTTTAGTAGCATTAGGACTATTTAGTAATTTTAAATTTATTTCTTTTCTACTATGTTAAGAGTATTTATAAGTTTTGAAATTTATATTTAGAACTTAGCAAAAAATACGTTAAGAGTATTTATAAGTTCTAAAATTTATATTTAAGCTTAGCAAATAGTAGGATTGAAACAGAAAAGAAAATCAAAACCCAAAAAAAAAAAACACAAAAATCAAAGAGAGAAAATAAAAAAATTGCCAAATGGTTGAAAGCAGTCAAACTGAATTTATAGACCTTAGAAAATTACTAATACAACAAGAGGTTAATCTTCTTCTTGACCAAGATTACAGAACAACCAAACCAGAGTGGGAAGCATTGTGTGAATGCATTGATTCTATCAATAAAAGATCAGATGAACTGAAGAAAATAAAGAGGATAAATATAGCAAAAACTTTATGGGTAAATCATTCTTCACCTTATCAAGATCTTGGAATAAGTTGTGAAAATTGGCTGTGGGATAGGAGAACAATAGTAAATCTAGTAATTTATCCTTGGAATCAATACCTTGAGGATTCCCTCATTATTCACAACTTCCTTGCAGATATAGAAAGGAAAGAATTAGCCCTACAATACAATAAAAGATACTGTAGAATTCCTAGAGCTATACATTTTAGAGAATTGTGCCAAGAGTTGCGTTACGAGCTACAATTTGGAATTCCTGATCCTATTGCAACTAAAGCTTACCTTGTTCAGTTGATTCAATTGTTGGTAGACTATTTTAATTTTGAAGAGGAACATTTTATGACACCAGAACAACTTGATCCAATCAATGATATTCATAAATTATTTAAAGAATATTAGACATATTGCTAAAAAAAAACAAGAAAGTTTAGAACATTCATGAGTAGACCTAGAGACTCTAAAGGAAGATTCATAAAAACTAACAAAATAGAAGAAAAATCCCCAAGAGACTTTAGAGAGCCTGGGATTTATAAACTAGTAAAAACTGAGGCTACATCATCAACCAATCAAGCTGAAATCCTAGATCAAGATCCCAATTCATATTTATTGCCCAATCCAAAATTTGACAACTACGTAGATCCTTCCTCTATCTTTTTCGAACCTATACCTGATTCAATTCTTGAAATCCTATATTCAGGTATGGTTGATGAACAAAGTGGTTTGGAAGGAGAAAACCATGGAGATGGGAGACAAAGGCAAGAGAGAGATCAAGGAGAAACAGACAAAGAAAAATGTTCCCTTTCCCAATATTACATACAGAAGGGACAACAAGAGAACCTAAATCAATCTATGTTTCTATATTGCCTACCTTTCATGGAAAACCCTATGAAGATCCTGATGCTTTTCTTTTCAAATTTGAAGTAGTATGTCAAGCTTACTTTTACACCACCAATGAGAAAAAGCTAAGGTTATTTCCATCTACTCTTAAAGATGCAACTTTAAGATGGTTTATGGGTCTAGGAGAAGGAGTTTGTAATCGTTGGGATGGAGAAAATGGATTAAAACAACTATTCCTTGAAAGATATCAAGATTATTGTAGAGTTAGGGATAAGAAAGCTGAGCTTTTTCGTATGAATCAAAAAGAAGAAGAATATTTGGAGGACTATCTCGAGAGATTTCAATTTGTAGGATCTAGAGTAAATATAGACCTTGAAGAAGAAATCCTAAAAGAACTTTTTCTGAAAGGATTAAAAGAAGATGTTCTTGAGATTTTAAATCTTATGGCAAAAGGAGACATTCATCTTATATCACTTGAGGAGATTATAAACCTTTGCAGAAATTATTCAAGAAACAAACCTCTAAGAAGTAATAAATACACATCCACAGGAGGAGTGACAAGAGCTGAAATTGGAAATATGTTGGAAGGTTTAAAAACTGATTTGTTGAGTAATTTGACCTCATATTTGGACTTAATGGATAAAAAATCAAAGGATAGTGAAGAAATTTACTGCCACAGATGTAGGAAAAAGCACAATATGAGAGAATGTCCTCTCAACATAACAAATATCTCCAATATTTCTGCTTGTTGCCAAATTTGTGATAAAAATCATAAAACTAAAAAATGCAAGTATATCTCCGTTGTTAAAGCTGCCATAAAAGAACCTGAAGTGGAAGAGGCAGAAGATGTTTATTTTATCACTCAAAGATGAAATGGTCCATTTAATGGCCCATCAAATTGGTCAAACCCTAATTATCCCAACCAACAAAGGCCTAATCAATGGTCCAATGCACCAAATTGGACAAATTGGAATTCTTACAACCAAGACTGGAGCATACCCCCATGGGCTCAATTTATGGCTAATTCCTATGGAGGACAACCCCCATGGAATCAAGGGACACAAAATCAGAATATGCCTAGTTGGAATAATAGTGGCCAATATAATCAAGGTGGCACCAATTGGTCCCCAAATACAATGCAACAACCAAATATTCAAAATCAATTTAGGGGACAAAACACTCAAAACCCACCTCAAAATAGACTTCTACCACCTCCAAACAATAATACTAATCCTCCTAAGCAACCACCTCTTCCAGCTCAACCAATTCCTAACCCTAACAACAATAAGAATGTTCAACAAGTTTATGAGGCCAATGAAACATGTTCTATATCTGTAGCACCATGTCAACAGATTCAATTAAGATCAAGAAAGGTGTTGGAAAATAATGTCACTCTCACAGAACTTGATGATCCTATTCCACATTTGGTTGAAAAAGAAGATAGTAACAAAAAGGAAATAGAAAACCAACCAGAAAATATTCCAACAAAGCAACAAGAAATCCAAATAAGAAAGGAAGTAGAAATACCATTTCCTCAAAGACTGGCAATACCAAAAGAACCATCTAAGTCAACCTTTAACTTCCTTCAAGAACTAGAAGGCGTTACTATTAAAATTCCTTTATTACAAGCTATCAAGGATATACCTATCTATTCCAAACTTATTAAAAATATATGTTCAAAGAATAAAAAGAAGAATGAATTTCAAACTATTCAAGTCATTGGACAATTATCTGAGATAATGATAAGAGATAGGTTATTACCAAAATATACAGATCCTGGAATACCTATACTCACTGTGCATATTGGAGACATAACATTACAAAATATTTTGATTGATTTAGGAGCCGCTATTAATGTCATGACCAAAGAAACAGTAGAATCCTTAGGGATCCATAAACTACAATTAACTTCTATTGTGCTTCAACTCGTTGATAGATCTACTATTAAACCAGAAGGAAAGTTAGAAGACATTATGGTCTCAATAAGTTCATGGGAATACCCTATAGAATTTATAGTCTTACAACCCAAAAATAAATTAGGGGGACATCCCTTAATACTAGGACGCCCATGGCTTGCAACAGCTGATGCTTACATTAGCTGTAGATCAGGAAATATGACTATTTCTAATGGCAAGGATACAAAAGATCTTAGTTTATTCCCTGAATCACCAATAGAAGAAGAATTTCCAAAGTAGTTGTGGTATGATTTCCCTCATGAATATGATGATATCCAAACCTTATCAATTAATGTTCTAATTGAACAACTTGAACAAGAGGTTGAGGGACCCCTACCATTATTGTTAGGAAATCAACAAGAAAATCAAGGTCAAGATAGTAGTTGTTCATCTCAATCTTCCATTTATGAGGCAAGCACAAGTCAATCTCAAATGGAACCATATGGTTATGATTTAAATATTTTTGAACATGAGATAAATGGGATAGATGCAAATACAGAAAAATGTAAACAAATAGATATTATACCAGGAAGAACTCTCAACATTAGTAATGAACTCATGAGCATACAAGAATCACAATTGGTAGATGTGCTTAAAAAGCATCAATCAACATTCACATGGAACTATGAGGATATGAAGGGTATCCACCCAAATGTTTGTACCCATCGCATATTTATTCAAGAAGATTGTAATCCTGTAAGACAACCCCAAAGACGATTAAATCCAGCTATGAAAGAAATAGTTAAAGAGGAAATCATTAAACTCTTAAATGCAGGATTTATATACCCAATTTTCGATAGCCAATGGGTGTCACCTTTGGTGATAGTCCCTAAAAAGAATGGTAAATGGAGAATTTGTGTTGATTATAGAGAATTAAACAAAGTAACCAAGAAATATTATTTTCCCTTACCATTTATTGATCAAGTCCTAGATACCTTGGCTGGAAAGAAATATTTCTATTTTTTAGATGGTTTTAGTGGATATAATCAAATCTCCATAGCTGAAGAAGATCAGGAAAAAACAACTTTCACATGTCCTGTAGGAACCTATGCTTATAATGTTCTACCTTTTGGACTATGCAATGCACCTGCAACTTTTCAAAGAGTTGTATTGGCTATCTTTGCTGATTTAACAAATGAATGTGTGGAAGTTTATATGGATGACTTCACAGTATACGGTACTACCTTTGAAGAAACATTATCAAGCTTGCAAAAGTTTTGGTAAGATGTCAAGAGCAAAATCTCTCTCTAAGTCATGAAAAGTGCTTTATGATGATGAAAGGAGGTATTGTTCTAGGACATTATATATCAGAAGATGGTGTTAAAGTAGACCCTGCAAAGATACAAGTTATTCAAACCCTTCAACCTCCAAAAACACAAACAGAGGTGAGAAGTTTCTTAGGACATGCAGGATACTACCGTAGGTTCATTAAAGACTTCAGTAAAGTTGCTACTCCCATGCTTAAGCTCTTAACTAAAGATAGTGAATTCAATTGGACAAACGCATGTCAAGAAGCCTTTGAAGAAATTAAAGAAAATTTGACTACTGCTCCAATCTTGAGAGGACCAAATTGGGAATTACCATTCCACATTCATTGTGATGCTTCAGGTTATGCAATAGGAGCAGTATTGCAACAAATAGAAAACAAAATACCTTATGCTATCTATTATGTAAGTAAAAACTTGCATGGAGCTGAACTTAACTACACTATTACAGAAAAAGAATTTTTAGTTGTAATTCATGCTCTCAATAAATTTAAACATTACATAACAGGGTATGAAGTATTTGTTCACACTGATCACTCTGCCATTAGATACTTAACAAACAAAGCAACAGTGGGTGGTAGAGTGATTAGATGGCTTCTTTTACTACAAGAATTCAATGTCACAATTATAGATAAGGTAGGAAAAGATAATGTTATTGCAGATCACTTATCTCGCATGCAGATCTTTGATGATAACGAGTTAATTCCTGATAATTTTCCAGATGAACATTTGTTTGCTCTTTCTATTTTTACCCCTTGGTACGCTGATATTGTAAATTATTTAGTAACAGGAAAAATACCTCAAAATTATACACCGCATGAGCATAGGAAATTAATACATCAAAGTATTCCTTTTATATGGATTCATGGAATTTTATTTAAAAAATGTCCTGACCAAATCATTAGGAGATGTGTGCAAGAAAATGATGTATATGACATTATTAGGGCAGCACATGAAGAACCTTGTGGAGGTCATTATGCCACCCAAATAACAGTTATGAAAATACTTCAAACTGGGTACTTTTGGCCTACTATGACTAAATATGTTCATCAATTTATTGATAGATGTGATGCTTGTCAAAGAGCTAGCAAGCCTACACCATCTATGGAAATGCCTTTGGTTCCACAAATAGCTCTTGAACCATTTGAAAAATGGGGAATTGACTTTGTTGGACCTATAGACCCTCCAAGTGATGGTAATAAACACATACTTGTATGTACAGATTATGTTACCAAGTGGGCTGAAGTTAAAGCTCTTCCACGAGCTCAAGCTGAACCAGTAGCTGATTTTCTTTATGAAAACATAATGCAACGCTTTGGAGCACCAAGAGAATTAGTTTCAGATCATGGACCTCAATTCACCTCCAATGTCATTGATCATTTTGTTAACATCTATCAAATAAAACACAAGAAAACCTCACCATATCACCCTCAAGCTAATGGACAAGTAGAAGTTACAAATAGAGAACTTGAAAATATTATTACAAAAACTGTAACTGTTAATAGGGGTGATTGGTCTGAAAGATTAAAATAAGTTGTATGGGCATATAATACAACTTGGAAAACTACCACAAGATTATCACCATATGAAATGGTTTATGGAAAACAAGCCATCATGCCCATTGAATTTGAAATAGAAACCCTTCGCACAACGATACAACTTAACATGAGTTTGGATAATGCACAAAAAGAAAGGTTGGAAAAGTTAAATATTCTGGATGAGAGAAGATTAGAAGCATTACATAGAACTGAAATAACTCAACAACAATGAAATAAATGGCATGATAAACACATTGTACCACGTACATTTCAATCAGGAGATTGGGCCTTGTTATTTGACTCTCGTTACCAAGATTTTCAAGGTAAATTAAGAACAAGATGGCTAGGACCCTATGAAATTGAGGAAATATTTGGAAATGGTACAATCAAGCTTAAGCCTATAGATGATTCAACAAGGAAACTACTAGTAAATGGACATAGGCTTAAACTTTATAAGAAGCCATTATCTAAGGAAGAATTCATACATCAGTTTAGACAACACATTGATTTGCAGTATATTTCTGAACTGCAATCAATTACTATTCAATAAACTCTCTCTTTGAAAAGAAAATAATAATATAATTATATATATATATAAAAATTAAAAAAAAATATATATAAATGATTATGCTTCCTTTATTTCATCATGAAGTATCTATATTCTTTTCCATTTTCAGTCTTAAAGCTTTAAAAAATAGCTCAAGGAAAAATTCTTTCTTTCAAACTTTGTAGGAAAATGATTACCACATGATACATAGTACTTTGTTGCTAGATGAAATCTAGGTATTTTTCAAATACTCAAACTATATCTAGTATTTTGAGCAAAATTTTCATTGGAAATAGAACAAATATTTTAAAATGTTATAAGTGACTCCTAGATGATCAAGTTTCTCTTTTAACCATGCACAAATATACATCTAAACACATTGTGAAGTTTTGGAAAAATTAACTCATGTGTTATTTTTGCCATAAAGTAAAACGTTTCCCTTGCTTATCTATTTTTACGCATGGTCTAGAGTACTAATGAATTGGCAAAAGGACAAGCTCGCCCTTCACCCTTCAAAAAAAAAATCCCTTGCTCCTCATCTAATCGAGCAAGTATCCTAATAAATTCTTGCTTCTCCTCAAAATAAGCAAGAACCCCAAAAAGTAATGAAAATTTTCTTGCTTCTCTTCAAAATAAGCAAGAACCTCAAAAAGCACTACAAATCCCTTGCTAAGCAAGTATCCCAAATAAAGCACAAAGCAAAAAGGGCAAAAAGAGCTTGAATCCCTGGAATTCTTAGTATCTCAAACACCATGGGGTATTCTTTATTAAGATATCCTTACGTATTAGCAATAAGTCTGGATAAGACCTCTAGATGCTCATAAGATCAGCTAGCTTTTTGGCATATATAACCCTTGTTGTTTTTTAATCCTTACTCATAATGAGCAATGAATCTTCACTGCACACATAGTTGGTTTTGAAAGAGGCTTGAAAATACTAGGACAACTTTGACACTAAATTGATTTGTGATAGAAGTAAATGAAGTTTGTTTCAACATTGCTAGAATATTGTTTGAAGTCCTTGAAGAATCACCCTAGAAACATCACATGCAAAAATCAATAGTACATCCTCATAAAAGTACTATGATTTCAATATTTTCTACAAAAATATGGTTTGTGTCCACCACATTCTATCCTTTAGAAGAAAAGCCATATTAATATCTATTTCACTTTTTCCTATAATTTTCGATATCCTAGAAGGCTGAAATCAGATTTTTATAACCTGTGTTTCTATCTTGAGAAACTTCTTAATGACATACAGGAAGCATACTCATTAAAATTATAAATAAACCCCCATATTTAAAATCATTGTTATCCATCAAAATAAATAAGTACCCTTCCTTTTGTTTTGGCTATATAGCCAAAATTACAGTTTGGGGGAGGATAAATAAAGGCATATATAGCTCATAATATAGTTTAGGGGAAGAAAACAGGTAAAGTATTTCCTTAACCCTAATAGTGGTTTTGGTAGATGTCTTTCATAAGTATCTTCCGTAAGTATCTTCCATAAGTATCTTCCATAAGTATCTTCGTAAGCATCTTCCATAAGTAGTTTATGTAAGTATTTTTCTGTGTCTTCTGTAGATACCCTCTGTAAAAAATAGTTTTTCATAAATATTTTCTAAAAAACTTTCATAATATCATTATCAGTAATACTATTCCGTAATACCTTTGTAGTTGTCATCCGTAAAAATCACAAATCTAATATATATATATATATATATATATATAATAATAATTAAAATAAAATATATTTAAAATCAGAATACGAAATAATATTATAAATAATAATACTTGTAATATATAATAATAATATATAATACTTATAATAATATATATAATATATAATAATACTATATATTATAATAATAATAATAAATAATATTATAACTTTACCATATATACATTAAAACATTAAAATTAAATAAAAATATAATAAAATATATAATAAAATTATTAATATAATATAATAATATAATTTTAAAAAACACATAAGATAAGGACAACTCACACCAATCACATATTAAATGACCAATCACACGCATGTGCACGGATCATAGTTTTTGCCATCGATTTCAAACACGATCAACGGATATAAACCACCCACGTGAAACGTTAAGACACCCTTGTATTGCAAGCAAAGGCTACGGGACACGTGACTATGTCCAGCCAATCAGATGTGTTGACATGGATTAAAAATATTCACCGTCAATTTGTATAAGATCAAGGGGTAAGAATGATGGGAGAAAACACAATTAAACCTATTTCATACGATTAATGACACGTGCCCTTTGTGTTGCCCAATCAAGCATTAAAACGATGGTAAATCAACGATTATTGATTGAATAGAATCAATGACCTGCGTTGCATTAGGGATTAAAATTAGTTATTACCATAGATTTTAGGGTAAATACCATCGTTGTAGATGGATTTTCAAATTTATCGTCGATGATATTAGGGTGAAATATCTCCATCGTAGATGGGTTTCTAAAGAACATCCATCGGTAAAGACTTATCAATTGCATGCGGCATGAAGAGAAATACCAAACCCCAAGTCGAATTCCATCATGAACTATAATTTTTTTGAGGGTTTGTATAATTGCCGAATTGTTTGAGTGAAAGGCCAACAATATGTGATTTGTGTAATTTTCGTGTTGAATTCAGATGATTTCTTGAGGCAGAAAGTGAGGATTGTCGACGACGTCGAAAGGTGGCCAAATTACAGTGATAGCGACAGGTAAGAATTTTCTTTTTCTTTTTTCTTCTTTACTATTCCTTTTTCTCTATACATACGACAAAATAAAATACTTTAAATTTTAAATTAGGTAGAAATTAGGATGAATTTTGAAATTAGGCAAAGATTAGAGTGAATTTTTAGAATTTGGCAGAGATTTGGGTACAATTATGCAAATTGGTTTTAGGGTAACATTAGGGAAATATACGAAATTTTGTTTTAAGCTAAAATTAGGGAAAACTCTGAAACTCTATTTTAGGGTAACAATAGGAAAATATACGAAATTTCATTTTAAGCTAAAATTAAGGAAAAATTTGAGACTGTATTTTAGGGTAAAGTGAGGGAAAAAGATGCAATTTTATTTTCAGGTAAAATTACATTAAAATTGCAGTGATTCCTGTTACAAAAATTATTTTTCTTTTTAGTAAAATATCTTATTTGGTAGAATTATAGAGATTGCCTGGTCAATTACACTATATATATATATATACAATTCATGTAAATTAGGGATTTTTGCAAATAAAAAAAAACAACAAAGGAAACTCTTTTTGTATTATAAGTTTTTACGTTTTTATAGATTCGATATGATAACAGTAGAATTTTAAAAGTTTATGTTTTTAATTTTTTATGTAGGATTTGTTACTATTTGAGGATATATTGTATTTTAAAAGTAAGATTCTAAATAATAAAAAAAAAATAATAATAAAAAACAATAAATTTTTAAGGGTTTTGTCGACCTCTAAACAAAACTTTTGTTTATATATAACTTGTAGGGTTTTTGGTGAAAACTCATCTCCTCTCAACCCTCAACCATCACCATGCCTAAACCTATGTTCCAAAAATGTAGTGAGTCGTCATCCATCGACACACAAAACTCGAGCGACTCTGTAATTGAACTTTTTGAAAACGCTCGATGGTGGGAGGCACTGACCAAATTTAAAGGTCATGACTTAGGGGTGGCGAGGCAATTTATATTAAATTGTAACCCTGACACTATGCTCACCCATGTTCGAGGACTTCAGATAGAACTAAACCCTAGCCTGATCTCTGAAGTGTTGAATTTACCTGAGGTTGGTCTTCCGTATTATAAAAATTCGAAGAGTGTCACCCAGTTGGTAACAAAATTTGGTGAGAAGTGCACAATCCTTAGAGATAAGGAGGGGTCGATCAAAGGTGTTTCAACCTCTACACTCCCCCTTCTATGGCAGGAAGTAGTTGTAATTATTATTAAATTCTTTACTCTTGAGGGATGAATGTCTGTTTTATCAGCCTATCACATTCGGATGTTAATAAATTTGAAATATCCAGATAAAACTGATTGTGTTATCAACCTCCCTTATTTTCTATTCCAATATTTGAAGTCAACTATTTTAAGAGTGAAACCCAGAAGTTCTCGGGAAAAACCTAAGCTGCACCTGATTGCTCACCATGGCTTGATTAAATTAATTATTTTGAAAAAGGCTCATGAAATGAAAGTGTCTTGGAACCGGATCGTGGAAGAATCCAACGTACCTGAGTGCTCAGAATCCACTGAGTCTGAGGGAGAACAGTCAATAGAGGAAGAACATGACTCTGATAGCCAGGATGAAGAACCTGAAAGCCCACAATGAAAACGTAAACCTAGGAAATATAAATCCCGACCAGATATCAGAAGGAAGAAGAAAATTGTAGAAAATTCTGAACAAGAAGATGAACAAGGGCCTGAACAAGAACTACCTGTAAACGAGTCTACTATAGAGACCCTGTCCTATCTTCATGCACAAAATACAGTGCTGCAAATGAAAATTGATAGGCTAAGAGAGGATTTTACAGAACAATCTAAAATTATCCAGAGAGCCCTTGTTGTTCAGATTGAATTAATTAAGCAACTTTCTACGGATAAGATACCAAAGTCCGTGTTGAGCAAGGTGCAGCAAAAGAATTGCAAAAGTATTGTCATTGTTGTCAACACAGACAGATTGATGCAGTTGATGCAGTTCAGAGGTCGGTCGGATCAAGTGCGGTGAAGTTTCAAGAAAAACGAGAGGTGACCCAGTTCAGAAATTCGCGAGAAAGAGACAAGGAAGAAAACTGTCGCGATATCGCGACATGTTTTCTGTCGCGATTTCGCGACAAAAAGCAGGAGAGAGAAAATGCATGCCAAATTGTCACGATTTCGCGACATGTCCGAGGAGAGAGAAGAGCGAGAAAAGCGTCGCGATTTCGCGACAAAAGGTCGAGGAGAGAGAAGGCGCGACACGGAAATGTCACGATTTCGCGACATGTCGAGTTTTCGGCGAGGAGAGAGAAAATGTGTCGCGATATCGCGACAAAACTGAAGAGAGAAACTGCAAGGAAGATTGTCGCGATTTCGCGACATTGCCGAGGAGAGAGAAAGTGCATGCCAATTTGTCGCGATATCGCGACATGGCAGAGGAGAGAGAAAGTGAAAGGTAAACTGTCGCGATTTCGTGACATGCTGGTAGAGAGAGAAGCAAGGTGAAAAGATGTCACGATTTCGTGACATAAATGGAGGAAAGGAGCTAGCAACGAAAAGTGTCGCGATATCGCGACACGTCGGGTTTTCACGACCCGAAGAGGAGAGAGAATGCTTAGCAAAAAAGGTGTAGCGATATCGCTACATGTTGAAATGAATGGAAACAAAGGTGTAGCGATATCGCTGCATGATGAAAATACATGGCACAAAGGTGTAGCGATTTCGCTACAATTAGGAAGTGTAGAAAACAAAGATGTAGCGATTTCGCTACAAGTGAAAAGACACAAACAAGAAGATGTAGCGATTTCGCTACTGCATGGAGCAAAGAGCGTACGGAAGCCAGAAGCGTCACGATTTTGCGACGAAGATAACGATGACGTCAGCAAGGGCCGAAAGTGTCACGATTTCGCGACAAGTTTCAAGGAAAGCTGCTAGAAATTGGAAACGTCACGATTTCGCGACAAGAAGATTGATGACGTCAGCAAGAGCCGAAAGCGTCGCGATTTCACGACAAGAAGGATGATGACGTCAGCAAGAGCCGAAAGCGTCGCGATTTCGTGACATGTTCCATTTTCACTGGAGGTTGCAAGCAAAGTTGTACGAAAGCCTGTAACGTCACGATTTCACGACAGCATTGAGGATGACATCAGCAAAAGTTCAAAGTGTCACGATTTCACGACATGAGCGGGGGAAAAGCTTTCAAGGCCAAAATGGTCGTGATTTCGCGACAACCTTCAGGGTGACGTCAGCATAAGTTAAAAGTGTCGCGATATCGCGATAGGAAACAGTTAGACTGGAAAATGCCGAAGCAACATGAAAGGTGACACATGGTAGAAAAGCATCATGCAGTCTGTCACATAAGAAGTAACTGAAGTCAGACAGACAGTTAAACGTTGACAGGTGTTGGACATGCAATGCAACAGCCAAACATGCATAATTGAAACGCATTCGAAAAGCCGAATATGAAGGATAATAAAAGCATTCGAAAGGTCGTATTTGCAGGCATTCTAACAGACGTATTTGAAGCATACAGAAAAGCCGAACATGAAGAATCGAAAAGCTTTCGAAGAATTGCATATGGAGAAAAGAAAAGAAATTCGAACAGCCGTATGTGTATGAGTTCGAACAGCAGCTTATGGACAGTAAAAAGCACTCGAACAGCCGTATGTTCATGCATTTGAACAGTCACATTATGGACAGGAGTAATGGTTTTGAACAGTCGAAGTGCATGAAACAAAACAGCCGTATTGCATGGATTCGAACAGTCAGAGTATGTGATTCGATTGCATGCAGGATTGAAAGGTTATAAAAGAATAATCGTACAGAGAAGATGTTGCTTCTGTTAGAGAGAAATTGCTGTAAAAGGAGGGTTAGAAAAGAATCAAGAGAAAAATAAGCAGAGCCGTGAGAGTGTGTAGAGTTGGGTTAATTGCAGACCAGTCAGGGTCGTGCATGAAGTGAAGACATTTTATGTCATTCTAAATTGATCAGAATTGCAGTCCAAGTTGGTGCTTGGTACTAGGAGTTGGTGCTCCATCCATTGCAGCAGAAAATTACGGGGGTTGGTGCTCCTTCCAGTTGATCTTTGGTAAAGTATTTGTAAAATTGATTTTGCAAAGGCTGGATTTGGATTGGAGTCCAAGCGATCATTTTTGAGGAGTAGCCAAATTGGTGAACCTCGGTATATTGAGTGTTGTGGTGTGCTCTCTTGTTCAAGTTGTTTTTCGGTTGTCAAGTTCTCTTTATTTCATATTAAATGCTGTAGATATAAAAATTAATAGCTACACTGATTCACCCCCCTCTCGGTGTCATTGTGTAATCATCAATTGGTATCGGAGCAAGGTTCCTTGTACAAGCTTAATCGGCTAAGGAGATCTTGGAAGAAACAATGGCGAGGTGGTGAAGGATTTTCATCCAACAAAGCTCCCTTATTTGATGGAACAAATTACACCTTACGGAAACTCGAGAATGCAAACATATCCGAGTGCATTGGGATACGATATTTGGGATTACGTAGATAGTGGATACACGGCACCCACTACCCCTCAAACAGATACTGCTGAGAAAAAGAAATTTGAAAACAACTCCAAAGCTAAGAATGCCATAATGTGTGGGCTTGTTGATAGTGAACTGATAAGAGTCATGAGTTGTAAATCAGCAAAAGACATGTGGGATAAACTGAAGAGCATCCATGAAGGAGACAGTAAGATTAAGGAAGCAAAAGCGCAAACTCATCGAGCACGGTTCGAAGCACTGCAAATGAATGAAGATGAAAACATAGAGACTTATATCCTTGAGAGTCAACGAAATTATTAATGCAATCAGAGGACTCGGTGAAGAAATTGATGATGCGGTTGTTGTGAAAAAGGTTCTCAGAACACTTCACAAAAGATTTAACTCCAAAGTCTCTGCAATAGAAGAGGCAAAAGATCTAAACAACTTCGGCATGGATGAGTTGCATGGTTCCCTGACGACATATGAAATGAGAATAGGACAAACCAAGTCTACGAGACAGAGAAGCGACTTTTAAAGCACACAAGAATGTAAAAGCTGAACATGAATGCGAGGATGAAGGAACAACTGGATGAAACAGAAGCCAATTTTGTTCGAAAACTCACAAAAGGAAAAGGAAAATATAGAGGGAAGCTACCTTTTAAATGCTTCAATTGTGGAGGAGTCGGTCATTTTGCAGCCAAATGTCCAATGCGAGGAGAGAACCAAAAATGGTGAAGGTTCACACCAAGAAAAAGGTGACTGGAAGAAGAAACAAAATTTCAGAAAGAACAACTTCAAGAAGAAAAGCTTCATAACCAAGAATGTCGGCGGTTCGAAGAAAGCACGAGATGAGGAGTCCGAAGAAGAAGGAGGTGAAGCTCTGTTCATGGCACTTGAAGAAGAAAGAGCGAGGAGGAAAATCAGGAAGGTGATGAAAATTCCAAGGATGAAGGTGAAGTGTATTTGGAAGGAGAATTGGTTGCTTGCACTTGAAGAGTTGAGTGCGAGAAAGGAAGAAGAATAAAAAATTTTCAAAGAAATTAGAGAATGCCACAGACATAATAAACAATCTGAAAATACAGACGAGAGGAATTCAAGAAAATGTCCGAAGTTCTTGATGAACAATTAAGCTGTAAAGACAGTTGAATGCGGCAAGCTAGAGGAAGACATTGTTAAGTTAAGGATGCGGTTAGAGGAGATGAATAGAAAATTGAAGCTGTTTTCATAAGTTTGAAGAAAGTCTTGTAAAAGTTGGATAAAATGTTAAATAACCAAAGGCCTTACGGCATCAAATTTGGTTTAGGCTTTGATGAAGGAGAATCTTCAAAGGATTCAAAGAACTTGAATATAGAACCCATAAAGAAAGAAGAAAAGATCGGGGTTGAACCCGAGAAAAACAAAATCATGCAAAAGAAAACAATAATGCCGGATTCAAGAAGAATACGACAAAGATGGATTCACAAAAGTCACACATCCGAGGAGGAGAAGAGTCATGGCTCCTACTTCAAAGCGGCAAAGACCGGCACCCGGGTTTAATCATGCATTTTACGGTTATTGTTTTAAATGCAATGCTTATGGCCATAAGATTTCAGATTGCGGGCATAATGTATCTCAAAGGAATTTTACCAGAGAAATGTTTTTTCTCCTTTAATGAATTATGCGGTTGAATGTTATAATTGTCATAATTTTGGACATATTGCTAGAAAGTACAGAAGCACTTTTGCATCAAATAATTATCGGGGTAGAAAATCTCAGCCAAGTGGGTTGAAACAAAACCAGAAATTTCCTGAAAAACGAGGCACATGCTAATGAAAGGACAAAGGCAAAACAAGTAGCAAAATCTGCTATCAAACCAGAATGGAAAGAAAAGGAATCTTTGATTGTCCAGGACTACTTTTAAAGCTCGGAACAAATCAGCACCTTGGATACTTGACGGTGGTTGTTCCAAGTCACATGACAGGTGACAAGCAAAAGTTTGAGAATTTACAGAATTATGAAGGTGGTTATGTGAAATTTGGAAATAATGATGGAGCAAAGATTGTTGGAAAGGGATCAGTCAAGATAAGTGATGGCAATATAAAATCAAAAGAAGTCTTGTTTGTAATTGGCATGAAGCATAACTTGCTAAGTGTAAGTCAAATATGTGACAGAGGTCATGATGTAATCTTCAAGAAGGAGGGCTGTGAAGTAAGAAAGACAAAAAATGGAAAGTTAATAGCCATTGGACTGAGAACTTCTGGAAATCTGTATACACTTTCAGAAACTACAGAAGGAACATGCTTGATTGGACAGGAAGATGAAAACTGGCTATGGCACAAGAGGCTTGGGCATATTAGTTTTGACAATATGGCAAAAATCAGTTCAAAAAGAGTAGTTAGAGATATACCAAACATTGGAAAACCTGTAAATAGCATCTGTGAGTCATGCCAAAAGGGAAAACAAACCAGAGCCACTTTCAAAGCAAAAGAATACTTCACTAGCAAGCCATTAGAACTAATTCACACTGATCTATGTGGACCCATGAGAGCCGAAAGTATAAATGGACACAAATATTTTATGCTTGTGTATAGATGACTACTCAAGAATGACATGGGTACTATTTTTGAAACTCAAGTCGGAAGCCTTTGAGATGTTTAAAACCTTCAAAAATCTTGTTGAGAATCAATCGGGAAAAAGAATTAAATGCCTAAGATCGAGACGGGGGAGGAGAGTTTATCTCCGAAGAATTTGCAGAATACTTGTCAAAAACATGGGATAAGAAGACGAGTTTTCAGCGGCTAGGACACCTCAGCGAGAATGGTGTTGTAGAAAGGAAGAATAGAACTATGTAGGAAATGGCAAGGACAATGCTGCGAGAAAACAAAATAAGCGACAGATTTTGGAAAGAGGCGATCCATACTGCGAGTTTACATTCAAAACAGTGCATCTTTGAGACCACATGAAAGCAAAACACCTTATGAGTTGTGGTTTGGCGAAAAAGGCAACGACAAGACATTTCAAAGTATTTGGCAGCAAGTGCTACATAAAACAGGACTGAAGATAACCTCGGTAAATTTGAAGATAGAGCTGATGAAGGTATCTTTCTTGGTTACTCAACAAAAAGCAAGGCCTACACATGTTACAACAAGAGGTTGAAGAAAATTGTTGAAAGTTTTGATGTGAAAGTTGATGAAGGTAAAGAACAAGAAACTACTTATCAAGAAAACTACCCTATGTATGAAGAAGTCATTGAAGGTGATGATGAAAAAGAAAGCAGAGAAGAATCGAGAAAATTGATCCGAGATAGTGTAAAAACTGAATCTGAAGAAGAAGAAAATAGGAAATTTAAAACAGGCAGCTGGCAGAAAAATCATCCCAGTGAGCAGTTATTGGGGATCCCACAGATGGTATTCAGACAAGAAGAACAGCAGTGAGGAACTATTCTCTGTTATCTAGTATTGAACCTAAAAATGTTGCTGAAGCAAGCACTAATGAAAGTTGGATGAAGGCAATCAATGAAGAACTAGATCAGATAGAGAAAAACAATACACAGGAATTAGTACCTAGACCAACAAATAAAAACATAATTGGCACTAAATGGGTTTTTAGAAATAAATTGAATGAAGATGGGCAGGTTGTCAGAAATAAGGCAAGATTGGTATGTAAAGGCTATGCTCAGGTTGAAGGCATTGATTTTGAAGAAACTTTTGCACCGGTAGCCAGACTAGAGGCAATCAGAATGTTTATGGCATTAGCAGTTCATAAAAACTTCAAAGTATATCAAATGGATGTAAAATCAGCATTTTTGAATGGAAAAGCTGGAAGAAGAGGTTTACATTGAACAACCGGATGGCTTCCAACTTGGTGAAAATCCAGATTTTGTTTGCGAGTTAAAGAAAGCTTTATATGGATTAAAATAGGCACCCAGAGCATGGTATGCAAGGTTTGGATAATTATCTAATTAAACAAGGGTTTAAGAAAGGTTTGGTGGATAGCAACTTATATGTCAAAACAGAGAAGGGTCATCTTATTGTTCTTGTTGTTTATGTAGATGACATAATATTTGGCAGCAACATGGATGAATATTGCAAAGACATATCAATTAAAATGAAAAAAGAATTTGAGATGTCAATGATTGGTGAACTTTCTTATTTCTTAGGACTGCAGGTCAATCAAAATGAAAAAGGCATTTTTATTTCTCAAGTTAAATATGTAAAAGAAATTCTGAAAAAGTTCACAATGGAAGACGATAAACCGGTCGGCACTCCTATGACAACGAGTGCCAAGTTGAGCAAGGATGATAAATCCCCGGATGTAGATCAAACAATGTACGGGTCTATGATTGGAAGCCTATTGTATTTAACGACCACTAGACCGAGATATATTACAAGCGGTATGTATGGTTGCAAGATTTCGAGGCCAGTCCCAAAGAAACTCATGTAACGACTGTAAAGAGGATCTTTAGATATCTCAAGGGCACTATGGATTATGGGTTGTGGTACCCAAAAGGCAAAGACTTCACTTTGATTGCATATTCTGATGCAGATTGGGCAGGGTGCATTGATGACCGGAAGAGTACAAGTGGAGGAGCATTTTATCTTGGAGACGAGTTGGTAGCATGGCACGACAAGAAACAAGAATCGGTCTCTCTATCCACTGCGAGAGCCAGAATACATTGCGGCCACAACTTGCTGTACACAGATATTATGGATGAGACAAACTTTAAAAGATCTTGGTATCCACTTCAAAGAGCCAATATCAATAAAATGTGATAACACTAGTGCTATCAACATATCCAAGAATCCAGTAATGCATTCAAGAACCAAACATATTGCAATCCGATATCATTTCTTGAAGGATAAAGTTGCAGGAGAGGTTAAATTGGATTTTGTTCCAACTACAGAGCAAGTAGCTGATATATTCACAAAACCTTTGCCAAAGGAAGTATTTGAATACCTTCGAAAGAAGTTGGGAGTAGTCACACCACCCAAGCACTGACTAGCTATGGGAAACACATTCTTAGGGGGAGCATTCAAACTTTTTAAGTCTGAGAATGTTGTGCATAGACTCAGGGGGAGTCTACAGCGGCCCTTTGGTATTATTGGCAAAGGGGGAGAAGAAATTAAGCATGGTTGCAGTGTGTTGCCAACAATTCCAAAGGGGGAGATTGTTGAGCAAGGTGCAGCAAAAGAATTGCAAAAGTATTGTCATTGTTGTCAACACGAGACAGATTGATGCGATTGATGCGGTTCGAGAGGTCGGTCAGATCAAGTGCGATGAAGTTTCAAGAAAAACGAGAGGTGACCCAGATTCGAAATTGGCGAGAAAGAGACAAGGAAGAAAAGCGTCGCGATATCGCGACATGTTTTCTGTCGCGATTTCGCGACAAAAAGTAGGAGAGAGAAAATGCATGCCAAAATGTCGCGATTTCGCGACATGTCCGAGGAGAGAGAAGAGCGAGAAAACCGGATTTCGCGACATGTCGAGGAGAGAGAAGGGCAAAATGTCGCGATTTCGCGACAATGGTCGAGGAGAGAGAAGGCAGCGATGAAATGTCATGATTTCGCGACATGTCGAGTTTTCGGCGAGGAGAGAGAAAATGTGTCGCGATATCGCGACAAAGCGAAAGAGAAAGCGCAAGGAAGATTGTCGCGATTTCGCGACATTGCCGAGGAGAGAGAAAGTGCATGCCAATTTGTCGTGATATCGCGACATGGCGAGAGGAGAGAGAAAGTGAAAGGTAAACTGTCGCGATTTCGCGACATGCTTGTAGAGAGGGAAGCAAGGTGAAAAGATGTCACGATTTCGTGACATAAATGGAGAAAAGGAGCTAGCAACGAAAAGTGTCGCGATATCGCGACACGTCGGGTTTCGCGACCCGAAGAGGAGAGAGAATGCTCGGCAACAAAAGTGTAGCGATATCGCTACATGTTGAAATGAATGGAAACAAAGGTGTAGCAATATCGGCTGCATGATGAAAATACATGGCACAAAGGTGTAGCGATTTCGCTACAATTAGGAAGTGCAGAAAACAAAGATGTAGCGATTTCGCTACAAGTGAAAAGACACAAACAAGAAGATGTAGCGATTTCGCTACTGCATGGAGCAAAGAGCGTACGGAAGCCAGAAGCGTCGCGATTTCGCGACGAAGATAACGATGACGTCAGCAAGGGCCGAAAGTGTCGCGATTTCGCGACAAGTTTCAAGGAAAGCTGCTAGAAGCCGAAAACGTCGTGATTTCGCGACAAGAAGATTGATGACGTCAGCAAGAGCCGAAAGCGTCGCGATTTCGCGACAAGAAGGATGATGACGTCAGCAAGAGCCGAAAGCGTCGCGATTTCGTGACATGTTCCATTTTCGCTGGAGGTTGCAAGCAAAGTTGTACGGAAGCCTGTAACGTCGCGATTTCGCGACAGCATTGAGGATGACGTCAGCAAAAGTTCAAAGTGTCGCGATTTCGCGACATGAGCGGGGGAAAAGCTTTCAAGGCCAAAATGGTCACGATTTCGCGACAACCTTCAGGGTGACGTCAGCATAAGTTAAAAGTGTCGCGATATCGCGATAGGAAACAGATTAGACTGGAAAATGCCGAAGCAACATGAAAGGTGACACGTGGCGAGAAAAGCATCATGCGATCTGTCACATAAGAAGTAGCTGAAGTCGAGACAGACGGTTAAACATTGACGGGTGTTGGACATGCAATGCAACGACCAAACATGCATAATTGAAACGCATTCGAAAAGCCGAATATGAAGGATAATAAAAGCATTCGAAAGGTCGTATTTGCGAGGCATTCTAACGGACGTATTTGAAGCATACGAGAAAAGCCGAACATGAAGAATCAAAAAGCTTTCGAAGAATTGCATATGGAGAAAAGAAAATCCGTATGTGTATGAGTTTGAACAGCAGCTTATGGACAGTAAAAAGCACTCGAACAGCCGTATGTTCATGCATTCGAACAGTCACATTATGGACAGGAGTAATGGTTTCGAACAGTCGAAGTGCATGAAACAAAATAGCCGTATTGCATGGATTCGAACAGTCAGAGTATGTGATTCGATTGCATGCAGGATTGAAAGGTTATAAAAGAATAATCGTACAGAGAAGATGTTGCTACTGTTAGAGAGAAATTGCTGTAAAAGGAGGGTTAGAAAAGAATCAAGAGAAAAATAAGCGAGCCGTGAGAGTGTGTAGAGTTGGGTTAATTGCGGACCGATCGGGGTCGTGCATGAAGTGAAGACATTTTATGTCATCCTAAATTGATCAGAATTGCAGTCCAAGTTGGTGCTTGGTACTAGGAGTTGGTGCTCCATCTATTGCAGCAAAAAATTACAGGGGTTGGTGCTCCTTCCAGTTGATCTTTGGTAAAGTATTTGTAAAATTGATTTTGCAAAGAGCTGGATTTGGATTGGAGTCCAAGCAGTCATTTTTGAGGAGTAGCCAAATTGGTGAACCTCGGTATATTGAGTGTTGTGGTGTGCTCTCTTGTTCAAGTTGTTTTTCGAGTTGTCAAGTTCTCTTTATTTCATATTAAATGTTGTAGATATAAAAATTAATAGCTACACTGATTCACCCCCCCTCTTAGTGTCATTGTGTAATCATCAGTTTGTGGACTCTATCAACCGACTGCCACCTATCGAAGTCTCCCCACATAAGAGCTCTTCTGGTAAAAATCCTAAAAAATCGGTAAACTTTAGCAAATAGTTGTACACTAATAAACCGATTGACTTTTCAAAAATCCTTGAGGAGGATAGTTCCCAGCAGATTCATAGTATTACTCAATAGAATCAACCTACAAAATTGGATCTACCTACCAAGGAATAAAATACATTAAAAGGTCTTGTCTTGGATGTAGGCATACCTTTTGGGTTTGATTCGGTGGATAAGGATGAAGAACTTCATCCTTCCCAGACAAAGGAGACAGAACAAAAAGGAAGCGCTCAGGAAGTTGAGCACATCAAAACGGTTATGGTGGAAACACCAGTTGTAGCAGTTGCAATAGTTGTAGATCAACGGGTTAAGGAATAGGTACAGTGAGTCAAATGAGAGTGTAAATTACCAGAACCAAGACCACAATCATCCTAAATTTCTTCCTGAATTTCTTTTCAACATGCACCAGTTGGATGAACAATGAAAAAACTATTATTTTATTAATTATTCAGACTTATATTTTTAATTATATTTGTAATATGTTTGTATCTGTACATTTTTTTAAGTTGGCTTACGTAATATGTACGGTTAATATTTGTAGTATGTTTTTATCTGTATTTATAATATGGTTTACAGTTAATATGTGAAATATTTTTGATGAATTAGTTGCTAATATAAACTGTTTATTTCTCAGTTTTGTGAAATTTATAATCTTTCGATAAATTAATTGATTGATATTTTATGTATTCTAGATAACTGATTATTTTCTTATTTTCTTTTAAAGAGACTTAGCATAGTTCTGTTAAAAATAGTTGTATTCAAGTTGTTTTGAAAAAATTTTGGAAAAAACATGTGCATGTTTTAAAATCATTGTAGGTTTTGTAAACAGTATTCATTGAGATTCTAGCAATGATTATGATAACTTATGTTATTGTTTTTCTATAACTTAGAATTTTAATTCTGAATATTTGATACATGCATAAAGTTGTTATATTATGTTCATCTTATCTTTCTGCATGCATGAGGACATGCATGGACTTCAATTTGGGGGAATGATGAGTGGCTATTTGACACATATTTTTGTACCATAATTGTTTCATTATTACAATTATATGATGATTATGATATATTTTCTATGAATTATTATTGAATAAAATGTGATTTATTTGAAAAACTGATTAATTACCATAATCTAATAAATGTGTTTGATTTATATCAAATTTGTCCGAGTTCTGAGAAAAATGTAAGAAAAAGGTATGGATGACCAATGAAGAGATTACAGAGCTTTGGAGTGCACCTCAGACGAGAAGAAGAACCAACAAAGTTTAGTGACAACAGTAATTGATCTTGTTATAGATGTTGATTACTGAAGTATGTCACTGAAGTTACTTAAGGATAATAAATACTATTGACTTCGGTGTGCCACATCAGAATGGACGACACATTAATATGGATGACACATTAATATGGACGACAACTGATATTTTTACCTAGCAAAATATTTCATTTCTCGCATAATATCTGCAAGAATATTTCAAGTTGACAAAGTTATGGTTTACTTTATAAAGCTTGTAATCAGTTTATTTTGGGAAGTTTGAGATATAAACGCAAATACTGTTAGATTTTATTGGAATATAGGACATGAGGTCCTAATGTATATCTTGCGAGTCAGTTAAAAAAACATTGTCTTATTAGGATTATTAGTAGGATGCCACTTGGACCAATCAAAATATTTATAAGTCCAAGTAGGAGTATGTATTATGATTAGGTTTTAGATTATTCTTTATTAATGTATAGTCATCAGTCCACAAAATCCGTATATCAAATACGTGGAGAATACTGTTTAGAATTGTATTAGTTACAGTATAAATTACATAGAAGACCTTGAAAGAGGTCTACTCTCTGCTGCATTTATTGTTACATTACAGTATATTATAAGTTTACAATTATGAAGAAACATGTTCAACATGTACACTAGAAGCTCCAATAATAAAATAGTATTTTGTTCTTCAAATATGGTAATTTGTATCAATTTCATGTGTTGTTTAATTTTTGCTATGTAAATTATGTTTATCTGTTACCTACATTTGCAAAATAGACAATGTTAGTATTAGTTATAAAATCTAGTTACTGAGATAATGTAAATTAGGGGAGAAAGACTTACAGTGCACTCTAGGAGGCAGGGCCCACTCCTATAGATAGTCCCTAAGCTCTAAACCCTACATTAGGTTAGGATTAGTTAGCCTTAAGTTAAACTACATTTCAAATTACATAAAATAAGATAAATTGCACGAGGATCCTCACAAATAAATTAGAACATATCATAAATAAACTAGGTTGCAACTAATTAGATGCATCGGTAAATCAAGTCATAGTAAAAGTAAAACATAATTACATTTTTTTATCATATCCTGCACCATTCATTTATGTGCAAATTTAATTCTGTTCATTTACTTTTCTGTACATGTGAAGCTTGAAAAAGAAACTTGAGCTAAGCTTAGTATTAACTCCCATGATATAATCTATACGGGATTGTTACTCTTTAAATCTGACCTTGATTTCCCTCGGATTGATAAAATTAAATGTAAGCTCTACAGTCGATCACCAAGAACGTCCCAAAATAATGTTGTAAGATGTTGGACAAGATACAACAAATATGGACATGTCTAAAATCCTAGGACCAACTTGTAGTGGAATAGATATCACGCCACAAGCCTCTTATATTTCATCATTAAAAGATTTAATAATCATTTTGATTTTTCTTAAATCTTCTTTCCTAAATCTAAATATTTTTAAAAAATCATAGGTGCATATAGTTAAGGATGATCCATTATCGATTAATACTATTTTAACATAGATATCCCCAATTAAAGTTGTTATATAAAGAGCATTATCTCTATACATACTTTGGGGAGGGATATCTTTATCATGAAAATCAATGTAATTTGTTTTGTGAGAGACTATAGCATTTGGCTCTATGTCCTATGGTACCATCATTTGGCTTAAAGTGTTCATTAGTTCTTCTCTATGGATAGTTTAATTTCTAATAATGTCGAGAAGGAAATCCTAGTTGTTGTGTTGGCTAGTTGTTCATTGATGTCAAATGGAGTTTTTTTAAGGTCGAATTATGTTATTTCTCTTATGAGGTGGTTTTAGAACAACAGGTGGTTGATCAACATAATTTTATTGAGTTTGAGGTTTAGATTTTTATGTTTGAGCTTGTTGTCGAGTAACAAATCCAATCGTACCAACAATGTTATTTGATTGGACAACTTGTGGTCTTGTAGTTGAACTTTGTTCAATAGGAAGAATTTTTTGTGATGAGGGACGAGTGGTTATTATTCTTGTAAATGGTTCTTTTGGAGTTAATGAATCGTTAATGGGTAATATTGGCCCTTACTCATCTT
This sequence comes from Wollemia nobilis, assembly GCA_028583015.1. Taxonomy (NCBI): domain Eukaryota; kingdom Viridiplantae; phylum Streptophyta; class Pinopsida; order Araucariales; family Araucariaceae; genus Wollemia; species Wollemia nobilis. The sequence continues at coordinate 915,584 of JAQPPZ010003077.1, forward strand.
CTAAACTATTAGAATGTTGTGATCTAATATCTATTTCAGATTTTGATTCACTTTTTGTTTCATCCAAGGATGACAATTGTGGTCTTCTTCCTTGGAGTTGCTTAATTGTCATGCTAGATTGAGTAGGCAGAAAAATAATTTGCGGAAGTTGATATTGCAAATAACAATTAATTGCTCCAACATAAGGTGTTGTATGAGGCATATTTTTATAATATAGCTAATTTACAGCTTCCTTGCCATGGTTTGGTAATGGGTTTTAAAGAATATCTAAGTTCTAGTTTACATTTTGTGCCTTTTGTTGTTGTGTATTTGTTGCTAGGGGATTTTTATTAGGTCGGGGAATTTCCACTTCTAGCTTTCCATCATCAATTAAGACTTGTACTTAATGTTTTAATTTTCTACAAGTGTTTGTTGGATGTCCATCAACTTGGTGGTAATCGCAATATTGGTTAGGTCTATACCAAGGTTGAGAGGGGTTAGGTTGTTGTATCTCTAGAAATTTTTGGGGTAAGACCATTATCAGGGGTTGATTTAATATTGTAAAATTTCGTTGTAGAGATTTTTGGGGTGCTTTCAACATAATTTTTTTTTGTGGTTTTTGTGGTATTGACATTCTAAGGGGGTCTACTATCTGTGAACCCATTTCCTACCACATGTTTTTTTGTATTGATTTTTAGATGACCTATCTTCATATTTCCTTTTAAATTATCCCCTCCTGATTAGGGCTTTGTCTACTCTTCTTGCTAAATTTATAGCTTGGTCAAAGGATGTTACGGTAGCTGTAGCTAACTCGTAAGACAATTGTTCTTGCAAATTCCCAATAAAAATATCTAGCATTTCTCTTGGAGGTAAAGCAAAATGTAATTTTCCTAAAAATTTCCTCCATCGAGCTAAGAATTCTTCAAAACTCTCTTATTTTCCTTTTTTAAGGTTGTACAAATCCTTTATTGTAGCATGCCTCTCTATATAAGGACCAAATTGATGTACAAATATTTATGCGGTTTATTAAAAAAAAATTAAGAAATGTGTTGGCAATTCTTTATCTGTTACCTGCATTTACAAAATAGACATAATGTTAGTATTAGTTATAAAATCTAGTTACTGATATAAGGTAAATTAAGGGAGAAATACTTACACTGCCCTCTAGGAGGCAGGGCCCACTCCTATAGATAGTCCCTAAGCTCTCAACCCTACATTAGGTTAGGATTAGTTAGCCTTAAGTTAAACTACATTTCAAATTACATAAAATAAGATAAATTGCACGAGCATCCTCAAAAATAAATTAGAACATATCATAAATAAATTAGGTTGCAAATAATTAGATGCATCGGTAAATCAAGTCATAGTAAAAGTAAAACATAATTGCATTTATTTATCATATCCTGCACCATTCATTTATGCACAAATTTAATTCTGTTCATTTACTTTTTTGTAAATGTGAAGCTTGAAAAATAAACTTGAGCTAAGCTTAGTATTAACTCCTACGATATAATCTATACGGGATTGTTACTCTTTAAATCTGACCTTTATTTCCCTCGGATTGATAAAATTAAATGTAAGCTCTATAGCTGATCACCAAGAACGTCCCAAAATAATGTTGTAATATGTTGGACAAGATACAACAAATATGGAAATGTCTAAAATCCTAGGACCAACTTGTAGTGGAATAGATATCATGTCACAAGCCTCTTATGTTTCATCATTAAAAGATTTAATAATCAGTTTGGTTTTTCTTAAATCTTCTTTCCTAAATCTAAATATTTAAAAAAAAATCATAGGTGCAAATAGTTAAGGATCATCCATTATCGATTAATACTCTTTAAACATAGATATCCCCAATTAAAGTTGTTATATAACGAGGATTATCTCTATACATAATTTGTGGAGGGATATCTTTATCATGAAAATCAATATAATTTGTTTTGTGAGAGACTATAGCGCTTGTCTCTATGTCCTATGGTACCATCATTTGGCTTAAAGTGTTCATTAGTTCTTCTCTATGGATAATTAAAGTTCTAATAAGGTCGAGAAGGGAAATCCTAGTTGTTGTGTTGGCTAGTTGTTCATTGATGTCAAATGGAGTTTTTTTTTAGGTCGAATTATGTTATTTCTCTTATGAAGTGGTTTTAGAACAAAAGGTGGTTGATCAACATCATTTTATTGAGTTAGAGGTTTAGAGTTTTATTTTTGATCCTGTTGTTGAGTAACAAATCCAATCGTACCAACAATGTTATTTGATTGGACAACTTATGGTCTTGTAGTTGAACTTTGTTCAATAGGAAGAATTTGTTGTGACGAGGGACGAGTGGTCATTATTCTTGTAAATGGTTCTTCTGGAGTTAATGAGTCTTTAATGGATAATATTGGCCCTTACTCATCTTCTAAACTATTAGAATTTTGTGAGCTAATATCTATTTCATATTTTGATTCACTTTCTGTTTCATCCAAGGATGACAATTGTGGTTTTCTTCCTTGGAGTTGCTTATTTGTCATGGTAGATTGAGTAGGCAAAAAAATAATTTGCGGAAGTTGATATGGCAAATAACCATTAATTTCTCCCACATACGGTGTTGGATGAGGCATATTTTTATAATATAGCTAATTTACAGCTTCCTTGCCACGGTTTGGTAATGGGTTTTAAAGAATATCTAAGTTCTAGTTTACATTTTGTGCCTTTTGTTGTTGTGTATTTGTTGCTAGGGGATTTTTATTAGGTCGGGGAATTTCCACTTCTAGATTTCCATCATCAATTATGACTTGTACTGAATGTTTTAATTTTCTACAAGTGTTTGTTGGATGTCCATCAACTTGGTGGTAATCGCAATATTGGTCACGTCTATACAAAGGTTGAGAGGGGTTAGGTTGTCGTATCTATAAAAATTTTATTAGACCTCTTTCTATTAGATGTGGTAAGACCATTATCAAGGGTTGATTTAATATTGTAAAATTCCATTGTAGAGATTTTTTGGGTGCTTTCAACATAATTTTTTTTGTGGTTTTCATGGTGTTGACATTCTAAGGGGGTCTACTATCCGTGACCCCATATCCTACCACATGTTTTTTTGTATTGATTTTTAGATGACCTATCTTCATATTTCCTTTTAAATTGTCCCCTCATGATTAGGGCTTCTTCTACTCTTCTTGCTAAATCTATATCTTGGTCAAAGGATGTTACGGTAGATGTAGCTAACTCGTAAGACAATTGTTCTTGCAAATTTCCAATAAAAATATCTAGCATTTCTCTTGGAGGTAAAGCAAAATGTAATTTTCCTAAAATTTTCCTCCATCGAGCTAAGAATTCTTCAAAACTCTCTTCTTTTCCTTGTTTAATGTTGTAAAAATCCTTTATTGTAGCATGCCTCTCTATATAAGGACCAAATTGATGTACAAATATTTTTATGTTTTATTCAAAAAAAATTAGGAAATGTGTTGGCAATTGTTTATCTGTTACTTGCATTTACAAAATAGACATAATGTTAGTATTAGTTATAAAATCTAGTTACTGAGATATGGTAAATTAGGGGAGAAAGACTTACACTGCCCTCTAGGAGGCAGGGCCCACTCCTATTGATAGTCCTGAAGCTCTCAACCCTACATTAGGTTAGGATTAGTTAGCCTTAAGTTAAACTACATTTCAAATTACATAAAATAAGATAAATTGCATTAGGATCCTCAAAAATAAATTAGAACATATCATACATAAATTAGGTTGCAAATAATTAGATGCATCGGTAAATCAAGTCATAGTAAAAGTAAAACATAATTGCATTTTTTTATCATATCCTGCACCATTCATTTATGCACAAATTTAATTCTGTTCATTTACTTTTTTGTACATGTGAAGCTTGAAAAAGAAACTTGAGCTAAGCTTAGTATTAAATCCTACGATATAATCTATACGAGATTGTTACTCTTTAAATCTGACCTTGATTTCCCTTAGATTGATAAAATTAAATGTAAGATCTACAGTCGATCACCAAGAACGTCCCAAAATAATGTTGTAATATGTTGGACAAGATACAACAAATATGGACATGTCTAAAATCCTAGGACCAACTTGTAGTGGAATAGATATCACGCAACAAGCCTCTTATGTTTCATCATTAAAATATTTAATAATCATTTTGGTTTTTCTTAAATCTTCTTTCCTAAATCTAAATATTTTTTAAAAAATCATAGGTGCATATAGTTAAGGATGATCCATTATCGATTAATACTCTTTTAACATAGATATCCCCAATTAAAGTTGTTATATAAAGAGGATTATCTCTATACATAATTTTGGGAGGGATATCTTTATCATGAAAATCAATATAATTTGTTTTGTGAGAGACTATAGCGCTTGGCTCTATGTCCTATGGTACCATCATTTGGATTAAAGTGTTCATTAGTTATTCTCTATGGATATTTTAAGTTCTAATAAGGTGGAGAAGGAAAATCCTAGTTGTTGTGTTGGCTAGTTGTTCATTGATGTCAAATGGAGTTTTTTTTTAGGTCGAATTATGTTATTTCTCTTATGATGTGGTTTTAGAACAACGGGTGCTGGATCAACATCATTTTATTGAGTTTGAGGTTTAGATTTTTATGTTTGAGCTTGTTGTCAAGTAACAAATCCAATCATACCAACAATGTTATTTGATTGGACAACTTATGGTCTTGTAGTTGAACTTTGTTCAATAGGAAGAATTTGTTGTGACGAGGGACGATTTGTTATTATTCTTGTAAATGGTTCTTTTGGAGTTAATGAATCGTTAATCGGTAATATTGGCCCTTACTCATCTTCTAAACTATTAGAATGTTGTGAGCTAATATCTATTTCAGATTTCGATTCACTTTATGTTTCATCCAAGGATGACAATTGTGGTTTTCTTCCTTGGAGTTGCTTAATTGTCATGCTAGATTGAGTAGGCACAAAAAATAATTTGCGGAAGTTGATATGGTAAATAACCATTAATTGCTCACACATACGGTGTTGGATGAGGCATATTTTTATAATATAGCTAATTTATAGCTTCCTTGCCACAGTTTGGTAATGGGTTTTAAAGAATATCTAATTATAATTTACATTTTGTGCCTTTTGTTGTTGTGTATTTGTTTCTAGGAGATTTTTATTAGGTCGGGGAATTTCTACTTCTAGCTTTCCATCATCAATTAAGACTTGTACTTAATGTTTTAATTTTCTACAAGTGTTTGTTGGATGTCCATCAACTTGGTGGTAATCGCAATATTGGTCAGGTCTATACCAAGGTTGAGAGGGGTTAGGTTGTCATATCTCTAGAAATTTTATTAGACCTCTTTCTATTAGTTGTGGTAAGACCATTATCAAGGATTGATTTAATATTATAAAATTCCGTTGTAGAGATTTTTTGGGTGCTTTCAACATAAATTTTTTTTGTGGTTTTTGTGGTATTGACATTCTAAGGGGGTCTACTATCCGTGACCCTATATCCTACCACATGTTTTTTTGTATTGATTTTTAGATGACCTATCTTCATATTACCTTTTAAATTGTCCCCTCCTTATTAGGTCTTCTTCTAATCTTCTTGATAAATCTATAGCTTGGTCAAAGGATGTTACGATAGTTGTAGCTAACTCGTAAGACAATTGTTCTTGCAAATTCCCAATAAAAATATCTAGCATTTCTCTTGGAGGTAAAGCAAAATGTAATTTTCCTAAAATTTTCCTCCATCAAGCTAAGAATTCTTCAAAAATATCTTATTTTCCTTGTTTAAGTTTGTACAAATCCTTTATCATAGCATGCCTCTCTATATAAGGACCAAACTGATGTACAAATATTTTTGCGGTTTATTCAAAAAAATTTAAGAAATGTGTTGGCAATTGTTTATTTGTTACTTGCATTTACAAAATAGACATAATGTTAGTATTAGTTATAAAATCTAGTTACTAAGATAAGGTAAATTAGGGGAGAAAGACTTACACTGCCCTCTAGAAGGCAGGGCCCACTCCTATAAATAGTCCCTGAGCTCTCAACCCTACATTAGGTTAGGATTAGTTAGCCTTAAGTTAAACTACATTTACAATTACATAAAATAAGATAAATTGCACGAGGATCCTCTCAAATAAATTAGAACATATCATAAATAAATTAGATTGCAAATAATTAGATGCATCGGTAAATCAAGTCATAGTAAAATTAAAACATAATTGCATTTATTTATCATATCCTGCACCATTCATTTATGCACAAATTTAATTCTGTTCATTTACTTTTCTGTACATGTGAAGCTTGAAAAAGAAACTTGAGCTAAGCTTAGTATTAACTCCTATGATATAATCTATACGGGATTGTTACTCTTTAAATCTGACCTTGATTTCCCTTGGATTGATAAAATTAAATGTAAGCTCTACATCTAATCACCAAGAACGTCCGAAAATAATGTTGTAAGATGTTGGACAAGATACAACAAATATGGACATGTCTAAAATCCTAGGACCAACTTGTAGTGGAATAGGTATCATGCCACAAGCGTCTTATGTTTCATCATTAAAAGATTTAATAATCATTTTGGTTTTTCTTAAATCTTCTTTCCTAAATCTAAATATTTTAAAAAAAATCATAGGTGCATGTAGTTAAGGATGATCCATTATCGATTAATACTCTTTTAACACAGATATCCCCAATTAAAGTTGTTATATAAAGAGGATTATCTCTATACATAATTTGGGGAGGGATATCTTTATCATGAAAATAAATATAATTTATTTTGTGAGAGGCTATAGCGCTTGGCTCTATGTCCTATGGTACCATAATTTTTCTTAAAGTGTTCATTAGTTCTTCTCTATGGATAGTTTAAGTTCTAATAAGGTTGAGAAGGGAAATCCTAGTTGTTGTGTTGGCTAGTTGTTCATTGATGTCAAATGGAGTTTTTTTTTAGTTCGAATTATGTTATTTCTCTTATGAGGTGGTTTTAGAACAATAGGTGGTTGATCAACATCATTTTATTGAGTTTGAGGTTTAGAGTTTTATGTTTGAGCTTGTTGTCGAGTAACAAATCCAATCGTAGCAACAATGTTATTTTATTGGACAACTTATGGTCTTGTAGTTGAACTTTGTTCAATAGGAAGAATTTGTTGTGACGAGGGACGAGTGGTCATTATTCTTGTAAACAGTTCTTATGGAGTTAATGAATCGTAAATGGGTAATATTGGTCCTTACTCAACTTCTAAACTATTAGAATGTTGTGAGCTAATATCTATTTCGGATTTTGATTCACTTTCTGTTTCATCCAAGGATGACAATTGTGGTTTTCTTCCTTGGAGTTGCTTAATTGTCATGGTAGATTGAGTAGGCAAAAAAATAATTTGTGGAAGTTGATATGGCAAATAACCATTAATTGCTCCCACATACGGTGTTGGATGAGGCATATTTTTATAATATAGCTAATTTATAGCTTCCTTGCCACAATTTGGTAATGGGTTTTAAAGAATATCTAAGTTCTAATTTACATTTTGTGCCTTTTGTTGTTGTGTATTTTTTTCTAGGGGATTTTTATTAGGTCGGGGAATTTCCACTTCTAGCTTTCCATCATCAATTAAGACTTGTACTGAATATTTTAATTTTCTACAAGTGTTTGTTGGATGTCCATCAACTTGGTGGTAATCGCAATATTGGTTAGGTCTATACAAAGGTTGAGAGGGGTTAGGTTGTCGTATATCTAGAAATTTTATTAGACCTCTTTCTATTAGTTTTTGTAAGACCATTATCAAGGGTTGATTTAATATTGTAAAATTTCGTTGTAGAGATTTTTTGGGTGCTTTCAACATAAATTTTTTTTGTGGTTTTTGTGGTATTGACATTCTAAGGGGGTCTACTATCCGTGACCCCATATCCTACCACATGTTTTTTTGTATTGATTTTTAGATGACCTATCTTCATATTTCCTTTTAAATTGTCCCCTCCTTTTTAGGGCTTCTTCTACTCTTCTTGCTAAATCTATAGCTTGGTCAAAGGATGTTACAATAGCTGTAGCTAACTCGTAAGACAATTGTTCTTGCAAATTCCCAATAAAAATATCTAGCATTTCTCTTGGAGGTAAAGCAAAATGTAATTTTCCTAAAATTTTCCTCCATCGAGCTAAGAATTCTTCAAAAATCTCTTCTTTTCCTTGTTTAAGTTTTTACAAATCCTTTATTGTAGCATGCCTCTCTATATAAGGACCAAATTGATATACAAATAATTTTGCGGTTTATTCAAAAAAATTTAAGAAATATGTTGGCAATTGTTTATCTGTTACTTGCATTTACAAAATAGACATAATGTTAGTATTAGTTATAAAATCTAGTTACTGAGATAAGGTAAATTAGGGGAGAAAGACTTACACTGCCCTCTAGGAGGCAGGGCCCACTCCTATAGATAGTCCCTGAGCTCTCAACCCTACATTAGGTTAGGATTAGTTAGCCTTAAGTTAAACTACATTTCAAATTACATAAAATAAGATAAATTGCATGAGGATCCTCTCAAATAAATTAGAAAATATCATAAATAAATTAGATTGCAAATAATTAGATGCATCGTTAAATCAATTCATAGTAAAAGTAAAACATAATTGCATTTTTTTATCATATCTTGCACCATTCAATTATGCACAAATTTAATTTTGTTCATTTACTTTTTTGTACATGTGAAGCTTGAAAAAGAAACTTGAGCTAAGCTTAGTATTAACTCCTATGATATAATTTATACGGGATTGTTACTCTTTAAATCTGACCTTGATTTCCCTCGGATTGATAAAATTAAATGTAAGCTCTACAGCCGATCACCAAGAACGTCCCAAAATAATGTTGTAATATGTTGGACAAGATACAACAAATATGGACATGTCTAAAATCCTAGGACCAACTTGTAGTGGAATAGATATCACGCCACAAGCATCTTATGTTTCATCATTAAAAGATTTAATAATCAGTTTGGTTTTTCTTAAATCTTCTTTCCTAAATCTAAATATTTTTAAAAAAATCATAGGTGCATATAGTTAAGGATGATCCATTATCGATTAATACTCTTTTAACATAGATATCCCCAATTAAAGTTGTTATATAAAGAGGATTATCTCTATACATAATTTTGGGAGGGATATCTTTATCATGAAAATCAATATAATTTGTTTTGTGAGAGACTATAGCGCTTGGCTCTATGTCCTATGGTACCATCATTTGGCTTAAAGTGTTCATTAGTTCTTCTCTATGGATAGTTTAAGTTCTAATAAGGTGGAGAAGGGAAATCCTAGTTGTTGTGTTGGCTAGTTGTTCATTGATGTCAAATGGAGTTTTTTTTAGGTCAAATTATGTTATTTCTCTTATGAGGTGGTTTTAGAACAACAAGTGGTGGATCACCATCATTTTATTGAGTTTGAGGTTTAGATTTTTATGTTTGAGCTTGTTGTCAAGTAACAAATCCAATCATACCAACAATGTTATTTTATTGGACAACTTATGGTCTTGTAGTTGAACTTTGTTCAATAGGAAGAATTTGTTGTGACGAGGGACGAGTGGTTATTATTCTTGTAAATGGTTCTTCTGGAGTTAATGAATCGTTAATGGGAAATACTGGCCCTTAATCATCTTCTAAACTATTAGAATGTTGTGAGCTAATATCTGTTTCAGATTTCGATTCACTTTCTGTTTCATCCAAGGATGACAATTGTGGTTTTCTTCCTTGGAGTTACTTAATTTTCATGGTAGATTGACTAGGCAAAAAAATAATTTGTGGAAGTTGATATGGCAAATAACCATTAATTGCTCCCACTTACGGTGTTGGATGAGGCATATTTTTATAATATAGCTAATTTATAGCTTCCTTGCCACAATTTGGTAATGGGTTTTAAAGAATATCTAAGTTCTAATTTACATTTTGTGCCTTTTTTTGTTGTGTATTTGTTTCTAGGGGATTTTTATTAGGTCGGGGAATTTCCACTTCTAGCTTTCCATCATCAATTAAGACTTGTACGTAATGTTTTAATTTTCTACAAGTGTTTGTTGGATGTCCATCAACTTGGTGGTAATCGCAATATTGGTCAGGTCTATACCAAAGGTTGAGAGGGGTTAGGTTTTCGTATCTCTAGAAATTTTATTAGACCTCTTTCTAGTAGTTATTTTAATACCATTATCAAGGGTTGATTTAATATTGTAAAATTCCATTGTAGAGATTTTTTGGGTGCTTTCAACATAAATTTTTTTTGTGGTTTTTGTGGTATTGACATTCTAAGGGGGTCTACTATCCGTGACCCCATATACTACCACATGTTTTTTTGTATTGATTTTTAGATGACCTATCTTCATATTTCCTTTTAAATTTTCCCCTCCTTATTAGGGCTTCTTCTACTCTTCTTGATAAATCTATAGCTTGGTCAAAGGATGTTACGATAGCTGTAGCTAACTCGTAAGACAATTGTTCTTGCAAATTCCCAATAAAAATATCTAGCATTTCTCTTGGAGGTAAAGAAAAATGTAATTTTCCTAAAATTTTCCTCCATCGAGCTAAGAATTCTTCAAAAATATCTTCTTTTCCTTGTTTAAGTTTGTACAAATCCTTTATTGTAGCATGCCTCTCTATATAAGGACCAAATTGATGTACAAATATTTTTGCGGTTTATTAAAAAAAAATTAAGAAATGTGTTTGCAATTGTTTATCTGTTACTTGCATTTACAAAATAGACATAATGTTAGTATTAGTTATAAAATCTAGTTACTGAGATAAGGTAAATTAGGGGAGAAAGACTTACACTGCCCTCTAGAATGCAGGGCCCACTCCTATAGATAGTCCCTAAGCTCTCAACCCTACATTAGGTTAGGATTAGTTAGCATTAAGTTAAACTACATTTACAATTACATAACATAAGATAAATTGCACGAGGATCCTCTCAAATAAATTAGAACATATCATAAATAAATTAGATTGCAAATAATTAGATGCATTGGTAAATCAAGTCATAGTAAAAGTAAAACATAATTACATTTTTTTATCATATCCTGCACCATTCATTTATGCACAAATTTAATTCTGTTCATTTACTTTTCTGTACATGTGAAGCTTGAAAAAGAAACTTGAGCTAAGCTTAGTATTAACTCCTACGATATAATCTATACAGGATTGTTACTCTTTAAATCTGACCTTTATTTCCCTTGGATTGATAAAATTAAATGTAAGCTCTACATCCAATCACCAAGAACGTCCGAAAATAATGTTGTAAGATGTTGGACAAGATACAACAAATATGGACATGTCTAAAATCCTAGGACCAACTTGTAGTGGAATAGATATCACGCCACAAGCGTCTTATGTTTAATCATTAAAAGATTTAATTATCATTTTGGTTTATCTTAAATCTTCTTTCCTAAATCTAAATATTTTAAAAAAAATCATAGGTGCATATAGTTAAGGATGATCCATTATCGATTAATACTCTTTTAACACAGATATCTTCAATTAAAGTTGTTATATAAAGAGGATTATCTCTATACATAATTTGGGGAGGGATATCTTTATCATGAAAATCAATATAATTTGTTTTGTGAGAGGCTATAGCGCTTGGCTCTATGTCCTATGGTACCATCATTTGTCTTAAAGTGTTCATTAGTTCTTCTCTATGGATAGTTTAAGTTCTAATAAGGTCGAGTAGGGAAATCCTAGTTGTTGTGTTGGCTAGTTGTTCATTGATGTCAAATGGAGTTTTTTTTTAGTTCAAATTATGTTATTTCTCTTATGAGGTGGTTTTAGATCAATAGGTGGTTGATCAACATCATTTTATTGAGTTTGAGGTTTAGAGTTTTATGTTTGAGCTTGTTGTCGAGTAACAAATCCAATTGTACCAACAATGTTATTTGATTGGATAACTTATGGTCTTGTAGTTGAACTTTGTTCAATAGGAAGAATTTGTTGTGACGAGGGACGAGTGGTCATTATTCTTGTAAATGGTTCTTATGGAGTTAATGAATCGTAAATGGGTAATATTGGTCCTTACTCAGCTTCTAAACTATTAGAATGTTGTGAGCTAATATCTATTTCAGATTTCGATTCACTTTTTGTTTCATCCAAGGATGACAATTGTGGTTTTCTTCCTTGGAGTTGCTTAATTGTCATGGTAGATTGAGTAGGCAAAAAAATAATTTGCGAAAGTTGATATGGCAAATAACCATTAATTACTCATACATACGGTGTTGGATGAGGCATATTTTTATAATATAGCTAAATTACAGCTTCCTTGCCATGGTTTGGTAATGGGTTTTAAAGAATATACAAGTTCTAGTTTACTTTTTGTGCCTTTTGATGTTGTGTATTTGTTGCTAGGGGATTTTTATTAGGTCGTGGAATTTCCACTTCTATATTTCCATCATCAATTAACTCTTGTAACGAATGTTTTAATTTTCTACAAGTGTTTTTTGGATGTCCATCAACTTGGTGGTAATCACAATATTGGTCAGGTCTATACCAAGGTTGAGAGGGGTTAGGTTGTCGTATCTCTAGAAATTTTCTTAGACCTCTTTCTATTAGTTGTCGTAAGACCATTATCAAGGGTTCATTTAATATTGTAAAATTCCATTGTAGAGATTTTTAGGGTGCTTTCAACATAAAAATTTTTGTGGTTTTTGTGGTATTGAAATTCTAAGGGGGTCTACTATTCGTGACCCCATATCCTACCACATGTTTTTTTGTATTGATTTTTAGAAGACCTATCTTCATATTTCCTTTTAAATTGTCCCCTCCTAATTAGGGCTTCTTCTACTCTTCTTTCTAAATCTATAGCTTGGTCAAAGGATGTTACGATAGCTATAGCTAACTCGTAAGACAATTGAACTTGCAAATTCCCAATAAAAATATCTAGCATTTCTCTTGGAGGTAAAGCAAAATGTAATTTTTCTAAAATTTTCCTCCATTGAGCTAAGAATTCTTCAAAAATCTCTTCTTTTCCTTGTTTAAGTTTGTACAAATCCTTTATTGTAGCATGCCTCTCTATATAAGGAACAAATTGATGTACAAATATTTTTGCGGTTTATTAAAAAAAATTTAAGAAATGTGTTTGCAATTGTTTATCTGTTACCTGCATTTACAAAATAGACATAATGTTAGTATTAGTTATAAAATCTAGTTACTGAGTTAAGGTAAATTAGGGGAGAAATACTTACACTGCCCTCTAGGAGGCAAGGCCCACTCCTATAGATAGTCCCTGAGCTCTCAACCCTACATTAGGTTAGGATTAGTTAGCCTTAAGTTAAACTACATTTCAAATTACATAAAATAAGATAAATTGCATGAGGATCCTCAAAAATAAATTAGAACATATCATACATAAATTAGGTTGCAAATAATTAGATGCATCGGTAAATCAAGTCATAGTAAAAGTAAAACATAATTGCATTTTTTTATCATATCCTGCACCATTCATTTATGCACAAATTTAATTCTGTTCATTTACTTTTCTGTACATGTGAAGCTTGAAAAATAAACTTGAGCTAAGCTTAGTATTAACTCCCATGATATAATCTATACGGGATTGTTACTCTTTAAATCTGACCTTGATTTCCCTCGGATTGATAAAATTAAATGTAAGCTCTACATCCGATCACCAAGAACGTCCCAAAATAATGTTATAAGATGTTGGACAAGATACAACAAATATGGACATGTCTAAAATCCTAGGACCAACTTGTAGTGGAATAGATATCATGCCACAAGCCTCTTATGTTTCATAATTAAAAAATTTAATAATCATTTTGGTTTTTCTTAAATCTTCTTTCCCAAATCTAAATATTTTTAAAAAAATCAAAGGTGCATATAGTTAAGGATGATCCATTATCGATTAATACTCTTTTAACACATATATCCCCAATTAAAGTTGTTATATAAAGAGGATTATCTCTATACATACTTTGGGGAGGGATATATTTATCATGAAAATCAATATAATTTGTTTTGTGAGAGACTATAGCACTTGGCTCTATGTCCTATGGTACCATCATTTGGCTTAAAGTGTTCATTAGTTCTTCTCTATGGATAGTTTAATTTCTAATAAGGTCGAGAAGAGAAATCCTAGTTGTTGTGTTGGCTAGTTGTTCATTGATGTAAAATAGAGTTTTTTTTTAGGTCGAATTATATTATTTCTCTTATGAGGTGGTTTTAGAACAACAGGTGGTTGATAAACATCATTTTATTGAGTTTGAGGTTTAGATTTTTATGTTTGAGCTTGTTGTCAAGTAACAAATCCAATCGTACGAACAATGTTATTTGATTGGACAACTTATGGTCTTCTAGTTGAACATTGTTCAATAGGAAGAATTTGTTGTGACGAGGGATGGGTGGTCATTATTCTTGTAAATGGTTCTTCTAGATTTAATGAATCGTTAATGGGTAATATTGGCCCTTACTCATCTTCTAAACTATTAGAAAGTTGTGAGATAATATCTATTTCAGATTTTGATTCACTTTCTGTTTCATCCAAGGATGACAATTGTGGTTTTCTTCCTTGGAGTTGCTTAATTGTCATGCTAGATTGAGTAGGCACAAAAATAATTTGCGAAAGTTGATATGGCAAATAACCAGTAATTGCTCCCACATATGGTGTTGTATGAGGCATATTTTTATAATATAGCTACTTTATAGCTTGCTTGCCACGGTTTGGTAATGGGTTTTAAAGAATATCTAAGTTCTAGTTTACATTTTGTGCCTTTTGTTGTTGAGTATTTGTTGCTAGGGGATTTTTATTAGGTCGGGGAATTTCCACTTCTAGATTTCCATCATCAATTAAGACTTGTACTGAATGTTTTAATTTTCTACAAGTGTTTTTTGGATGTCCATCAAGTTGGTGCATCGGTAAATCAAGTCATAGTAAAAGTAAAACATAATTGCATTTTTTTATCATATCATGCACAAATTTAATTATGTTCATTTACTTTTCTATACATGTGAAGCTTGAAAAAGAAACTTGAGCTAAGATTAGTATTAACTCCCATGATATAATCTATACGGGATTGTTACTCTTTAAATCTGACCTTGATTTCCCTCGTATTGATAAAATTAAATGTAAGCTCTACAGTCGATCACCAATAACGTCCCAAAATAATGTTGTAAGATGTTGGACAAGATACAACAAATATGGACATGTCTAAAATCCTAGGACCAACTTGTAGTGGAATAGATATCACGCCACAAGCCTCTTATATTTCATCATTAAAAGATTTAATAATCATTTTGATTTTTCTTAAATATTCTTTCCTGAATCTAAATGTTTTTAAAAAATCATAGGTGCATATAGTTAAGGATGATCCATTATCTATTAATACTCTTTTAACACAGATATCCCCAATTAAAGTTGTTATATAATGAGCATTATCTCTATACATACTTTGGGGAGGGATATCTTTATCATGAAAATCAATATAATTTGTTTTGTGTGAGACTATAGTGCTTGTCTCTATGTCCTATGGTACCATCATTTGGCTTAAAGTGTTCATTAGTTCTTATCTATGGATAGTTTAATTTCTAATAAGATCGAGAAGGAAATCCTAGTTGTTGTGTTGGCTAGTTGTTCATTGATGTCAAATGGAGTTTTTTGTAGGTCGAATTATGTTATTTCTCTTATGAGGTGGTTTTAGAACAACAGGTGGTTGATCAACATCATTTTATTGAGTTTGAGGTTTAGATTTTTATGTTTGAGCTTGTTTTCGAGTAACAAATCCAATCGTACCAACAATGTTATTTGATTGGACAACTTATGGTCTTGTAGTTGAACTTTGTTCAATAAGAAGAATTTGTTGTGACAAGGGACGAGTGGTCATTATTCTTGTAAATGGTTCTTCTGGAGTTAATGAATCATTAATGGGTAATATTGGCCCTTACTCATCTTCTAAACTATTAGAATGTTGTGAGCTAATATATATTTCAGATTTCGATTCACTTTCTGTTTCATCCAAGGATGACAATTGTGGTCTTCTTCCTGGGAGTTGCTTAATTGTCATGCTAGACTGAGAAGGCACAAAAGTAATTTGCGAAAGTTGATATGGAAAATAACCATTAATTGCTCCAACATATGGTGTTGTATGAGGCATATTTTTATAATATAGCTAATTTACAGCTTCCTTGCCACGGTTTGGTAATGGGTTTTAAAGAATATCTAAGATTTAGTTTACATTTTCTGCCTTTTGTTGTTGTGTATTTGTTGCTAGGGGATTTTTATTAGGTCGGGGAATTTCTACTTCTAGCTTTCCATCATCAATTAAGACTTGTACTGAATGTTTTAATTTTCTACAAGTGTTTGATGGATGTCCATCAACTTGGTGGTAATCGCAATATTGGTTAGGTCTATACCAAGGTTGAGAGGGGTTAGGTTGTCGTATCTCTAGAAATTTTATTAGACCTCTTTCTATTAGTTGTGGTAAGACCATTATCAGGGGTTGATTTAATATTGTAAAATTTCGTTGTAGAGATTTTTGGGGTGCTTTCAACATAAAAATTTTTGTGGTTTTTGTGGTATTGACATTCTAAGGGGGTCGACTATCCGTGACCCCATTTCCTACCACATGTTTTTTTGTATTGATTTTTAGATGACCTATCTTCATATTTCCTTTTAAATTATCCCCTCCTGATTAGGGCTTTGTCTACTCTTCTTGCTAAATTTATAGCTTGGTCAAAGGATGTTACGGTAGCTGTAGCTAACTCGTAAGACAATTGTTCTTGCAAATTCCCAATAAAAATATCTAGAATTTCTCTTAGAGGTAAAGCAAAATGTAATTTTCCTAAAATTTTCCTCCATCGAGCTAAGAATTCTTCAAAACTCTCTTATTTTCCTTGTTTAAGGTTGTACAAATCCTTTATTGTAGCATGCCTCTCTATATAAGGACCAAATTGATGTACAAATATTTATGCGGTTTATTCAAAAAAAATTAAGAAATGTGTTGGCAATTGTTTATCTGTTACCTGCATTTAAAAAATAGACATAATGTTAGTATTAGTTATAAAATCTAGTTACTGATATAACGTAAATTATGGGAGAAAGACTTACACTGCCCTCTAGGAGGCAAGGCCCACTCCTATGGATAGTCCCTGAGCTCTCAACCCTACATTAGGTTAGGATTAGTTAGCCTTAAGTTAAACTACATTTCAAATTACATAAAATAAGATAAATTGCATGAGGATCCTCACAAATAAATTAGAACATATCATAAATAAATTAGCTTGCAAATAATTAGATGCATCGGTAAATCAAGTCATAGTAAAGGTAAAACACAATTCCATTTTTTTATCATATCCTGCACCATTCATTTATGCACAAATTTAATTCTGTTCATTTACTTTTTTGTACATGTGAAGCTTGAAAAATAAACTTGAGCTAAGCTTAGTATTAACTCCTACGATATAATCTATACGGGATTGTTACTCTTTAAATCTGACATTTATTTTCCTCTGATTGATAAAATTAAATGTAAGCTCTACATCTGATCACCAAGAATGTCCCAAAATAATGTTGTAATATGTTGGACAAGATACAAAAAATATGGAAATGTCTAAAATCCTAGGACCAACTTGTAGTGGAATAGATATCATGCCACAAGCCTCTTATGTTTCATCATTAAAAGATTTAATAATCATTTTGTTTTTTCTTAAATCTTCTTTCCTAAATCTAAATATTTAAAAAAAAATCATAGATGCCTATAGTTAAGGATCATCCATTATCGATTAATACTCTTTTAACATAGATATCCCCAATTAAAGTTGTTATATAACGAGGATTATCTCTATACATAATTTGGGGAGGGATATCTTTATCATGAAAATCAATATAATTTGTTTTGTGAGAGACTATAGCGCTTGTCTCTATGTCCTATGGTACCATCATTTGCCTTAAAGTGTTCATTAGTTCTTATATATGGATAGTTTAAGTTCTAATAAGGTCGAGAAGGGAAATCCTAGTTGTTGTGTTGGCTAGTTGTTCATTGATGTCAAATGGAGTTTTTTTAGGCCGAATTATGTTATTTCTCTTATGAAGTGGTTTTAGAACAATAGGTGGTTGATCAACATCATTTTATTGAGTTTGAGGTTTAGAGTTTTATGTTTGATCTTGTTGTCAAGTAACAAATCCAATCGTACCAACAATGTTATTTGATTGGACAACTTATGGTCTTGTAGTTGAACTTTGTTCAATAGGAAGAATTTGTTGTGACGAGGGAGGAGTGGTCATTATTCTTGTAAATGGTTCTTCTGGAGTTAATGAATCATTAATGGGTAATATTGGCCCTTACTCATCTTCTAAACTATTAGAATTTTGTGAGATAATATCTATTTCAGATTTTGATTCACTTTCTGTTTCATCCATGGATGACAATTGTGGTTTTCTTCCTTGGAGTTGCTTATTTGTCATGGTAGATTGAGTAGGCAAAAAAATAATTTGCGGAAGATGATATGGCAAATAACCATTAATTGCTCCCACATGCGGTGTTGGATGAGACATATTTTTATAATATATCTAATTTACAGCTTCCTTGCCACGGTTTGGTAATGGGTTTTAAAGAATATCTAAGTTCTAGTTTACATTTTGAGCCTTTTGTTGTTGTGTATTTGTTGCTAGGGGATTTTTATTAGGTCAGGGAATTTCCACTTCTAGATTTCCATCATCAATTATGACTTGTACTGAATGTTTTAATTTTCTACAAGTGTTTGTTGGATGTCCATCAACTTGGTGGTAATCGCAATATTGGTCATGTCTATACAAAGGTTGAGAGGGGTTAGGTTGTCGTATCTCTAGAAATTTTATTAGACCTCTTTCCATTAGTTGTGGTAAGACCATTATCAAGGGTTGATTTAATATTGTATAATTCCGTTGTAGAGATTTTTGGGGTGCTTTCAACATAAAATTTTTTGTGGTTTTTATGGTGTTGACATTCTAAGGAGGTCTACTATCTGTGACCCCATTTCCTACCACATGTTTTTTTGTATTGATTTTTAGATGACCTATCTTCATATTTCCTTTTAAATTGTCCCCTCCTGATTAGGGCTTCTTCTACTCTTCTTGCTAAATCTATAGCTTGGTCAAAGGATGTTACGGTAGTTGTAGCTAACTCGTAAGACAATTGTTCTTGCTAATTCCCAATAAAAATATCTAGCATTTCTCTTGGAGGTAAAGCAAAATGTAATTTTCCTAAAATTTTCCTCCATCGAGCTAAAAATTCTTCAAAAATCTCTTCTTTTCCTTGTTTAAGTTTGTACAAATCCTTTATTGTAGCATGCCTCTCTATATAAGGACCAAATTGATGTACAAATATTTTTACGTTTTATTCAAAAAAAATTAGGAAATGTGTTGGCAATTGTTTATCTGTTACTTGCATTTACAAATAGGCATAATGTTAGTATTAGTTATAAAATCTAGTTACTGAGATAAGGTAAATTAGGGGAGAAAGACTTACACTACCCTCTAGGAGGTAGGGCCCACTCCTATTGATAGTCCCTGAGCTCTCAACCCTACATTAGGTTAGGATTAGTTAGCCTTAAGTTAAACTACATTTCAAATTACATAAAATAAGATAAATTGCACGAGGATCCTCAAAAATAAATTAGAACATATCATACATAAATTAGGTTGCAAATAATTAGATGCAACGGTAAATCAAGTCATAGTAAAGGTAAAACATAATTGCATTTTTTTGTCATATCCTACACCATTCATTTATGCACAAATTTAATTCTGTTCATTTACTTTTTTGTACATGTGAAGCTTGAAAAAGAAACTTGAGCTAAGCTTAGTATTAAATCCTATGATATAATCTATACGAGATTGTTACTCTTTAAATTTGACCTTGATTTCCCTCGGATTGATAAAATTAAATGTAATATCTACAGCCGATCACAAAGAACGTCCCAAAATAATGTTGTAATATGTTGGACAAGATACAACAAATATGGACATGTCTAAAATCCTAGGACCAACTTGTAGTGGAATAGATATCACGCCACAATATGTTTCTTCATAAAAGATTTAATAATCATTTTGGTTTTTCTTAAATCTTCTTTCCTAAATATAAATATTTTTTAAAAAATCATAGGTGCATATAGTTAAGGATGATCAATTATCGATTAATACTCTTTTAACATAGATATCCCCAATTAAATTTTTTATATAAAGAGGATTATCTCTATACATAATTTGGGGAGGATATCTTTATCATGAAAATCAATATAATTTTTTTTTGTGATAGACTATAGCGCTTGGCTCTATGTCCTATGGTACCATCATTTGGCTTAAAGTGTTCATTATTTCTTCTCTATGGATAGTTTAAGTTCTAATAAGGCCGAGAAGGGAAATCCTAGTTGTTGTGTTGGCTAGTTGTTCATTGATGTCAAATGGAGTTTTTTTTTAGGTCGAATAATGTTATTTCTCTTATGAGGTGGTTTTAGAACAACGGGTGGTGGATCAACATCATTTTATTGAGTTTGAGGTTTAGATTTTAATGTTTGAGCTTTTTGTCAAGTAACAAATCCAATCGTACCAACAATGTTATTTGATTGGACAACTTATGGTCTTGTAGTTGAACTTTGTTCATTAGGAATAATTTGTTGTGACATGGTACGAGTTGTCATTATTCTTGTAAATGGTTCTTCTGGAGTTAATGAATCGTTAATGGGTAATATTGGCCCTTACTCATCTTCTAAACTATTAGAATTTTGTGAGCTAATATCTATTTCAGATTTTGATTCACTTTATGTTTCATCCAAGCATGACAATTGTGGTTTTCTTCCTTGGAGTTGCTTAATTGTCATGGTAGATTGAGTAGGCACAAAAATAATTTGCGGAAGTTGATATTGCAAATAACCATTAATTTCTCCCACATACGGTGTTGGATGAGGCATATTTTTATAATATAGCTAATTTATAGCTTCCTTGCCACAGTTTGGTAATGGGTTTTAAAGAATATCTAAGTTCTAATTTACATTTTGTGTCTTTTGTTGTTGTGCATTTGTTTCTAGGGGATTTTTATTAGGTCGAGGAATTTCCACTTCTAGCTTTCCATCATCAATTAAGACTTGTACTAAATGTTTTAATTTTCTACAAGTGTTTGTTGGATGTCCATCAACTTGGTGGTAATCGCAATATTGGTCAGGTCTATACCAAGGTTGAGAGGGGTTAGGTTGTCGTATCTCTAGAAATTTTATTCGACCTCTTTCTATTAGTTTTGGTAAGACCATTATGAAGGGTTGATTTAATATTGTAAAATTCTGTTGTAGAGATTTTTTGTGTGCTTTCAACATAATTTTTTTTGTGGTTTTTGTGGTATTGACATTCTAAGGGGGTCTACTATCCGTGACCCCATATCCTACCACATGTTTTTTTATATTGATTTTAAGATGACCTATCTTCATATTTCCTTTTAAATTGTACCCTCCTTATTAGGGCTTCTTCTACTCTTCTTTACACATCTATAGCTTGGTCAAAGGATGTTACGATAGCTATAGCTAACTCGTAAGACAATTGTTCTTGCAAATTCCCAATAAAATTATCTAGCATTTCTCTTGGAGGTAAAGAAAAATGTAATTTTCCTAAAATTTTCCTCCATCGAGCTAAGAATTCTTCAAAAATATCTTTTTTTCCTTGTTTAAGTTTGTACAAATCCTTTATTGTAGCATGCCTCTCTATATAAGGACCAAATTGATGTACAAATATTTTTGCAGTTTATTCAAAAAAATTTAAGAAATGTGTTGGCAATTGTTTATCTGTTACTTGCATTTACAAAATAGACATAATGTTAGTATTAGTTATAAAATCTAGTTACTAAGATAAGGTAAATTAGGGGAGAAAGACTTACACTGCCCTCTAGAAGGCAGGGCCCACTCCTATAGATAGTCCCTGAGCTCTCAACCCTACATTAGGTTAGGTTTAGTTATCCTTAAGTTAAACTACATTTCAAATTACATAAAATAAGATAAATTGCATGAGGATTCTCCCAAATAAATTAGAACATATCATAAATAAATTAGATTGCAAATAATTATATGCATCGGTAAATCAAGTCATAGTAAAATTAAAACATAATTGCATTTTTTTATCATATCCTGAACCATTCATTTATGCAGAAATTTAATTATGTTCATTTGTTTTTCTATAAATGTGAAGCTTGAAAAAGAAACTTAAGCTAAGCTTAGTATTAACTCCTACGATATAATCTATACGGGATTGTTACTCTTTAAATCTAACCTTGATTTCCCTCGGATTGATAAAATTAAATGTAAGCTCTACATCCGATCACCAAGAACGTCCAAAATTAATGTTGTAAGATGTTGGAAAAGATACAACAAATATGGACATGTCTAAAATCCTAGGACCAACTTGTAGTGGAATAGATATCATGCCACAAGCGTCTTATGTTTCATCATTAAAATATTTAATAATCATTTTGGTTTTTCTTAAATCTTCTTTCCTAAATCTAAATATTTTTTAAAAAATCATAGGTGCATATAGTTAAGGATGATCCGTTATCAATTAATACTCTTTTAACACAAATATCCCCAATTAAAGATGTTATCTAAAGAGGATTATCTCTATACATAATTTGGGGAGGGATATCTTTATCATGAAAATCAATATAATTTGTTTTGTGAGAGGCTATAGCGCTTGGCTCTATGTCCTATGGTACCATCATTTGTCTTAAAGTGTTCATTAGTTCTTCTCTATGGATAGTTTAAGTTCTAAAAAGGTCGAGTAGGGAAATCCTAGTTGTTGTGTTGGTTAGTTGTTCAATGATGTCAAATGGAGTTTTTTTTTAGTTCGAATTATGTTATTTCTCTTATGAGGTGGTTTTAGAACAATAGATGGTTGATCAACATAATTTTATTGAGTTTGAGGTTTAGAGTTTTATGTTTGAGCTTGTTGTCGAGTAACAAATCCAATCGTACAAATAATGTTATTTGATTGGACAACTTATGGTCTTGTAGTTGAACTTTGTTCAATAGGAAGAATTTGTTGTGACAAGGGACGAGTGGTCATTATTCTTGTAAATGGTTCTTCTGGAGTTAATGAATCGTAAATGGGTAATATTGGTCCTTACTCAGCTTCTAAACTATTAGAATGTTGTGAGCTAATATCTATTTCAGATTTCGATTCACTTTTTGTTTCATCCAAGGATGACAATTGTGGTTTTCTTCCTTGGAGTTGCTTAATTGTCATGGTAGATTGAGTAGGCAAAAAAATAATTTGCAGAAGTTGATATGGCAAATAACCATTAATTTCTCACACATACGGTGTTGGATGAGGCATATTTTTATAATATAGCTAATTTACAGCTTCCTTGCCATGGTTTGGTAATGGGTTTTAAAGAATATATAAGTTCTAGTTTACATTTTGTGCCTTTTGATGTTGTGTATTTGTTGCTAGGGTATTTTTATTAGGTCGTGGAAATTCCACTTCTAGATTTCCATCATCAATTAACACTCGTACCAAATGTTTTAATTTTCTACAAGTGTTTGTTGGATGTCCATCAACTTGGTGGTAATCACAATATTGGTCAGGTCTATACCAAGGTTGAGAGGGGTTAGGTTGTCGTATCTCTAGAAATTTTCTTAGACCTCTTTCTATTAGTTGTGGTAAGACCATTATCAAGGGTTCATTTAATATTGTAAAATTCCTTTGTAGAGATTTTTAGGGTGCTTTCGACATAAAATTTTTTGTGGTTTTTGTGGTATTGACATTCTAAGGGGGTCTACTATTCGTGACCCCATATCCTACCACATGTTTTTTTGTATTGATTTTTAGAAGACCTATCTTCATATTTCCTTTTAAATTGTCCCCTCCTGATTAGAGCTTCTTCTACTCTTCTTGCTAAATCTATAGCTTGGTCAAAGGATGTTACGATAGCTATAGCTAACTCGTAAGACAATTGTTCTTGCAAATTCCCAATAAAAATATCTAGCATTTCTCTTGGAGGTAAAGAAAAATGTAATTTTCCTAAAATTTTCCTCCATCGAGCTAAGAATTCTTCAAAAATATCTTCTTTTCCTTGTTTAAGTTTGTACAAATCCTTTATTGTAGCATGCCTCTCTATATAAGGACCAAATTGATGTACAAATATTTTTGCGGTTTATTCAAAAAAATTTAAGAAATGTGTTTGCAATTGTTTATCTGTTACTTGCATTTACAAAATAGACATAATGTTAGTATTAGTTACACAATCTAGTTACTGAGATAAGGTAAATTAGGGGAGAAATACTTACACTGCCCTCTAGGAGGCAAGGCCCACTCCTATAGATAGTCCTTGAGCTCTCAACCCTACATTAGGGTAGGATTAGTTAGCCTTAAGTTAAACTACATTTCAAATTACATAAAATAAGATAAATTGCACGAGGATCCTCAAAAATAAATTAGAACATATCATACATAAATTAGGTTGCAAATAATTAGATGCATCGGTAAATCAAGTCATAGTAAAAGTAAAACATAATTGCATTTTTTTATCATATCCTGCACCATTCATTTATGCACAAATTTAATTCTGTTCATTTACTTTTCTGTACATGTGAAGCTTGAAAAAGAAACTTGAGCTAAGCTTAGTATTAACTCCTATAATATAATCTATACGGGATTGTTACTATTTAAATCTGACCTTGATTTCCCTCGGATTGATAAAATTAAATGTAAGCTCTACAGCCAATCACCAAGAACATCCCAAAATAATGTTGTAAGATGTTGGACAAGATACAACAAATATGGACATGTCTAAAATCCTAGGACCAACTTGTAGTGGAATAGATATCATGCCACAAGCCTCTTATGTTTCATCATTAAAAGATTTAATAATCATTTTGATTTTTATTAAATCTTCTTTCCTAAATCTAAATATTTTTAAAAAAATCATAGGTGCATATAGTTAATGATGATCCATTATCGATTAATACTCTTTTAACACAGATATCCCCAATTAAAGTTGTTATATAAAGAGGATTATCTCTATACATACTTTGGGGAGGGATATCTTTATCATGAAAATCAATATAATTTGTTTTATGAGAGACTATAGCACTTGGCTCTATGTCGTATGGTACCATCATTTGGCTTAAAGTGTTCATTAGTTATTCTCTATGGACAGTTTAATTTCTAATAAGGTCGAGAAGGGAAATCCTAGTTGTTGTGTTGGCTAGTTGTTCATTGATGTCAAATAGAGTTTTTTTTTTAGGTCGAATTATGTTATTTCTCTTATGAGGTAGTTTTAGAACAACATGTGGTTGATAAACATCATTTTATTGAGTTTGAGGTTTAGATTTTTATGTTTGAGCTTGTTGTCAAGTAACAAATCCAATCGTACCAACAATGTTATTTGATTGGACAACTTATGGTCTTGTAGTTGAACTTTGTTCAATAGGAAGAATTTGTTGTGATGAGAGACGGGTGGTCATTATTCTTGTAAATGGTTCTTCTGGAGTTAATGAATCGTTAATGGGTAATATTGGCCCTTACTCATCTTCTAAACTATTAGAAAGTTGTGAGCTAATTTCTATTTCATATTTCGACTCACTTTCTGTTTCATCCAAGGATGACAATTGTGGTTTTCTTCCTTGGAGTTGCTTAATTGTCATTCTAAGTTGAGTAGGCACAAAAATAATTTATGGAAGTTGATATGGCAAATAACCATTAATTGCTCCCACATACGGTGTTGTATGAAGCATATTTTTATAATATAGCTACTTTACAGCTTCCTTGCCACGGTTTGGTAATGGGTTTTAAAGAATATCTAATTTATAGTTTACATTTTGTGACTTTTGTTGTTGTGTATTTGTTGCTAGGGGATTTTTATTAGGTCGGGGAATTTCCACTTCTAGCTTTCCATCATCAATTAAGACTTGTATTGAATGTTTTAATTTTCTACAAGTGTTTTTTGGATGTCCATCAAGTTGGTGGTAATCGCAATATTGGTCAGGTCTATACCAAGGTTGAGAGGGGTTAGGTTGTCGTATCTCTAGAAATTTTATTAGACCTCTTTCTATTAGTTGTGGTAATTCCATTATCAAGGGTTGATTTAATATTGTAAAATTCTGTTTTAGAGATTTTTGGGGTGCTTTCAAAATAAATTTTTTTGTGGTTTTTGTGGTATTGACATTCTAAGGGGGTCTACTATCCATGACCCCATATCCTACCACGTGTTTTTTTGTATTGATTTTTAGATGACCTATCTTAATATTTCTTTTTAAATTGTCCCCTCCTAATTAGGGCTTCTTCTACTCTTCTTTCTAAATCTATAGTTGTGTCAAAGGATGTTACGGTAGCTATAGCTAACTCGTAAGACAATTGTTCTTGCAAATTCCCAATGAAAATATCTAGCATTTCTCTTGGAGGTAAAGCAAAATGTAATTTTCATAAAATTTTCCTCCATCGAGCTAAGAATTCTTCAAAACTCTCTTCTTTTCCTTGTTTAAGGTTGTACAAATCCTTTATTGTAGCATGCATCTCTATATAAGGACCAAATTGATGTACAAATATTTTTGCTATTTATTCAAAAAAATTTAAGAAATGTGTTGGCAATTGTTTATCTGTTACCTCCAATTACAAAATAGACATAATGTTAGTATTAGTTATAAAATCTAGTTATTGAGATAAGGTAAATTAGTG
The DNA here is from genome assembly GCA_028583015.1 of Wollemia nobilis. Taxonomy (NCBI): domain Eukaryota; kingdom Viridiplantae; phylum Streptophyta; class Pinopsida; order Araucariales; family Araucariaceae; genus Wollemia; species Wollemia nobilis. The sequence goes on from JAQPPZ010003077.1 coordinate 942,181, forward strand.
GAGAAAGACTTGCACTGTCCTCTAGGAGGAAGGGCCCACTCCTATAGATAGTCCCTGAGCTCTCAACCCTACATTAGGTTAGGATTAGTTAGCCTTAAGTTAAACTACATTTCAAATTACATAAAATAAGATAAATTGCACGAGGATCCTCACAAATAAATTAGAACATATCATAAATAAATTAGCTTGCAAATAATTAGATGCATCAGTAAATCAAGTCATAGTAAAAGTAAAACATAATTGCATTTATTTATCATATCCTGCACCATTCATTTATGCACAAATTTAATTCTGTTCATTTACTTTTCTGTACATGTGAATCTTGAAAAAAAAACTTGAGCTAAGATTAGTATTAACTCCTACAATATAATCTATACGGGATTGTTACTCTTTAAATCTGACCTTGATTTCCCTCGGATTGATAAAATTAAATGTAAGCTCCATAGCCCATCACCAAGAACGTCCAAAAATAATTTTGTAATATGTTGGACAAGATACAACAAATATGGACATGTCTAAAATCCTAGGACCAACTTGTAGTGGAATAGATATCACGCCAAAAGCCTCTTATGTTTCATCATTAAAAGATTTAATAATCATTTTGGTTTTTCTTAAATATTCTTTTCTGAATCTAAATATTTTTAAAAAATCAAAGGTGCATATAGTTCTGGATGATCCATTATCGATTAATACAAATCCTTTATTGTAGCATGCCTCTCTATATAAGGACCAAATTGATGTACAAATATTTTTGCGGTTTATTCAAAAAAATTTAAGAAATGTGTTGGCAATTGTTTATCTGTTACTTGCATTTACAAAATAGACATAATGGTAGTATTAGTTATAAAATCTAGTTACTGAGATAAGGTAAATTAGGGGAGAAATACTTACACTGCCCTCTAGGAGGCAGGGCCCACTCCTATAGATAGTCCCTGAGCTCTCAACCCTACATTAGGTTAGGATTAGTTAGCCTTAAGTTAAACTACATTTCAAATTACATAAAATAAGATAAATTGCACGAGGATCCTCAAAAATAAATTAGAACATATCATAAATAAATTAGGTTGCAACTAATTAGATGCATTGGTAAATCAAATCATAGTAAAAGTAAAGCATAATTGCATTTTTTTATCATATCCTGCACCATTCATTTATGCACAAATTTAATTCTGTTCATTTACTTTTCTGTACATGTGAAGCTTGAAAAAGAAACTTGAGCTAAGCTTAGTATTAACTCCTATGATATAATCTATACGGGATTTTTACTCTTTAAATCTGACCTTGATTTCCCTCGGATTGATAAAATTAAATGTAAGCTCTATAGTTGATCACCAAGAACATCCCAAAATAATGTTGTAAGATGTTGGACAAGATACAATAAATATGGACATGTCTAAAATCCTAGGACCAACTTGTAGTGGAAAAGATATCACGCCACAAGCCTCTTATGTTTCATCATTAAAAGATTTAATAATCATTTTGGTTTTTCTTAAATCTTCTTTCCTAAATCTAAATATTTTTAAAAATAGCATAGGTGCATATAGTTAAGGATGATCCATTATCGATTAATACTCTTTTCACACAGATATCCCCAATTAAAGTTGTTATATAAAGAGGATTATCTCTATACATACTTTGGGTAGGGATATCTTTATCATGAAAATCAATATAATTTGTTTTGTGAGAGACTATAGCGCTTGGCTCTATGTCCTATGGTACCATCATTTGGCTTAAAGTGTTCATTAGTTCTTCTCTATGGATATTTTAAGTTCTAATAAGGTCGAGAAGGGAAATCCTAGTTGTTGTGTTGGCTAGTTGTTCATTGATGTCAAATGGAGTTTTTTTTAGGTCGAATTATGTTATTTCTCTTATGAGGTGGTTTTAGAACAACAGGTGGTTGATCAACATCATTTTATTGAGTTAGAGGTTTAGAGTTTTATGTTTGAGCTTGTTGTCGAGTAACAAATCCAATCATACCAACAATGTAATTTGATTGGACAACTTATGGTCTTGTAGTTGAAATTTGTTCAATAGGATGATTTTGTTGTGATGAGGGACGAGTGGTCATTATTCTTGTAAACGGTTCTTCAGGAGTTAATGAATCGTTAATGGGTAATATTGGCCCTTACTCATCTTCTAAACTATTAGAATGTTGTGAGCTAATATCTATTTCAGATTTCGATTCACTTTCTGTTTCATCCAAGGATGACAATTGTGGTTTTATTCCTTGGAGTTGCTTAATTGTCATGCTAGATTGAGTAGATACAAAAATAATTTAAGAAAGTTGATATGGAAAATAACCATTAATTGCTCCCACATACGATGTTGGATGATGCATATTTTTATAATATAGCTAATTTACATCTTCCTTTCCAAGGCTTGGTAATAGGTTTTAAAGAATATCTAAGTTCTAGTTTACATTTTGTGCATTTTTTGTTGTGTATTTGTTGCTAGGGGATTTTTATTAGGTCAGGGAATTTCCACTTATAGCTTTCCATCATCAATTAAAACTTGTACTGAATGTTTTAATTTTCTACAAGTGTTTGTTGGATGTCCATCAACTTGGTGGTAATCACAATATTGGTCAAGCCTATACCAAGGTTGAGAGGGGTTAGGTTGTCGTATCTCTAGAAATTTTATTAGACATATTTCTATTAGTTGTGGTAAGACCATTATCAAGGGTTGATTTAATATTGTAAAATTCCATTGTAGAGATTTTTTGGGTGCTTTCAACATAAAAAATTTTGTGGTTTTTTTGGTATTGACATTCTAAGGGGGTCTACTATCCGTGACCCCATATCCTAGTACATTTTTTTTGTATTGATTTTTAGATGACCTATCTTCATATTTCCTTTTAAATTATCCCCTCTTGATTAGGGCTTCTTCTACTCTTCTTGCTAAATCTATAGCTTGGTCAAAGGATGTTACGGTAGTCGTAGCTAACTTGTAAGGCAATTGTTCTTGCAAATTCCCAATAAAAATATCTAGCATTTCTCTTGGATGTAAAGCAAAATGTAATTTTTCTAAAATTTTCCTCCATCGAGCTAAGAATTCTTCAAAACTCTCTTCTTTTCCTTGTTTAAGGTTGTACAAATCCTTTATTGTAGCATGCCTCTCTATATAAGGACCAAATTGATGTACAAATATTTTTGCGGTTTATTCAAAAAAATTTAAGAAATGTGTTGGCAATTGTTTATCTATTATTTGCACTTACAAAATAGACATAATGTTAGTATTAGTTATAAAATCTACTTACTGAGATAAGGTAAATTAGTGGAGAAAGACTTACACTGCCCTCTAGGAGGCCGGGCCCACTCCTATAGATAGTCCCTGAGCTCTCAACCCTACATTAGGTTAGGATTAGTTAGCCTTAAGTTAAACTACATTTCAAATTACATAAAATAAGATAAATTGCACGAGGATCCTCACAAATAAATTAGAACATATCATAAATAAATTAGGTTGCAAATAATTAGATGCATCGGTAAATCAAATCATAGTAAAAGTAAAACATAATTGCATTTTTTTATCATATCCTGCACCATTCATTTATGCACAAATTTAATTCTGCTCATTTACTTTTTTGTACATGTGAAGCTTGAAAAAGAAACTTGAGATAAGCTTAGTATTAATTCCTATGATATAATCTATACGGGATTGTTGCTCTTTAAATCTGACCTTGATTTCTCTCAGATTGATAAAATTAAATGTAAGCTCTACATCCGATCACCAAGAACGTCCCAAAATAATGTTGTAATATGTTGGACAAGATACAACAAATATGGACATGTCTAAAATCCTAGGACCAACTTGTAGTGGAATAGATATCACGCCACAAGCTTCTTATGTTTCATCATTAAAATATTTAATAATCATTTTGGTTTTTCTTAAATCTTCTTTCCTGAATCTAAATATTTTTAAAAAAATCATAGGTGCATATAGTTAAGGATGATCCATTATCGATTAATACTCTTTTAACACAGATATCCCCAATTAAAGTTGTTATATAAAGAGGATTATCTCTATACATACTTTGGGGAGGGATATCTTTATCACGAAAATCAATGTAATTTGTTTTGTGAGAGACTATAGCGCTTGGCTCTATGTCCTATGGTACCATCATTTGGCTTAAAGTGTTCATTAGTTCTTCTCTATGGTTAATTTAAGTTCTAATAAGGTCAAGAAGGGAAATCCTAGTTGTTGTGTTGGCTAGTTGTTCATTGATGTCAAATGGAGTTTTTTTTTTAGGTCGAATTATGTTATTTCTCTTATGAGGTGGTTTTAGAACAACAGGTGGTTGATCAACATCATTTTATTGAGTTTGAGGTTTAGAGTTTTATGTTTGAGCTTGTTGTTGAGTAACAAATCCAATCGTACCAACAATGTTATTTGATTGGACAACTTATGGTCTTGTAGTTGAACTTTGTTCAATAGGAAGAATTTGTTGTGACGAGGGAGGAGTGGTCATTATTCTTGTAAATGGTCCTTTTGGAGTTAATGAATTGTTAATGGGTAATATTGGCCCTTACTCATCTTCTAAACTATTAGAATGTTGTGAGCTAATATCTATTTCACATTTCAATTCACTTTCTGTTTCATCCAAGGATGACAATTGTGGTTTTCTTCCTTGGAGTTGCTTAATTGTCATGCTAGATTGAGTAGGCACAAAATCAATTTGCGAAAGTTGATATGGAAAATAACCATTAATTTCTCCCACATACAGTGTTGGATGAGGCATATTTTTATAATATATCTAATTTACAGCTTCCTTGCCACGGTTTGGTAATGGGTTTTAAAGAATATCTAAGTTCTAGTTTACATTTTATGCCTTTTGTTGTTGTGTATTTGTTTCTAGGGGATTTTTATTAGGTCGGGGAATTTCCACTTCTAGCTTTCCATCATCAATTAAGACTTGTACTGAATGTTTTAATTTTCTACAAGTGTTTGTTGGATGTCCATCAACTTGGTGGTAATCACAATATTGGTCAACTCTATACCAAGGTTGAGAGGTGTTAGGTTGTCGTATCTCTAGAAATTTTATTAGACCTCTTTCAATTAGTTGTGGTAAGACCATTATCAAGGGTTGATTTAATATTGTAAAATTCCATTGTAGAGATTTTTGGGGTGCTTTCAAGATAATTTTTTTTGTGGTTTTTGTGGTATTAACATTCTAAGGGAGTCTACTATCCGTGACTCCATATCCTACCACATGTTTTTTTGTATTGATTTTTAGATGACCTATCTTCATATTTCCTTTTAAATTTTCCCCTCCTGATTAGGGCTTCTTCTACTCTTCTTTCTAAATCTATAGCTTGGTCAAAGGATGTTACGGTAGCTATAGCTAACTCGTAAGACAATTGTTCTTGTAAATTCCCAATAAAAATATCTAGCATTTATCTTGGATGTAAAGCAAAATGTAATTTTCCTAAAATTTTCCTCCATCGAGCGAAGAATTCTTCAAAACTCTCTTCTTTTCCTTGTTTAAGGTTGTACAAATCCTTTATTGTAGCATGCCTCTCTATATAAGGACCAAATTTATGTACAAATATTTTTGTGGTTTATTCAAAAAAATTTAAGAAATGTGTTGGCAATTGATAATAGCATTCCAATGCCATGCCTCCTAAACTTTTCAAGAATATTTTTAGCAATAGCATATCATCATAAGCAATGTCATGAGACGTTATCCTAAAAATGCGAAGATGCTCTATGGTATCTTCTGTTCCCTTATATATTGTAAGAACCAACATAGGGAACCATTTAGGATATGGCCTAGCAACGATCGTAGGATCTAATGGCTAATTGCACATCTCTTTATAGCTATATGTAGGATGATATGGGTCTATTTGATCTAATCGTGAAGCTAATTTCTTCACTATGGCTTCAATATGATGTGATGGTTCACTATTTTTATTTTGGTTTACTATGTTACCATGTGGAGGATAATAAGTTTGTTGTGTTGCCATATAAGGGGTTGAAATGGAAACACTATTATGCATAGGGTTCAAAGTAGGAGGAGGATATTGAAGTTTATAGGGAGTTGCATTTTGTTGGATATTTGGTCGAGGAGAATTTGGAACTTGTATATTTTTATTTTTTTGGGAAGCAGAATTTAGGGCAAATATATGTTGAAAATATTGAGAAAGCAAGGTAGGGTTATTAGATGAAGATGGTTTTTTTTTATTAGAAGTAGTTGTAGCAGTTGCAACAATAGGTTGTTGTTGTAGTGGTTCAGATGCTTGTTTTTGGGAATTATCCTCTAGAGGAGGCATATTTTTAGTATCATCTAAGAAGAGATCATTGTTAGTGGTATGTTGCAATGGAGTGTTTATCTATGTTTCAAGTTATGGGTGAAGTCGAAAAGCCACTTCTAAAGATGCCTCCATCGAGAAATCACCTTTTATGAGCTGATATTCTATCTCCAATACATTAGTGATGGCAGCTCAATTTTTTATTTAAGAAATCACAAAAATGTTGCATGGACTGAAAATGAATGCCTCCTTGAGGCCCTACTTTTGGGTCAATATTGTTGATTGTTTCATCTTATTCACTTTGTCCTATTTGGTGTTATTGATCTTCTAAGACTTCTTCTATTTCAGCTTCTGCATTAGGTTCAATATCTAACTCATCTTTATAGCCATTTTCCACTTGTTTACCACTTCTTAGATGTTTATGCATATTTCCTAGTGATGCTAATTAAAACAAAATTGTTTGTTTTGATTTTTCATTGTTTATTGTTTTTTTTATATTTTTTTTTTGTTGTTTTTTTTTTTGTTTTAGGCAAAAAATTTACTATGCTTTAACTCAATTATTTACAATATTTTTGAAAACAATGCTAAGTGGTTTAAATCTTCCTTAAAGAGCTTGTGGATGTCATTGATGGGTTCTAAATATTCAAGACTCATGTAGTGTTCTTCCTCAAAAGAGAAATCATCTACTAAGAGTTGGATGAAGCATACAAAGGTAAATCCCTTAGTTTCTAAGTCAAAATGTTGGACTTGTAATTCGTAACAATACTCTCGAAATAGGATTGCCCTAGGTGCTTTATGAAATATTTTTCTCTATTCTAGGGTTACCTCGTTGTTCTCTAAGTATGCTAAGAATATGTGGACGTTTAAGGCTTCTTCCAAGTAATTATCCCAAGGATAAATGTTTGAGTGGACACAAGCTCATTTATTTGCAATCCAATGCTCACAACTTCTTTTAATTTCAAAGTAAGGAGAGTGGAAACTTGGTCCTAAAGCTCTAGCAACATCAATTCTCTTAATTTATCTAATTTCTTGTGATTTATTTTCAATGATGTTAAAGTTTTACCACAAATCTACTTGATGTTCAATGCTATCACATTCATGGAAGATATCAACCTCTTGTTCTATGTGTGCTATCCTAAGGTCTAAAAAGGACTCGTTAAGACTATTTTCTACCATCTAGTAAAAATTTTGTTTCGTTTGTTTTGATTTGTTTTGATTTTTTATTTTTTAGTAAGAGTATAGTTTAACAATTTCATAATAGGAGTGTTTTTCACGTTGGGTTCACCAAAGAATGTATCCCAAAAATTTTGAACCCCTTTCTCCCAGGCTAATGGATCTGCACCTAAAAGGGGGAGGGAAAATGAAGGATCTACATCGGATGAGAAGCGCTTGAGTTGCACTCTCCTTGGTGTTTGTCAATGAATAGGGTGGGTTCACTAGGAAACACTTGCTATGGTTGTTTCCATGCCTAGGTGAGGTAGTAATTTGATGTATTTTTCTTTTCTTTGTTTTGAAAGCATACACCTAGGGTTTGGCCAAAATGCAATTTCTACCTAGCTATATGCAATTCAATTTTAAATGAATACAAAGCATACAAAGCTATCTAGAAATATTTACAAATTTTAACTAAGATGCAAAGGTTTTTTTTATGTCAACATGTTTTCTTTTTGTATTTTTATGTTTTGCGTGTGAAGAGATATATTAAAATATTTTTTTTTTTTTTTTTTTTGTTTTTCCTTTAATCAAGACAGATGCCTATGAGACAAAAAAATATAAATCCAAGTACGAAGGAATATTTTTAAGCCCTTACCTAATATATATGTTTGCTTTGGGATACATTCAGATTTACAAGATGAATTTGGTCATACGAATTCATCAGAAAAATTCGGGTGCATACGAATCTATAAGAAACCTATAATTTCACAATAGAACATTGAAATTTGAAATTAGGGACGGGTGATCTGCATAGGCTATAGTAGATCATGATCTATGACAATCAAATCCCCTCGATTATTTTATCCAACCATAAGGAAAATGAAATATTAATTATTTGAACATGAAAAATGTGATTCTAAATGTAGTAGATCTAAAGATAACAGTAAGATGGAGTAAAATACTAAAATAATGAACATAATTTAATGTAAATATAAATAATTTAACAATATGATATTATAATTTTACCCCAAATGGGCCACTGGTATGCATTCAGATGTAATGTATGATTTCGTACGTTGTGTCTAATTTTGGTCGAAGCCGAAATAATCCAATGACTAGTTTTGCAAAACAAAGAATAAAATTGAACATAAATGACAAATTTAAATGCATTCGAATTTGTACAAATGATGAAAAAAATCAAATAATAACTAAGTATAAACCAAATCTACGTATGTTGAAAATATCTCCATGTTTGTGTGCTCCTTGAATGGTGATCAAACGATAAAGTTCTTCACTAGAACCTACAAAAAAATCCAAAAATCTCTTTCTTCAATTCAAGCATTTCTACAAATATCACCATCCAACCTATTTAATATGATGTTGGGGGTTTAAATGGTTGCTACAATTCAAATAATCAGGTAGGTGGTGAGATTAGGCTAGTTTGTTAAGCCAAATTAGGTTTTGGTTCTATTTAGAAAATTTTGGATTCGATCGATTTTAGTGGATTATCCAAAATTATCAAGAATCTGGTGACACTCAAATTAGGTTAAAAATACCAACTAGGTGCCTATATTAGGTGCACATGGTATTTGGACAAATTTGGATGCATCTAATTTTATCGGATGCATCTGAATTTGTCAAGATTGTCCAAATTTATCGTAAAGGGGGAAATTAAGTTATTTTTCTAACTTTTTGGCATGAATAGCAAGGGAGGGGTATTTGAGGGTGAGTTTCATATTGTTAGGATTATTAGGATGTTTTAATAAGAATTAGGAATTTTGAAGTGTGTCAAAATTTAGCGGCTACACGTACAAGTGCTACCTCTGACTAATGATCATCTTAGGTCTAGATAGTTACAGAATAGGGCCATATCATGTCCAAATTATTACATAATAGGTCCATATCAGGTCCATATGGTTGTAGAAATGGTTAAACCTACAACCTGCAATCACAAAAATAAACAACAATTAGAAATATAATGAAAAATAGGAACTAGGTCCCACCGTGATCACCATTTGATGTACTCAAAAACCAGTGCACCAATAATTTCAAAACTTAATAATAAACGTAAAGCATTTATGAACATGAACATATAACCAATACATAATGATGAATAATAAGAGAAAACAAGCAAGTTCTTTATATTAATGATAATCTCAAAGTGTATTACAAATATGTCTCCTTGAGGGAGTTCAATGATGCGATACAATCATTACAATAAATCAAAGGGGTTTTATTCCTTTATAAATGAATCTTGGCACACTCTGCAAGGTCTTCTCACAATCACAAGTGTTTGGAGTAGGCTTACCTAACTTTTCTTAGGAATCAATGCCAAAGTCTTGTGTTCCTTTTATCCTTGTAAAAATATGTAACCTGCACACAAGGAAAGTAAATAGTTAATAACATGTGTAGAGCCCTTCGAGATAGGGCTTGTTGTAATGATAAATAATATTGAAATAAAATTGAATCAAATGCATGAAAAAAATATAAACTACTATAAAAATCAAGAAATATTCTATGCCAAACCCTTTTAAAATAAGAGCGCAAATAAACTGATCTTTTCCAAAGGTTGTCTCAAGGCGGGATGGCCTTGCCTGCGGGTCATCTCGGGTCAAAATGACTATTATTTTGTGACTATATTTCTAAGGCTAAGTTATGGGTGATGTCTAGGTTTGATCTATGGCTTTTTCAATGGATTGGTGCACTATGAGAGCAACTTAGGAGGTTGAATCAGTCACCAAAGCAGGATGTTTGATTCACATGAAATGGTGGAAGCACAACCTTCAACCCTTGTAGCAATTCAATGGCATGGATTTCAATGGTTGGAGAGCTTTTGGGGATTGATAATGGTAGCACTTCATTGCTTGAACTATGTATAGTGAATTTGATAGCACTTCATTGCATAAATTTAGATATTGAGGACCTTACTCAAGAAAAACCAAGGTTCAAATCGTAAGCTAGCTAGGGTTTTGAATTGAGGGGGTGAATCCTACATTTTTTGTTGGTTATATCAATGATTAATTAGGATATTATTGGGACCAAGGATTTTATTGATTCATTCAAGGGTTATTATTTTGAGGGGGTGGCTGTGACACCCTTGTGGAAACCAAACATTCAAAAAATTAGGAGAATATAAAAAAGGTTGAGCTCTAGGACTAATAGCTTGAATATTTGTTGAGGTTACCATGGTTTTCTCTTATTAGCATAATAGACATCTTATTATCCTTGGGTTCTAATTTGGAATATTTCTTTGATTCCAAGTAGCATGGGGCAGTTGTTCATCTTATGATCTTGCTAGCAAATACTATATACTTTGATCTTCTCTAAGGATATTCATATTTTGCATGACTCTTTATGCACATTGGACAAGAGACTACATAAGCCTTCTCTACTTCCTATTGCTTCTTCTTAGATTTAAATATGTCCAACTAAGAGGCCAAGGAAGCAAATATATTTATCTTAAGATCTTCAAGTACATTTTTAATTTCAGATCCACTAATACAAGATGTTTTTTTTGCTCTTAAAGTGGTGCCTCATCTTACTTCTATACATTTTTTCATGGTAGATCTTGAGTAGTTCTGACACATAGTCCTAACATCCTCAAAACTAAACTAATAAATATCCCCTCCATCCATTAGGTTTAAAGATTCTATACACTCTTTCCATTTTCCTAATTAAAAAATGATCTTCAAGTTCTCTACATCCAAACATGAATGTTTAAACCATAGAAGAGTAAATTTAAATCTCTCAATATAATCTTGTAAGATTTTTATTTTCTTCATATCATTCAAAGGACCTCATTTCTTATCTAGATTTGCAACAGTCTTCATATTTTATAAAAATAGTGTCCTTATAGTATCCCATATATTGATGTTCCTTCCACTAAGCCCCATGAAATAGCATAAAGTTACATCCTTGAGTGTGGATGGAAAAAGATAAGTTTATGTGTATCTATCTTGTAGTCATATACAAATTGTTAAAATTAAAAATAAAAATTTGGATCTTCTATTATCAATCCATAAAATATAGAAAGTATGAATGATGGTTAAACCACCCATAGTTCCAAATAAACTATAATATATATTTATTATAGTTTATTTGGAACTATGGGTGGTTTAACTAACTACAAACAACAAAAATATAAAAAGAATGCTCACAGGGGTTTTTACAAACCATACTCTTGGAGTAATCCCTTTCTTTAATAGTAGGTATATTTCCCCTATAGTGAGAAAAAAATTAAATGCCCAAAATAAAATTAACATTGATCTATTTTATTACTATTGGAGAAAGTACATAAAGGTAATTTTGTCTAGTACTCTACTACCAAGTGATGCTAACTATTGAACCGTTCATATTATTGTTTTGGCTGCTAATTTTTTCTAACCTACCTTGAATTGCATACAATAATATAAAAGAGACCATGTAGCTACTCTAATTTGATGGATAGATCTTAATAATGTAGTTGAAATTGCCATGATTAAAATTAACTATAAACAAGAAATAAATATATAAAATAAATAGAATTTTGGGTTTCATGTAGTTTGAGAGTTGATGCTCCAATTTTTACTATATAGAATTGTTTACAAAGTAAATAGAAAGATATACCAAATTGGATTCCAGCTAGAAAAACAATCTAATTTTTTTCCTAGCTAACTATTTGATTACATCAACAATGCCAAAGAGAGATAGTTAAAAATTGGTTGCATATTCCCTCATTTTCAAAGACATACCAATCTTGTAGATGGTAACTAGAATGTCTTATTTTTATCTATAAAATTTATGTGCATGATCACATAAGTAGATGTAAGATGAATTTATTAGCATTAGTGTCAACTATCTTCCCATAGTTTGATAATTGCACCTTCCTATAGTTTGGTGAAGGTGACTTTAAAACTCAGTTGTAAACACCCTATTCAATTTCCCATAGCAACTATGTATATTTGTAACATATAAGGGATGCAAGATAACTCTAGATGATATAACTTAATATCTAATTTGCATCAATTTTATAGATAAACTTAAATTAAAGCAATCAATTTTCCATAAAACTAATATATTGTATTATCTTCTACATTGTAGAAATATATTATATTCCATCATTTGGGTTATGTAAATGTATCTTCCAAGGTACATACTTAGGACAATATATTACTTTAGGGAGAAGTTATCTAGTTACTTTGTGCAATGTAATAAATGCACAAGTGTCAATGTGCAAGGTGTCACTTGTACAGGTAGATAGAGTGTTGAGCAAGTATCCTAATTTACCTATTGTTGTGGAGTTTTCCCGCTTACCCTTAAAATATCTATCACATCATAGGGAACTCTTAAAATCACATCCAACACTATGAATTTTTGTTGATCCACCCCATTAACCTGAGAATAGACTACCTTAGATAGCTCTAAACCGACCAGGTTGGGTAAGGAAACCCCAAGCAATGGGTCCTTTTACTAATGCTTTATCGTGCACATGCCCACTATGCCAGACAAAATTTTGTTACTTTGTTGTTTTGATATTTTTAGTGATCGAACCTATCAATATTAAAGCCTATAAAATCCAAAATGGTGCCTTATCCATTGCAGAGTCATAGCAAGTTGATAAATGATCTTAGAGAAGATAATAGAAAGAAGAGCTAGTTCATTTTATTCCATTCAAATGATGTAATTTAAATAAAACAAGTAAACTAGTGATAGAAGGTATTATTTATGGATTTTGATTGTAGTAATACATAAACAAGCTAACACAAGACATTCACACAAAAATATGCCAAGGGAAGAGTTGAGATTTTCATTAATAAAATTTGTGCATAGAACAGATCAGCAGAGTGCTTGATCCTCATATGCCATTTGATTACAATAAACCCCTAGTTTGAATATTCATAACAAGGGATATCTCCTCTCCATATTGATTATAGTGACGTAAGAGTCCTCAAATCTGACGCATTCCATATGAAATAATCACAATGAACATTGTACCTCAACAGTCCCTAGTGAAATACAAGAGAAATGGTGATAAGACACATAAGAGATATAAGGGAAAATAAGACTCAAACAGACAAAGCTATACCTGGATTTTCTCTCTTAAATGTTTGATAAAAATAAATTAGCTGCAATACTCTTCTTTATATTGTGTGGCCACTTGACTGTTGTAACGTCCTACTCCACTGTAAGAATCTTGTTGTACCCAAAATCAAGATGCGTTAAAAAATGGACACGTAGCCCATGTTCCCTCCCATGCAGGTTGCGGCTATACATCTCCACTGGTACTGCTTTGTAGTGGTGGATGTGGTCCTCCTGGTGCGTATGTCACAACGACGATGGGTCTCACTCCTTCATTCAGATTTTGAATGGCTTGGTCCATGAAATCCCAAGTCTCATCGTGAAAGATCAAGGAGAAGAGAAACAGTTTTAAATCTTGCGTGGCCTCAATTATACGATCCTTGGCCCATTGCACATTGTTATTGGTAAATTCACACAAGCAGTCTACCATCTTCACCAAAGCCATGAAGCTCTTAGACAACATGTCTCTAGATTCTAAATCAAAATTTTGGATCCTTTGAAAGACAAAATATTTAATGACTGGGACCCGTCCAAAGTCCTCAATGGAGAGGTTATAGTTTTCCAACTCATTGTTGGCCTTATACTCATAATCTACCACCTCTTGGTTCCACTGGAGCCAATTTTGCTCATTTTGCAATAACAGGGAGACCTTAATGTATTCTTCTACAAAGAAGCATAAAGAATCATCTGATAGAGTGGTCAATAACCCTAAAATAGGAACATAGTACTCTTGGAACCTTTTATAGATTGCCACGATCACATCTATTCTCTATATTCCTTATTGTAAGTTGTTTTGGATGAGGCCCGCTACATGCCTCACAACATATATATCTTTGAGAATGGACTCCAAGTCCCCCATATTTGCTTGGATTTTATCCCCCAACACCAGATTGATCATGTCGGCGTAGTCTTGTGCCTAGGGATGAAGTAAGAACTTTCTAATGGGGAAATCTGCTAGCTTCATCCTCCCTATCTTCAATAGGTTCTAAGGTAATGTAGTATGCATCATATAATTGGCCTAGATGACCAATTTCTTAAAATCCACCACCTTGGAAGTGGTGGCTAGGACGAAGACTTGCCAAATTCTATCGATCGATACCCAGGCCACTGCTTGGCCTTTGAAATCACAAATGGTGTGCACTCTAGATTTGTAAGAGACTACGAGCCATACCAAAAGGTCAGAGGAATGGTACACCTTTGGATAGGTTAACCAACCCAAGTTTATACTCAATTTGTTGCACACAGGAGCTGGCTTGGTGCTATCTCGGTAGGCCCATGCGTAGAGGTCTCTTAGGAGTGTCAGGTGATGTTAATTATCTTCCTCTGTGGGATCGAATGCATAAATTATGACCCCCTATACTTATTTTTTTTTCTCCTCAGTGATATCCTTGTTGGTATCAGGTAAATCCTCAAGCACCTTAGGGTTCTATGCCCTCCTAGGCTTCTTGGCCATGAGCCACACCCTAGTAATTCTATTGATTCTTTCTTGGATGATGGATGTCTTTGGAGTCTTAGATCTGGTGGATGCCATAGGTAGGTATGCGCTTGTATGAGGTGCACCAACATTAAATTCTTGCACATGTGCTCCATTGGGGAGTGGAGCATGTGACTTTTGAGGCAGGTGCATAGGGTTGTGCACCCACTTGACCTTTGTGCACCCCAAGGGAGTGGGGCACACTTGACTCAATGGGACACATAGGCTATGCACCCTTAAAGACTTCATGTGCTCCACTGTAGAGGAGCGTACAACTCGGGGGTGGATGCACAACCTTGGGCGCCTGACTTGGACACTTGTGCACACCGAAGGGAGGATTACACCAACTCAAGATGGGGCGCACAACCTTGTGCACCCTGATGGAGGTTGTATGCTCCGCTTCGAGAGTAGAGTGCATTGGCTAGAGGAGGAGCACATGAATTGTGCATTCCAAGGGGTCATGTGCACTCCATTGGAATGGAGCACACATTAGGATTTTGTGTGCATATGGAAATATGCACCCTTAGGATCTATTGTGCACTCCATTTGAATGGAGCGCATGACTTCTTTAGGGAATACAGGCTATGTGCCCTTCTTGGTCTTATGTACACTCCATTCCTTTGGAGTGCACAGGGCACACCACCTTGTGCACCCCAAAGGGTTGTTGTGCACTCCACCTCCTCGTGGAGTGCATAAACCTTTAGCGGGGTGCACTACCATGTGTGCCCCTAAGGGACAATGTGTGCCCCATTCCCCAATGGGGCACATAGGCTAGAGATGGGTGCATGATCTTGTGCACCCGATCGGGTTACTTTGCACTCCATGATATGGAGCGTACAACTTTGGTTTGGGGTGTACAACCTTTGCACCCAGGTGACTTTGAGTGCGATCCATTGGAGTGGAGTGCATAGGGATAATTCAGGGTGCACCACCTTGTGCACCCCATGTAAAAGGTATGAGTTTGGCTCCCAAAATATGGCTATATTTTTGGTAGTCAACACCGGCTTTGATTGGTACAAGGGGGCGGATAGAAGATGTTGACTTGAGGACTCGAGACTTTTCGGGTAGACCAACATAGGACTAACACACACACCTCTTTATTTTTTTACATCTTAGTCAGTGGGGTGAAAAGTCTTCAGATGCAACCCATTGACTAGTATAGGCATCCCATCTCCTTCCATATCTTTCAACCTGTAAGTATGTTGCCCTACCACCTTAGCAATCTAGTAGGGCCCCAACCACTTAGGCTCAAATTTTTCCTTCTCCCCAAGCTTGTCATTTTTTGGGTCCCAATACAGTACCACATCATTCATGATGAAATTCTTTCCTCTAGCCTTCTTGTTGAACAATTCTACTATTTTACCTATTTGATCGATCATTCGTGTAATAGCCTCCCTCCTACCTTCTTCCAATTTCACCAATTGGTCCATCCTTCTCTGTAGTTCATTTGGTTGTTCATGATCTTGTAGTAGTAAGGAGAGAGATACTCTCTTTAACTATGGTGGAAAAAATACCCTTTCCCCATAAACCAACTCGTATGGTGACATGTCGGTGGCCCTTTTTATTGATAACCTATCTGCCCATAGAGCATACTTGAGTTCATTGTCCCATCCTCTCTTATTCTTTCCCAATGACCTCTTGATTCTTGTGAGGATGTTCTTATTTGAATATTCAGCCAGTCCATTGCCCTATGGGTAGTAATTGGCAAAGTGAGCCAGCTCAATGCTATACTCATTGCAAAAATCCACCATCTCATAGGAGGTAAAATATTTGGCATTGTCTGTCACTAATTTCCTGGGCACTCCAAATCTAGTCAATATATTTTCCTCCAAGAAGCTAATTATAGCAACTATTTTTTACCTTCTTAGAGGGGCCACTTCTACCCATTTTGTTAGGTAATCAGTCACAATGATGATCCATTTATGTCCTCCTAATGAATTGGGATTTATATCCCCAATTAAATCAATCCCCCATTGATAAAATGGAGTTTTAACAATTTTTGGTTGTAGAGGCATGGTAGGTAGGTTTTTCTTCCTAGTGAAGACTTTGCAACTGTAATAGATTTTGATCGCTTGGTAAATGTCCTTGAATAGAGATGGCCAATAATACCCCGCTCTCATGATTTGGTTGGTAGATGCAAAGTGGTCACCGTAGAACCCACTATGAAATTCCTTGATAATCTTGGGGACCTCCTCTTCAGTTACACACAGTTTTAATATTCCACTTGGGTGTATCTAGTACAGCTGGATTTCATGAATATGATACTTCTGAGACTACTGTTTGATACTTCTCATTCTGCTAGTAGTCTTCCCAGGAAAGAAGGATAGGTTTTTGAGATAAAATAGGATGTCTTTATACCACTTAGAATTTTCATGTCCTAACTGTCCCTCTTGCTGCTCTCCTTGAACTAAGACAACATTGTTTGCCCCTTGATTTTCTTTGCAAGCCATATATTTTTCCAACCCCTAGCATTTAATTATTTTAATGGATTCAAAATCTACGTCATATTGTAGTAGTTTAATAATCCACCTTGTTGAAATGCCTGTGGACTCGTACTAGGTAAGAACATCCTTAATGACAATAAATGAAATACAGGCAACTACTTTGCAAGCTCTAAAGATACTCTTAAAGTGCTCCAAATCTGTATGAGTGCATATTCCTAATTTTCAATTGGCTTGTATCTCATTTGAGCTCCTTTCATTCCCAAACTCATGAATGCTATGGGCCATTCATTTGCCTCATCATCCTTTTAGGATAGTACAACTACTATAGTGTGGTCTGAGGCAAAGGAGTATAAGTTGAAACTTTTTGAATGGTTTGGACAAGTCAAGGCAGGGGTAGTAGTAATAGCATATTTAATCTGATAAAATGCTTTGAGGTTGCCCTCTTCCCACTTAATTTTGACATCCTTCTTAATCATATCATTGATATTCTTAGCAATTTTGGTGAAATTGGGAACAAATCTCCTGACATAATTAATTTTGTTGAAGAAAAAACTTGACTCCCTTGAGGCTTTTGGGAGGTGGTATTTGTGCGATTGCTTTTGTTCTCCTAGGATCAATGTTGATTCCTTCTTTTGAAACCACATGCCCTAATAATTTACCATGGGTGGCTCCAAATAGGTATTTCTTTGGATTCAGCAATATTCCATACTCTTTACACCTCTGGAATACTTAGGACAAGTGAGAAAAGTGGTATGTAGGATCCTTGGAGAATACAGTAATATCATCTAGATAGACCATCACTATTTTGACCATCAGCCCCTTGAAGGAAAAATCCATAGCCCTTTGAAAATTAGCTCCATCATTCATCAAACCAAATGGCATCCTTTGGTATTCAAGAGTACCCTAGGGTGTGGTGAAGGTAGTTTTAAAGCGGTCTTCTAAATTGACTAAAATTTGGTTGTACCCTAAGAAACCATCCAACAGGGATATTCGGGAGGATCCTACCACTTCTTGCAATAGCTACTCCATATTGGGAATGGGGTAATTATCCTTGAGGGAGCTTTTATTTAAATTTCAAAAATCTACACACAACCTTATCTCCCCATTCTTCTTCCTGACTGGCACCAAGTTTGCTATCCATGAGGAGAATCTCACTTTCTTTATTATCTTAGCATCCATCAACTTTTGTACTTCCTTTTGCATGATAGGGTGGAGTGTGGGGTTGAACTTTATTTGTTTTTACCTGAAGGTTTTGGGTCCTTCATTTAAGGTAATAATGTGGGTCATCACTTCTGTATTGAATGTTATTAATTCATCATACCCCCAAGCAAAACTATCCCTATTTTTTCTCAAATATTCTATATATTGCTTCTTTTCTTTTGCTGGTAATGATTTGTCAATTATCACCATCATAGGATTACCAGTTGTTCCCACATTGACTTCCTCACCTTATGACTCAGTAGGTGCAATCCTATGGGATTTTTCAAAATCATCAAATAGATATTCTAGAGCCACCAATCCTCTAGGAATTTTATTTGTTTTCAATTGTATAACCTCGGTGGGAGTACCTATAACATGTTGCAGTCTTTCCTCATCCTCTTCATCATAGATTACCCCAGCAAACGGGTTCTGTATTGTCATGAAATCCTTTATATCTCCATCATCTTGGAAGACCTGAAGGTATACCACATTATTTGGAATGGAGGGGTGGTAAACCGAGATGATGGGAAATCTATCCATTAACTATGTATCTATTTAAGGGTCATCTGCCCTAGAGGCATTTATGGCTAGTAAGTTGGCCACATGATTTTTATCCCTTGGAATGTTTGAGATATTGAAGGCAAAGAATTTTCTTATCTCATCCAGGACAACATGCTTGTGCTATTTTAATCTAGGATTTTTAGTTTGGTACCTCCCCCTTATTTGCTGGATAATTAATTCTGCATCTCCATGCACAGTCAAATAGTTGATTCCAAGTTCTTTTGCCTTCCTCAACCGCAACAGTAAGGCTTCATACTCTACCACATTATTGGTACAAGGGAATTCCAATCTATAGGGTACTCTAGATAGTTACCCTTTATGTCATTTAATTTAATTCCAACCCCAATTCCTGCTTATGACTTGGCTCCATTAAAATTTAAAGTCCATATTTTAGTAGTAAGTACCATATTTGACTCAGCATCTGCAATCGCCTTGAGTAGAGGATCCAAACCTTTAGCATTGGGTACTTCTTTGAGAAATGGGGTGTGCCAAATGGAATATATCCCTAACTCCCTCTCTTCTACATAGCTAACTAGATTTACTATGGTGTTGTTAGGATTCATTAGCTCTATTGACATTTTATTAAAATGTTATCTTCTTAATGTGGTTTGTTCTTTGGAAGAAAGGGGGATGGTAGCAAATGACCAGTCCAACTGAATTGATCCTCCTAACTGTTTTGCCCAATGTCTTGATAATAACAAGGAGAAGAATAGATCTACATCAACAACTGCCACATCCATGATAATTCCTTTCTTCGAATATTGGTCTAGGAAAACCAGGAGGCCCGTAATTATCCCCAAATAGGGAACTTGCCTATTTTCCATAATAGAAATAGGGGGAGAGTCTTTAGTGCACATCAACCCCAACTAGTTAGCCACTTGTTTTGGTATTACATTGTGAGAGGCTCCATTGTCAAGCATACAATTGTGGATTATATAGTGATCCCCATAGCCGGATGTATACCTGAGGGAGATGTAAAATGGCCTAACATAGGTAGGGGTTCTTCCTAGGGGGTTTGAATTTGAGGCTTCCAATACATGACTCTCCCCTTGATCAGTCATCCCAAATGACTTACATATTTGTTCTCTATATTTTGGGATGGTCATTAACTCCTCAAAAGTGATGTTAATATTTTGCTTTGCCAATTCCATTACTATGTCGAATTTTGTCCCTTTAGGCCCCACAATAGTATTAACAGGATATGTTCTTTCAGGAGGAGGAGGTGGATTAGCCTCGTGATTTCCTTTTTTATTAGCAAGTTCCTCCTCATTTTTCTTATCAAATTTATCAGGAACAATCCTATTACGTAATCAGGTATCATGGACTCTCTCCAAAGTTTTAACTTCTTTAGTTGTGGGAGTTAATTTACCCTGTCTAATTTCCTCAAAATGGTTATTTTGGGGTCTTCTCAAAATTTTTACATGATCATTGGCAAAGGCAGTGGGGCAGCTATTAGGATATAATGACTAACTCACATTGTCTTGGATTGAGGGACTATCCGTAGTTTCCTCCCATGTCCAACAGGAATTTATTCTGATCTCATCATCATAATATTCCTCCATATTGAATTTTGAATGCAACCTGTGGAAAACACCACAATCGGTAAGGTTATGAGGAGCATCATAGGCTGGTCATAAGAAAGAGAAATCAGTGGTAACATTGACAAAGGCCATGGTATTTGGAAACAATATTTGGATATTTCTGGATTTATTTTCTCTTCCAACTATTATTTGAATTTCTACCCCCCTCATTACTCCAATTTCTATTAAAATATCTCTTGAAGGGACGTCTAATGTTATCCAGGTTCTTAGAGGGCTCCCCACTGCTATTTTTGTCTCTCTCAATTTTGGAAAGCTGATTATTCATTGATAAAAATATTTTAGTAAGCTGGGAGAACAGTTTCTCAATGCAGTCTAGTTCTAATGTCTTTAATATCCCAAACCCCACCTTCTTGTTCTTTCTATCCAATTGGATAGGACTGGGATCCATAGAGGTAGAATTCATTTTCCCACTATCTAGCATATCTCTCTTTATCACAATGGCCCTATCCATATAGGCATCAATAGTAAGTGTCAATTGCTATCTCAGGTCGTAGTTGAAATCTCTCGGGAAGGCATTTTAATAGAAATAAATATATTGGTTATCATTGGATCAAAGGGTAGTGGGGATTCTGTATCTAAGTTTAGTGAATCGTTTGTTAAAATCATCCATTATCTCATTATCTTTCTTCTTCATAGTGGCCAACTCAATTAAAATGGACTATTCATTCTTCTTTTCCCCATACTTTCTTAGGAAGGTCTCTTCCAGGTCATGGAAAGTTCCAATAGTGTCGGTTGGGAGGCTATTAAACCATTCCCTAGCATCCTTTTCTAGGGTCTACAAAAATAATCGGAGGACAACATCTTCATGTTCTACCTCCAAACTATCCATGGCATACAAAAAATCCTTCACATGATCTTCCCCAATCACGGTATTGTCCCCTAGAAACTTAGGTAAGTATTTATGAGCCTTAGGGGGTATGGTTTTTAACACCTGAGGCAAGAAAAAGAGTCTATACCTATTAAATCGCCAATTATTCAAAGGCAGGTTTGCCATTGGTGGAATTGGCCCCCTTGGGACAACAAATATAACAGATGAAGTACTATTTCAAGGATTTTGAGGAATATGTGGGGAATTGTTACTACTCTGACTACTGGAAGGAACAAAAATAAAAGAGTGCTTTTGCTTTTTACTTATTTAAAAAATTACATGTGGGTTTGATAGTTCAAGATAGAGCTCCTCGCCACTTTGTCTTGTGGTCTCCAGATCAGCTTCCTTATTTTCAAAGTCACCAACACTAGGTGCAAAATGGAATACTCTCTCTGGCTAAGATTGCTCAGTCCAAAAACCTCACAATAAAAAAAAAGAAAAATAAATACACATGTCGAAGGAGATAAACCACAAAGGATATACAGATAATTGCACAAGGGTTCTCCCTGATAACGACACCAAAAATTATTGTGGAGTTTTCTCGCTTATCCTTAACAGATCTATCACATCATGGGGAACTCTTAAAATCACAACCAACACTATGAATTTTGGTTGATCCACCTCATTAACCTGGGAATAGACTACCTTAGATAGCTCTAAACCGACCAGGTTGGGTAAGGAAACCCTAAGTAGTGGGTCCTTTTACTAATGCTCTATCGTGCACATGCCCACTATGCCAGAAAAAATATTGTTACTTTGTTGTTTTGATATTTTTAGTGACCGAACCTATCAATATTAAAGCCTATAAAATCCAAAATGGTGCCTTATCCATTACAAAGTCATAGCAAGTTGATAAATGATCTTAGAGAAGATAACAAAAAGAAGAGCTAGTTTATTTTATTCCATTCAAATGATGTAATTTAAATAAAACAATTAAACTAGTGATAGAAGGTATTATTTATGGATTTTGATTGTAGTAATACATAAACAAGCTAACACAAGACATTCACACAAAAATATGCCAAGGGAAGAGTTGATATTTTCATTAATAAAAGATGTGCATAGAACAGATCAGCAGAGTGCTTGATCCTCATATGCCATTTGATTACAGTAAACCCCTAGTTTGAATATTCATAACAAGGATATCTCCTCTGTGTCCTGATTATAGTGATGTAAGAGTCCTCAATAGTCCCTGGTGAAATACAAGAGAAAGGGTGATAAGACACACAAACAAGAGATACAAGGGAAAATATGACTCAAATAGATAAAGCTATATCTGTCTTTTCTCTCTCAGAGGTTCGATAAAAAAAATTAGTTGTAGCACTCCTCTTCTTTATAGTGTGAGGCCACCTAACTGTTGTAACCGTCTGATCCGTTGTAAGAATCCTATTGTACCAAAAATCGAGATGCATTCAAAAATGGGTACGTAGCCCATGTTCTCTCTCATGCAGGTGGCAGTTGTGCATCTCCATCGATACTACTTTTTGTTGGCGATTGTGGTCCTCTTGGTGCATGTGCCACAATGGTGGTGGGCCCCACTCCTTCCTTCATATTTTGAATTGCTTGGTCAATGAACTCCCAAGCTTCATCATGAAAGGTCAAGGAGAAGAGCAGCAGGTTTAAATCTTACATGGTCTCAATTATACGGTCCTTGGCCCACTTCACATTATTATTGGTAAATTCACACAAGTGGTCTACCATCTCTACCAAAGCTATGAAGCACTTGGATAGCCTATCGCCAGATTCTAAATCTAAATTTTGGATGCTTCGAAATATAAAATCTTTAATGACTGGGGCCCGCCCAAAGTCCTCAATGGAGACGTTGCAGTTGGCCAACTCATCGTTGGCCTCATACTCAGAATCTACCACATCTTGGTTCCACTAGAGCCAATTTTTCTCATTTTGCAAGAACAAGGAGACCTTAATGTATTCTTCTACAAAGAAACATAAAGATTCATTTCATAGAGTGGCCGATAACCTCGAAATAGGTACATAGTACTCCTGGAACCTTTTGTATATTGGCATGATAAAGTCTATTCTTTGTCTTCCTTGCTGTAAGTTATTCTGGATGAGGTCCACTGCATGCCTCACAACATATATATCTATGATAATGGACTCCAAGTCCCCCATATTTTCTTGTATTTTCTCCCCCAATGCTAGATTGATCATGTCGGTGTAGTCCTGCACCCAGGGATAGAGCAAGAACATTTTTATGGGAAAATTTAATGGCCTCATTCTCCCTCTCTTCAATAGGTTTTGATAGAATGTAGTATTCATCATATAATTGGCCTGGAGGGCAAATTTCTTAAAATACACCACCCTAGAAGCGATGGCTAGGCCGAAGACTTGCTGAATTATGTCTGTTGACACTCGGGCCATTGCTTGGCATTTGAAATCATGAATGGTGCATTCTTTGGAGTTGTAAGAGACTACGAGCTACACCAATAGGTTAGAGGAATGGTACACCTTTGGATAGGTTAACCGACCCAGGTTTGTACTCCATTTTTTTCACACAAAAGTTGGCTTGGTGCTATCTCGGTAGGCCTACATGTAGAGGTCTCTTAGGAGTATCGAGTGACGTTGGTTATCTTCCTCTCTAGGGTCGAATGCATAAATTATGACCCCCTCTACTTCTTTTTGCTACTCCTCAGTGATATCCCTACTGGTATCAGGTAAATCCTCAATCACCTTAGGGTTTTGTGCCCTCCTCGGCTTCTTTGCCGTGGGCCACACCCCAATAATTCTATCGATTATTTCTCAAACAATGGATGTCTCAGGAGCCTTAGAGATGGTGGATGCAATCTCTTTAAAATAGTAAGTCTACAATTTCCCTTCTAGCTATGATTTTTTCTCTTCCTAGGACTATAATTTCCTCTATATTCTTCGCCCTTCACTTTGCACTCAACCTTGTTGATAGATAATTTTGCATGCACGGATGGTGCAAAATAGGGCCACCACCTGCTTTTTAAAACATGTGCATTAAATTCGATATATTTTGCATGCACTTTTTCACTTTTTAGGAGCTTTGGGATTAGTCAGGTGTGCCACATCAATTGCTATTTTATCATTTCAAAGAACTTATGGGGTGAATTGTGGCTACGGATAATAGTTTAGACATGTGGCAGTTTGAGACTGGTGAGGGTAAGGCGCAGGTAGGTAGGCGCTTATGTGAGGTGCACCAACCTTAAATTATTGTGTGCATGAACCATTGGAGAGTGGAGCACATGGCTTTTAATGCTGCCACATAGGGTTCTACGCTCGCTCAACCTTTGTGCACCCTAAGGGAGTGGGTCACACTTGAATCAATGGGGCACATAGGCTATGTGCTCTTAAATAATTTGTGTGCTCCACCGTAGTGGAGCGCACAACCCGAAGGTGGGCGCACAACCTCGTGCACCCAACTTGGACACTTGCATGCCCCGAAGGGAGGGACACGTTGACTCGATATGGGGTGCATAACCTTGTGGACCCCGATGGAGGTTGTGCACCTTGCTTCGAGAGTAGAGCACATTGGCTGGAGGAGGATTGCATGACTTGTGTGCTCTATTGGAATGGAGCGCACATCGAGCTTGGAGGTGTGCATGGAAATGCATACCCTTAGGGTCTATTGTGTGCTCCATTGGAATGGAGTGCATGGCTTCTTCAAGGTGCACGGGTTGTGCACCCTTCCTAGGCTTATGTGCACTCCATTCCTTTGGAGCATACGGGGTGCACTACCTTGTGTTACCCTAAGGGATAATGTGTGCCCCATTCCCCAATGGGGCACACGGGCTAGATATGGGTGCACAAACTTGTACGCCCAGTTAGGGTACTTTGCACTCCATGATATGGAGTGCATAACTTTGGTTTGGTGTGTACAGCCTTTGCGCCCGGGTGACTTTGAGTGCGCTCCATTGGAGTGGAGCATGTAGGGCTGGTTCAGGGTGCACCACCTTGTGCACCCCATGGAAAAGGTGTGAGTTTGAATCCCAAAAGGTGGCTATATTTTTGGGATTCAACACCTATATAAGGAAGGCCTCTTTTTTAGATAAAAATAGAATAGGGAGAGTCAATGACACAGTAACTTAGAACATCTTTGTAGGTAGCACAGTTCTAGGTGGATCACCATCGATTGGTGATGGGTGCAATGTAGTCCAGTAGCTTTATTAATGGAGTGTTCACTTCCTCCATAGGTACATTGTATTCATTTATATCATTTATATTTATTGCATATCTTAGTCATCTTACATATTTCATTTCTTTCATATTTTTTTGTATCTTTTGATTGTTATCTCCCTTTGCATATTATATCAAAAGCTAATAATGGTATTATAGCTATGGTAGATCTAGTCTATGCAGGTCTACAATAAAATCATCATCATTATTGAGCTTGAGTATTTTTATCAACTTAACGTACCATTGGACCAATCACTGTCAAAATATCTCAAAAGAATCTAGGTGGTAGAATTATGGATTCACAAGTGAGAACTAGAAATCTCAGTCCTAGAAAATACTAAGATTGCATTTGGCTAGAGTCTTTCCATAGAGTTATAAGAAAAACTTGTAAAGACCAGGACTCAACGTTCAATCCACTAGATTGATAGATCATCTAGTGAAGATCCAAGATATTTAGAATTTTCTAACTATTACCCAAAGTTTCTTTTATTATAGATAATTAATTCTTATAGGATTGGTAATCCTACGATAGAAATATAGGAGAATCCTACTTTGTTGCCTGAAGGTCGATGTGCCCTCATAGTGCAGTTATTAGTTCCTTGTGCATGATAATAACACTACAAAAGAAGACTTCTAAATAAGAGGCATGGTGAAGTTAGAAGACTAAATATCTCCATTGTAGATTGAATAACTTCATAGATGAAGAACAGTCCATAGAAGTCATGACACAAAAATGCCATAGTAGCATTGAATAATAGGCCATAGAAGCATTGATATAAAAATGCCATAGAATCCTTGAAGCAGAAGCCATAGAAGTCTTGATACTAAAAATTCCATAAATGCCTTGATACTGAAAAAGGAAACTAAAGCCTTGATACTAAAAAAGGCCATAGAAACCTTGATACTGAAAAGGCCATAGAAGTCTTGATCCTGAAGAAGAATTCGAGAGGAATATCTAATTTAGAAGTAGATTAATATTTTGGTATTAACTTTTTTGTTGCAGGGAAGGAAGATTCAGTGAGTTGGGAAACTTCCTACAAAATAGTTAGGAAGAGTATCTTATTCAAAATCAATTCAAGACCTGAAGAAAAAGATATTAGTTGAATATCTTATTGAAGGACTTCCAGACTTGGAAGAAGAAAAAGGACTAGGAGAGTCCTACTTGAATATAGAAGCACCAAAATCAAATATCCAAGAGCAGATCATACCACCAACACTTCTATGAGTAGAAGGTTGAATAGGTCTCAAGGAAAGACCAATAGAAGCTACAAGATCAAAGACCTTAGGAAGGTCTCATCGAGCATCCAGGAAAAGGCTAGGAAATACTTACTAAATAAATCATCAAAGGAGATATCACTAGAGAAATACACTACCAAGGAGAAGCTCCTGATAGTTAAGGACTTGGGATAATTATCGCCATCCAACAACAAGCCCAAGAAAAGGATATTTTGGCAAGGAGTGCCAAATCCAAGAAGAATATTTTGGCAAGGAGTGCCAAATATAAGAAGAAGAATTTGGTAAGGATTTCCAAAATTTTAGAATACGAATCTAGTGAATGACCTTAAGACATTTATAATTTTGAGAAGAAGATCCTACTTGAAGTTAGAATTCAACAAGAAGACTTGAAGACAGAAGAATCTCATCAAATCTAGGATATTTGAAGATTACCTCTCACAGCAAAAAGACACCACTTCAGGGATAGAGACTTCTCAAAATATACAATAGAAGGAGGATATCACAAGAGGAGAAAAAGCCACCAAATCCTAGGCTTGTGAAAGAAATTTCAAGACCATCATTTGGTGAAGGAGGAGTTGTTCAAGACAGTCTACAAAGAGCTACAAAATCCTACTCAAAGCAGCAACTTGGTGATATTAGACACCAAGATCCACATCCCCTATAGAAGTAGTAAAAGGATCTATAAAAAATATATGCAACTACTGGTGCTAACTAACTCATTAATTAGACCACTTATCAGATTCATTAGAAAATCTTATCTAGATTAAAGTTGCATGAGGAAAAAGTAGATTACAGTCTTCAAAAGTGCAAAAATAAAAAGGTTGTTTTTAAGGTTTATTTGCACATTAATTAGGATTTGATTAGTTTTTTAGAATTATATCTATCAACTACCTATCATCTACTTTCGAAAAATAAAAGAAGACTAAGCCCTAGTTGTAGTGAATTTGCAGAATAACTCTTGAAGATTCATTTTAAGGTTATTCTTGATTAGTTGCAGTAAATTGATTAAGTGCATTATCTTGAGAGTTTATTGGAGTGATAATGTGATATAGTTAGTGCATTTAAAGAAAGTGTATTAGATCTATTAGCACTATTATACTACTCTCAAAAGAAATCAGCTTTTTGTGTTCTTGAAGGGCACAAAATTTAATTTGTATCCAATTTCTAAAGACCCTATTGAAGCACAGAAACCTACAAATCGTAGTGACCAAAAGAAGCCACCCAAAAATGTTAGAATCCTCCAAAAACTGGAGAACACAACTAACCAAAAACAAAAATAGAAGCTTCAAATATTGAGACTTGGTGAGTCTCAAATCCCAAGCACTACAACTTTGGATACAAGAAAAGAAAATGCACAAATATTGCATAAATAAAAAGCTTCTATATACTATTATCTAATCTTGGATTTGCAATCATAGTGTCCAAAAAAAAATAGGGAAGGTATCTAATCATAAAATACAACTTCAAACCCTTGGATTGTACGAGGAAAATCTACCATAAAACCAGAATTTCAAATATGAAATAAGAGTGCAAAAGAAGGTGCATCAAAGGAGGTTAATGTATAATCTATAGTACATTTCATTGCACTACTTAAAACTAGTTTTATATAGCCCAAGAGCATATTTGAATGTATCCCCAAAAGACACTATTTATAGGAAAATGACGTCCAAGAAAGGATGAACATAAGCACTCTTCATCCCATGCAATAGGAGCCACTCAAAGGGCTCATCTTGGATGGATAAACCTACAAAATAAATCCCACAAGAGGCTATCATCAAAGCTACATTTACATTAATAAAAGAGTGCACATCTATCAACAAGATATGGAAAACATCTACACTGCAAGAGAAGGTGTCTACTTCTACCAACGTGATATGGACATCATTTACACTGTAAGAGAAAATGTCTACATCTACCAACATGAGACAAGCAACATTTACACTACAAGAGAAAGCGTCTACATCTACCAACGTGAAACAGACATCATATACATTAGAAATATGCACAAGAATTAATACATTGGAGGAATAGAAGACAAAGAGAGAAGGATTTACATTCAAAATCTCATACTTGGTGAATATTTTCCACCAAAGGAAGCACCAAAATCGCTATCCAAGCTCCATAACACCTCATCAATCTACCTACAGAAAATAAGCTTTCTTGCTGCTCAAGAAACCTAGCGAAGCAAAGGAATGGTTTTTGAAAGAACCTAAGGAGTTCAATAATCTCCTTGAAAGGCATTACAATGAATAACTTCATATAGATAATGTGAATGCCACTTGGCATCAATATTCTAAGGTGCATACATTACAAGAACCTTTGAATCTCAATGCCCAAGCATACATGGTGATACTTGTTATTCTCCTCAAGTCCCACACGAGTGAGAAAATGTTACAAAGTAATCAGAGGTATTGAAAAATAAAGAGTTACATTATTAAAGTGAGGATATCTCATACGTAACGGACGTGACATGTGTCATAAGGTACGAGTTTACTCCAATAAAAGGTGTTCAAAGTCCAAAGATCACAATAGAGTGAAACACAATCAAATCCAGTCAAGCACAACATGGAAAGAAAGAAGAAGGAGCATTAAAGAATCCTACTCTTGAAGGTCAAACCCTCCTTATTTTCATAGAATATACATTCTAGCATTAAATACAAGCATCTCCATTGATTCCATTGCCCAAAGGAACTTCAACACTATTGTTATACTTAGCCACATGAAGCACCGAACAATAGCATCTACGTTCCAGCATTAAAGACAAGCATCTCCATTGATTCTAGTGCCCAAAGGAACTTAAAAATTATTGTTATAATTAGCCACATGAAGCGTCAAATAGTAGCATCTACGTTCTAGCACTAAAGACAAGCATCTCCATTGATTACAATGCCCAAAGGAACTTCAACACTGTTGTTATACTTAGCCACATGAAGCACCGAACATTGAGGAGATTTACATAAAAAAGGTAAGGCCTAGGTCCCAATTTATTATTGCTTTCAAAGTTTGGAGATATAAGGGTTATAAACTAAGGTAGAAAATTTAGTTTTCTGAAAGCAAAACTATAAGGGATAACGTAGCAAATTAAAATAATATTCACATCTCAACCTAGGAGAAATAAGGAATTTGACTTGGATTAATTTCTTTAATATTTTGCAAATATTATTAATTTTCTAATTTTTCAAATTTGGTAGTGATAAGGATTACAACATCAAACTAGGTCTTTGGAAATTAGAAATTAAAACCTAAGGGTTATAAAAATAGGTTATTAAATATTTTTTGATAAGGTTGAAAATTTCTATTTATCTTGTCTCTAAATTTCTCAAAAAGGGACAAAAGGAATCCAACATTAAAACCTCTTCAAAATTTGGAAAAGTGCTTAGTTCAATTAGGAGAAATAAGGTGTTAGAAAAGTTGATTTTTGACTGTACAAAATCAACCATAATTTGAACTTTATTTTAAACAAGTACTATCATTTTCTAAAATCAGTAGGGAGCCATAAGGCATTCTACAAAACTTGATCAAATATTGACAAGTTGGGAAGATATAAGAATTTCTTCAAAACCTAAAATTAGGTGTTCCTAATCTCACTACTAGGGAGACATAAGGAAGCCTACAATCTAAATATTATTAAAGATTTCATCAAATCAAACTTATATACTTCAATTAGGATTTGCATATCCTAATATAGGGAGTTGTAAGGAAGACTACAATTCTATCTCATCGCTTAAAATTCAACCTCTTCAAATGGCTAAAGGAATGTCATACAATGAGTGTAAAACTTGCTCCAACTGGAACCAGTCCACAAAATATGAGCACATGTGGTATATTGACTCAGGAGCCAATCATCATATAACAGGAAATATATATTGGTTTGACTGTCTTGAAGTTTCTAAAGGTTATAGACTAAGAATTGTAGACAACCAAACTTATCCTATACATGGATATGGATGTGTAACTCCAAGTAAATAATTTCCAAATATTCTACTACAAAATGTATTGTATGTTCCTGGATTAACATTCAATCTCATCTCAGTAAGCAAGCTAGTAGAAAACAACTATATGATTAATTTTAGATATATGGATGGGATCAATACATGTCTCATTATGAATCAAGATGGAATAAAAGCAATAGGTTCAATCCATGAAAATACATAAATCCTAGACTCAATGGGAATCTCACAAGATATTGTGATGATTCAAAATGATACTAACATATTTATAAAGGAACAGGTTGAAGAAAATGAAGAACAAGTACACCAAAAAGGTAAGCTCAAAAGGATAAAAAAAAAAATATGAGAGGACAATTGCACCATGCTCTACTCATACATCAACAATCAAAATCGAATGAAGACACTTGCAAAGAGAACTATAAAGGTGACTGGATAGAAGATAAGGAAGATAAATCAGAAAAAGTGAGAGATCATCTGATGAAAGAAGAATATTTAGCGTCAGCTACAACTTACTCTGCATCATATGAAGACACAAATTACTTGCTGAAATTGAACACAAAGTATGCAGAAGGAGAGTACAAATCTCATGAAGAAGATGAAGATCCATATCGAAGACTAAAAGTCTTCAGTACCCAAATAATTTAATACAAGGGGGTGTTAGAAATATATTATATTCCATCATTTGGATTATGTAAATTTATCTTCTAAGGTCTATACTTAGGACAATATATTACTTTAGGGGGAAGTTATTTAGTTACTTCATGCAATGAAATAAATGCACAAGTTTCAATGTGTAAGTTGTAAATGTGCAAGGTGTCACTTGTACAACTAGATAGAGTGTTGACTAAGTATCATATTTTACCTATATAAGGAAGGTATCATTGTTAGATAGATATAGAATAGGGAGAGTCGGAGACACAATAGCTTAGAGCATCTTCGTAGGTAGTACAGTTCTAGGTGGATCACCATCCATTGGTGTGTTGGACATTTTGAGTAGATGAGTTGTCATTGATGTCAAGAGTGAGTGGTCATTGATGTCAAAAGTCAGTTTCAATGAGCAGTGCAAGGAGAAGCAGTTCCACAATCAGTGCAAAAAGGAGAGTCCGCTTCCAGTTGGTCAGATCCGGTTCCAGGTAGTCAGATGTGGTCCAAAGTGCAAAGAAGAGGCCCAAGCAAATAATATTATAATATTTTATTATAATATTAAAAAGGGAAATTTAAATTAATTATAAATTAATTAATATAATTTTATTATAAATTAATTTATTAATTAATTTAATTAACTTCCAAAGTTATTTAAGTTAATTATAACTTAATTTTAATTTAATTATAAATTAATTTATATTAATTTAAATAACCCTAAAGAGGGTTATAAGGTTAAATTAAAATCGAATTTGAAATTTGATTTAAGCGTCGACGTTTTATGGCACGAGGTCTTCGTGTATAAAAGGTGGCAAAAACCTTTGCCTTACTCCCCAAAAAACCATCGATCGAATTCCTAAGCTCCAAAGTATAGTGCGCAAGGAAGAGAAAGAGATTTTCATATTTTGAAAGGTCTCCGATGGCAGAAGGTTTAATAAATAGGAGCGAGGCTCCTCTTACCTTGCACAATGTTGTGTAGCACAGTTGGCAATGATGGATGGTGCTAAGTCTTATGGTAGGCAAGGAGTGCAGGGTTCGAATCCCATCGAGTTCATTTTGCAAGGAAGAGAGGGCATTTCTATTTTGAGTAGCATCGAACGAAAGGAATAAAGGGAGGCTTGTGCCTTCCCTTTCTCATGGAAGCACTTAGCCCATGTGGTGGGCTAGCACCTCGATAAGGTGCTCGAATGGGAGTGGTCTCATATTCAAAACCCATCGAGGCCTTTTGGCTAGTGTTAAAGGTATGCACTGATGTTATTTGTCTTGGTCGCTTGATTATTTTGGATGTGCTAAGGTTGAAAAAATAAAATATTTTTGATGGTTTATAAAGTTTATTTTTGCCTAAATTAATTTGGATATTGAGTATTTGAGGGAGATAAAAGGGTAGGCAATATTATTTTGAAAGTTTAATTTTTGGAGGTTGATTAATTAAAGTTGGAGATTATAAGGAGCAATTGAGTAATTATTTTTATGTATGATTTGATGATTGCTAATTTCAAAGGAGTAATAAGGTGTATTTGAGTTTGATTATTTTTGTAATTGAGAAATATTTTGAGAGAGTGTTAGTGTGATATTTTGTCATCTAACCATTGAAATTGGAAAAGAAGAAAATTGTGATTGAGACAGGTTTTTAAGGGCACTTCTACATCAAACAAAAAGGTATGGGCACATCTTCCTAGTGAGTGATTGTTGGATGTTGTGAATGCTAAGTTGGAGTGAAAAGGGTTGTTTGATAAGCATTGTTGAGTTTTGTTGTTTTTCTAGAATGAGAGTTGATGATAAAAACCTTGTTTTATAAGCATTGTTGGAAATATTGAGTAAAGCTTTCATATGCTTGAACTAGGGTTTGTGCAAAGAACATGAGTATCATTGTTATGTGAAGTTGTGAAAGAACATGAGTATCATTGTTATGTGAAGTTGTGAACTATCTTGAACTAGGGTTTGTGAAAGATCATGAGTATCATTGTTATGTGAGATTGTTTGATAAGCATTGTTGGAAATAAGTGAGTGAGTGTTCATATGCTTGGACTAGGGTTTGTGAGCAAGGATTATTTCATTGAGTGATTGATTGAGTAGAGTTGGTTGAGCCTAGTCAAGTGGATGTGTTGAAGTGATAGTTCAAGTTCTATGAAACAAATTGTTCCATATTCTAAATTGATTTGAGAAAGAGGTTGAGTGTTTGTGAGTGTGAAACATATTGAGTCTCTAACAATTATCTATATGTTTCTATGGTAAAAAGAGAGATTGAAAGTGATTGAGAATTGTGGTGAATGTGAAGCATATTGAGTCTCTAACAATTCTCTATATGTTTATATGAGATTGGACAAGTTCTAGTGAGGACTTGTTGAGCAGATTTGAGGTAAGTCTTAGAGAAGACTTGTGGATAGATTTGTGTGAGCTTTTGTGGAAGCTTACAATACAAATTTGAGGACAAATATTATTGAGCAGATTGGACAAGTTCTAGAGAGGACTTGTGGATAGATTAGTGTGAGCTTTTGTGGAAGCTTACAAGGCATATTTGAGATAAGTCTTTGAGAAGACTTGAGAGCAGAGTTGATTGATTGATTTGTTCAAACCTTGAGTTAAGGTTTGGGGTAGATCTAGTAGAGTTGATTTATGATTAATTCAAGCTTTGTGTTAAGGCTTGAGGATAGATATTGAGGATAGATTTGTGCTAGATCGAAGGACTATGTTTAGTGTAGATTTGAGGATAGAGTTTGGTGCAGATTTGAGGATAGGTTTGTGCCAGACCAGAGATAGATATTGAGCAGATTTGTGCTAGATCGAAGGACTATGTTTAGTGTAGATTTGAGATAGAGCTAAGAGCAAGCTTTGGAGGTGATAGAGTATAGAGGATGATAGTCTCTAGTGGATAGAGATCCATTAGCTAGGGTAGTGAGGATAGGTCTTCTAAGTGAGGACAGGAGTCTTCAGTGGATAGAGATCCATTAGCCAGTGTAGTGGAGGTAGCAGTTCTTCTAGAAGATCACCAACTAGAGCAGAGGAGAAAGGAGTTCTCCTATGGATAGAGATCCATGAACTTGATTAGGGGATTGGTGTCTCCTTTGGATAGAGGTCCATAAACATTGTAATAGGGAAAGGATTCCCAAGATATTTATTGAGAAAATATTAGTGAAATATTTTCTTCGTGGAGTAGCCCACATTGGGTGAACCATGTTAAATTGGTGTCTCTATTATGTGTGGTGATTTGTGCATTGCTTTGATTACTATTGTTGATATTGCTATTGATACATTGCATAATATTGATTGGGAAAGAAAAGTAAAAAGTGGTCTTATATTGTTCACCCCCCTCTCAGTATAAGCTTGTGTTCTTCAATTGGTATCAGAGCGGGTTCCTTCGAAAGAGTTTAATAGATTGAAGGAAAATCTTACAAGAACACAATGGATTCTAAGAATGGATCCTCAGATAATTCAACACCAGTATTTGATGGAAGTGATTATATATTTTGGAGTATGAGAATGAAGATTCACCTGATGGCACTTGGCAATGAAATATGGGAAGCAGTTGAAAATGGATACACACCACCAACTACT
This sequence comes from Wollemia nobilis, assembly GCA_028583015.1. Lineage (NCBI taxonomy): Eukaryota > Viridiplantae > Streptophyta > Pinopsida > Araucariales > Araucariaceae > Wollemia > Wollemia nobilis. The sequence continues at coordinate 977,327 of JAQPPZ010003077.1, forward strand.
CCACCTACAGATAAATATGGTAAGCTTCTACATCATTACAATTCAAAAGCAATGAATGCAATTTTGAGAGGTTTGCATAGAACAGAGTTCATAAAGGTTATGCATTGCAAATCAGCAAAAGGAATTTGGGATAAGTTGCAAAGCATATATGAAGGAGATAAAAGTGTCAAAAAGGTAAAGATACAAAATCTCAAAGGACAATTTGAAGAATTAAGAATGAAGGATGAGGAAAACATTAGTGCTTATCTACTTCGTGTAGATGAGGTTGTTAACGCCATGCAAGGACTTGGACTTGAGATTGAAGAATCTGATGTTTGTGATAAGATCTTAAGATCTCTCCCAAAAAGGTTTAGTGAAAATATTTCTGCTATAGAGGAATCAAAATATGGTGATATTTTGACAAGAGATGTATTACTTGGTATTCTTACAACTTTTGAGATGAGAACAAAAGAGGAACCTAATATCTAGAAGGAAGCAACCTTCAAAGCTACTAAGAAGACAAAGGGCAAGAAGTCAGATTCAAGCAATGAGTCATCCAATGATGAAGAAGCAAATTATGGTAGAAGGAATAAGGATCCAAGAAGATTTAAAGATGCAAAATCTGTTAGATGTTTCAATTGTGGAAAGTATGGTCACTATGCAACTGATTGTCAAGAAGCTAGAAATAGCAATGATGAAGAAAAATAGGATCATAAGAATAGGGAATCAAAAAAATACAGGTACCAAAAGAAAGGCAAGGATGGACAAGGCAAACAAGGAAAGAAGTTCTTTCAAAGACAGAAGAGGAGTTACTATGCAGACAAGGCAAGTAAGTACTCAAGTGATAGTGATAATAGTTTCTCAGATAATGATAAAGATGAAGTTCTATTTCTGATAGAAGAAAAAGAAGAAGTTAAGAAAAGGTCACCAATAATTCTCAAGTGTTTTAGATGTGGTAATTTTGGACATCTTGAAGATAGTTGTACAAAGAATGGTTTCAGTTTCAGTGATGATGAATATGAAGATACACTTGAAGGACCAGAAGAGAATATTCTAATGGCACTAGAAGAAGAAGGAGGTGATCCTATAGAAGACAAGTCAGAAGAGAATGAAGATGTTTTCAAAGGTAAACAAATAGAGGAAGAATCAGAGAAAGGAGAAGTTGATCTTGAGGGAGAGCTTATTTATGCTCTTAACACATTGAAGAAGGTAAGAAAGCAAAATTCCCAACTTAAGCTTCAGTTTCAAGAATGTGATGAAGAAAGAGGAAAGCTTATAGAGGATCTAAATAAGTCAATGGCTAAGACAAAGAAGTTCAAGGATAAGTTAGAAGCAAAGGTCTTAGAATGTGAAATATTAGAACAAGAAGTAGCTCTACTAAGGGAAGAAGTAGAAAAGTCTAAGGATAAGCTACACAAGTTTGGAAAGAGCTCAAAGATCATAGATAAGATGATCAAGGTACAAAGAAGGTCAACAAACAAAATAGGTCTTGGTTTTGAATAGGTACAAAAGAAACAAGAAGAGGAGTCAATCTCAAGTTTTGAAGAAGAAGAAACTTTAGAAGAAGATAGTGTGAGAGAAAGTGAGACTTCTGAGGATGAGTTGGACAATAGAAAGTTCAACAAGGAAAAGAACAATGCACAAAAGAGGAACAGATGGAACAAGAACCAACACAGGGTAAAAGAGACTAAGAGACCAATGAGGTCAAGGCAAGGAAATTTCAATGGATGATGTTTCTCATGTCACAGATTTGGGCACAAGGCTTCACAATGCAGGACACATGAAAGACAGGAATATGGGAACTTCAGAAATAGGCAACTTTTTCATGGGTATTGCTACTCATGTAATCAGTTTGGTCACAAGGCAATGAATTGTAGGGTCCATGATAGGAATAGATATGGCTTCACTAGAAGAAATCCCAAGATATTTGCACCTCCAAGGAATAACAATATTAAGTGTTACAAGTGCAATAATGATGGACATACAACAAAGTGGTGTAGAGCAAAAATTCTAGAGACAAGTAGGAACAGGAACAATCAGAGGAATCAAAAGGATCAGATGAGAAGGAAAGTGGACAAAGGTAAATATCAGTGCATGCTAGGAGTAGAAATACTCCCACCCTAGAATTAACCACCTCAAGAGGAGGTGGGGGAGGGGCTAAGCTAAGAGACTCATTCTTAGCCCCGAGCCCCAAAGGTGACCCTTTGCCATTGATGTCAAAGGGGAGAGATTTGAGTAAGGGGGAGAGATTTGATTTAAGGAGAGAGCATTGAGTTAGGGGAGCAGTTTCCTAGGGGGAGCAGAACAGAAAAAGGTTAAGGAAATTGGAAAAGATAATTGGGTTGCCATCAATGACAAAGGGGGAGATTGTTGGACATTTTGAGTAGATGAGTTGTCATTGATGTCAAGAGTGAGTGGTCATTGATGTCAAAAGTCAGTTTCAATGAGCAGTGCAAGGAGAAGCAGTTCCACAATCAGTGCAAAAAGGAGAGTCCACTTCTAGTTGGTCAGATCCGGTTCTAGGTAGTCAGATGTGGTCCAAAGTGCAAAGAAGAGGCCCAAGAAAATAATATTATAATATTAAAAAGGAAAATTTAAATTAATTATAAATTAATTAATATAATTTTATTATAAATTAATTTATTAATTAATTTAATTAACTTCCAAAGTTATTTAAGTTAATTATAACTTAATTTTAATTTAATTATAAATTAATTTATATTAATTTAAATAACCCTAAAGAGGGTTATAAGGTTAAATTAAAATCAAATTTGAAATTTGATTTAAGCATCGACATTTTATGGCACGAGGTCTTCATGTATAAAAGGTGGCAAAAACCTTTGCCTTATCCCCAAAAAACCATCGATCAATTTCCTAAGCTCCAAAGTATAGTGCGCAAGGAAGAGAAAGAGATTTTCACATTTTGAAAGGTCTCCAATGGTAGAAGGTTTAATAAATAGGAGTGAGGCTCCTCTTACCTCGCACAACACTGTGTAGCATAGTTGGCAATGATGGATGGTGCTAAGTCTTGTGGTAGGCAAGGAGTGCAGGGTTCGAAACCCATCGAGTTCATTTTGCAAGGAAGAGAGGGCATTTCTATTTTGTGCAATGCTGAATGAAAGGAATAAAGGGAGGCTTGTGCCTTCCCTTTCTCATGGAAGCACTTAGCCCATGTGGTGGGCTAGCACCTCGATAAGGCGCTCGACTAGGAGTGGTCTCACATTCAAAACCCACCGAGGCCTTTTGGCTAGTGTTAAAGGTATGCGTTGATGTCATTTGTCTTGGTCGCTTGATTATTTTGGATGTGCTAAGGTTGAAAAAATAAAATATTTTTGATGGTTTATAAAGTTTATTTTTGCCTAAATTAATTTGGATATTGAGTATTTGAGGGAGATAAAAGGGTAGGCAATATTATTTTGAAAGTTTAATTTTTGGAGGTTGATTAATTAAAGTTGGAGATTATAAGGAGCAATTGAGTAATTATTTTTATGTATGATTTGATGATTGCTAATTTCAAGAAGGAGTAATAAGGTGTATTTGAGTTTGATTATTTTTGTAATTGAGAAATATTTTGAGAGAGTGTTAGTGTGATATTTTGTCATCTAACCATTGAAATTGGCAAAGAAGAAAATTGTGATTGAGACAGGTTTTTAAGGGCACTTCTACATCAAACAAAAAGGTATGGGCACATCTTCCTAGTGAGTGATTGTTGGATGTTGTGAATGCTAAGTTGGAGTGAAAAGGATTGTTTGATAAGCATTGTTGAGTTTGTTTTTTTTGAATGAGAGTTGATTATAAAAACCTTGTTTTATAAGCATTGTTGGAAATATTGAGTAAAGCTTTCATATGCTTGAACTAGGGTTTGTGCAAAGAACATGAGTATCATTGTTATGTGAAGTTGTGAAAGAACATGAGTATCATTGTTATGTAAAGTTGTGAACTATCTTGAACTAGGGTTTGTGAAAGATCATGAGTATCATTGTTATGTGAGATTGTTTGATAAGCATTGTTGGAAATAATTGAGTGAGTGTTCATATACTTGGACTAGGGTTTGTGAGCAAGGATTATTTCATTGAGTGATTGATTGAGTAGAGTTGGTTGAGCCTAGTCAAGTGGATGTGTTGAAGTGATAGTTCAAGTTCTATGAAACAAATTGTTCCATATTCTAAATTGATTTGAGAAAGAGGTTGAGTGTTTGTGAGTGTGAAACATATTGAGTCTCTAACAATTCTCTATATGTTTCTATGGTAAAAAGAGAGATTGAAAGTGATTGAGCATTGTGGTGAATGTGAAGCATATTGAGTCTCTAACAATTCTCTATATGTTTATATGAGATTGGACAAGTTCTAGTGAGGACTTGTTGAGCATATTTGAGGTAAGTCTTAGAGAAGACTTGTGGATAGATTTGTGTGAGCTTTTATGGAAGCTTACAATACAGATTTGAGGACAAAGATTATTGAGCAGATTGGACAAGTTCTAGAGAGGACTTGTGGATAGATTAGTGTGAGCTTTTGTGGAAGCTTACAAGGCATATTTGAGATAAGTCTTTGAGAAGACTTGAGAGCAGAGTTGATTGATTGATTTGTTCAAACCTTGAGTTAAGGTTTGGGGTAGATCTAGCAGAGTTGATTTGTGATTAAGTCAAGCTTTGTGTTAAGGCTTGAGGATAGATATTGAGGATAGATTTGTGCTAGATCGAAGGACTGTGTTTAGTGTAGATTTGAGGATAGATTTTGGTGCAGATTTGAGGACAGGTTTGTGCCAGACCAGAGATAGATATTGAGCATATTTGTGCTAGATCGAAGGATTATGTTTAGTGTAGATTTGAGATAGAGCTAAGAGTAAGCTTTGGAGGTGACAGAGTATAGAGGATGATAGTCTCTAGTGGATAGAGATCCATTAGCCAGGGTAGTGAGGATAGGTCTTCTGAGTGAGGACAGGAGTCTTCAGTGGATAGAGATCCATTAGCTAGTGCAGTGGAGGCAGTAGTTCTTCTAGAAGATCACCAGCCAGAGTAGAGGAGAAAGGAGTTCTCCTATGGATAGAGATCCATGAACTTGATTAGGGGATTGGTGTCTCCTTTGGATAGAGGTCCATAAACATTGTAATAGGGAAAGGATTCCCAAGAGATTTATTGAGAAAATATTAGTGAAATATTTTCTCCGTGGAGTAGCCCACATTGGGTGAACCACGTTAAATTGGTGTCTCTATTGTGTGTGGTGATTTGTGCATTGCTTTGATTACTGTTGTTGATATTGCTATTGATACATTGCATAATATTGATTGGGAAAGAAAAGTAAAAAGTGGTCTTATACTGTTCACCCCCTCTCAGTATAAGCTTGTGTTCTTCATGGTGATGGGTGCAATGTAGTATAGTAGCTTTATTAATGGAGTGTTCAATTCCTCCATAGCTACATCATATTTATTCATATCATTTCTATTTATTTCAATCATCTAGTAGATTTACTTTATTTCATATTATTTTGCATCTTGTGATTGTTATCTCCCTTTGCACATTACATCAAAATTTAACACTACAAACTACAAAATAATTGCCAGTTCTATCAAAAATAAGAATTTTCATAACATTAGTTATAGAAAGATAAGTTTATGAATGGAAAAATATACATAGATGAGTCAATTGGGTGACTTATCAAAATCTATCCTTACAATCCTTACTACTTATGTTGGTTTCTTGTTTTAAGATAAACTTTGGACTATAACAACATATGAATTTCAATATCTCTTTTAATAATCCAAGGTAGCATTTTTATCATCATATTTTATTTTTATTTATGGGTTTAGCCCCAATTCTAGTTAACACTTATGCTATTTATTTTTAGTTTTCCATTTTGATCTTCCTTTGGGTTTTCTTTTATGTTTATTCGTGTTTTGAGGGTGTCTCCTTTTTTTATTCCACCAACACACTCATGCTCATCAATCTCTTTAATTTTTCTAGATAGTTCACGATGAGATTTATCAACTACATGTTTATGCCACTACGGAGAACCTAAAGTGCAAGGAATGACCTCAAAGACACTTTCTTCTTTATATTTTCTTTTGAAACCCTAAAGTACAAGAAGCATCCCCCATATTACTTACTTTCGTATGTTCCTCTAAAAACCTTAAATTGTCCTAGATAACTCCATACTCTTTTCTTTATCATATTGCTCTTGAAACCCTAAAGTGCAATGAATAAACTCTACGTTACTTAAATTTTTATTGTAAGGAGATTTACTGAAATTTTATTCACTCTCTTTTCAAAGGATCGAGGTAAAACCCTTTTCCACTAAAACTTAGTAGTTTTTTAAAGAATATTTATACATAAGGTACTAGTCATTCTTTTGGTGTAGACAAAGCTCAAAATGTCACTTTGGTAACTTAGTCCAACTTTACAAAATATTTTGGATGAATATGTTGTTAAGGAAATCAAGACTTATCGCAAAATGAAAGTTTAACTTATTTAACTTTCTAGTTATTTTCGTTGAATTTCATTTTACTTTTTGTATAATGTTTTTATCATCCTTTAAAATTAATTTTCCTATTTCATATATATATATATATATATATATATATATATATATATATATTTGACATGATTAAAAGGTATTTATTTTATATAATGGTATATATATATATATTTAAATTGAATTAATATTGACTATTGTCCACTCAAAATGTTTTCGTCTCCTATGTGATGGCCTAATGCATTGACACTCAGACCTTGCATTGAGTGACATAGTCAAGAAGCTCTACAAGTATGAGACACGACTTGCAGGGTAACCTTTGAGATTTTTCTAAGATCGGATCCTTGTTGGATGTGATATTTAACACACTTTTCCCTAGTATACATGTATTCATCAAAGGAAAAATAAGGGAGATTGCAAAAAATAAAACCTAAGCTATGGAGACAATGCACCAAGATCTAAGGATTTCTTCTATGCATAACTAGAATTAAATGACCATGTTCATCACCTACTAATAGCTAGAAAGTGAACAAGGTTTCAATTTAATATTTAAGCATTCACGCATAAGATATATACACACATAAGAACCAAGGTAGAGTGAAATTAGCCATAAATTTCTATATATAAAATATTTCTTTACAAAGATGTCAGACCAAAAAAGGTTTGAATGTTGTTAAGAAAACGAATCAAAGCTCAAGTCCAGGCCATACACAAGAAAAGTGAAAGGAAAATACACAAAAGGATAGGCACTAGGCTTGAGCAAGTAGTTTTTTGATGCCTTACAATGAAGGCAAAACCACTATTTATTAGCAAAACTAAGGTGTTTTTGCCTCAAGAACTGTATAAGAAATTTAAAATTCCCTCCTCAAATTGAGCAAGGGACTAGTCCGCATTCAATGTTGATGACCTTGAGGTCTCCAAAATTGGAGTCATCAATGTTGAAAGGTTCGAGACCTCTAGAACTAGAGCTTCAATCACCACTATCTTGAAGATGCCAACCACTTTTCTTCGGATACCATGTCCAAATGGTATATATGGGTGGGCTCCTTTGACATCTTCATGAAAGGGCATGAGTCATCGGATGAGTGATCAATGACTCACATAGCTTTGGGAACTTTCCTTCTTTGCTGGGAAAAGGCATCTACCATTCATCACAAGATCAACAATCCGCATTGCTTTGGGGACCTTTCGTGTCTTCCAACCTTGCAAATCAACACCCATCATTGATCGATAATATTGAATGACCCATATGGCATCAAAACTTTATTGAACCCCTTCTATGCAAAATAGCACTCCTTATAGATCTGATGAATCTATGATGTGCCCAACTTCAATACTTCATCATATACTATACCTGCAAAATTAGTGACTGTTATAGATTATAATCTTGATGGTGCGCTTTACTCTACTTCTTCTTCCTCCTTTGGCTTGCTCTCCGTCCAAACCAACTTGTAAAATTTGGCCAAGAATGAATTCCAAATTCACTACAATGATAAAATCTATAAACACATTATTTATTATTTATTAGTACATGCAGATTTATATAATATTAATTATAAGATAAATGGTATAAATGTTGAATTGTGTTATATTTTTCCAGTCAAAGAAATACAAATGTTATATATAAAATAAAAAAACCTATAAAATTATATTTAATAATGTCGTATATCTAAATTAATCGTTTCAGGCTCAAGCTATTTATATATGTCCTATCATTTATTCTTCGACATCACATCAAAAAGTCAACAAATATACCGTGTGCTTACCCTCTTCCAACTACCTATTGCAAACGCGATGACATCAGCCTTGACATCATATCCTACGCCATGGAGCACCAAACCTGCCTCGCATTGGACAGATCAACCTACATTGGAGTTTTGGCATCTTCATGCTATGGTTTTTGCTTTATAAAATCCATTCTCTCAAACTACTCAGTCCTCACGGCTTCTTCTTCTTCATTTCAACAACCATCGAAAAAAGGTCTGGAAAATGGAGGAATCGCCTGCCTCATCACAACCAACACATTAACAGTGTTGAATCCTTTGTCCAAACCATTCGAGAGAGCAGAGAGTGGATCGACCACCGGCTGAAAGAGGTGGGAGCGTTGATCTTCAGAGGATTTCCCCTCAAAACTGCATCCGACTTCAACGTTCTTATGGAGGCATTTGGGTGAGAAGAGCACAATTATGTGGGCGCAGCTTCTAGAACGAGGATCGAAGCACAAATTTTCCTTCAATCCTTGTTCTATAAGCTGAGCCCACATATTGAGGTTAGTGTGAGAAACCTTTATGATCCTCCCTTCAAGTTTATCTCTATGCTAATTAAATTAGATTTATTTATTTATTTAATCAAAATTAGTTTTTATCTTTTTCAAAGTTTTTATAGTTCTAAAGTTAAGTTATTGATATTATTTTATTTAATACATAAAATATTACTTTATAGTTAGGTGCTTTTTAAAATTTAATTTAACTTTTTTTTAAGAAATGATGATCAAAATTGTAATTTGTTGCTTTTATAAATAAAATGATATTTTCAAGATACCATTTTCAAAGATAATTTATCAACATAAAAAATAATGTTATGTTTAATTAATTTTTACATTTATTTTTCTTGACATAATTAATAATAATTTGTTTTGTAAATCTTCTCGATTGAAATATATTTTTATTATTTTTCAATGGAAATTTGGATACATGTAAGAAGTGTCCTAGTTTGCATAGCCATTAGTTGAAGTTCCACTGAGGAAGTGAGGAGAACTTTGTCTCTTTTATTTAAAAAATTATCATCTTTATCATCTTTTCCCCAAATTCCTTAGGAGACACCATTAAAACCAATTTTGATGAAACTAATTTTTGTGCATTTTGATTTTACCATAGATTGATACAAATACTTTATGTTAGTTCCATTGTCACAAACCCTATAACAAAGAGGCTATCACCTATTTTCCTAAACTTAAGACTTTGTATGATGTGCATCATGCCTAAAAAAGATTTGTAAGATAGGCAATAATATGATTTTAAATTTGATCACAATTTTAAGATTTATTTTTAAAAACTCTAGCACTTATGTGGAAAACAAAGTGAAGCTAGATTATCTATTATGTTGAATGCTTAAATAGTATAGGATAGGGAATCAAAAGAGTTACAAGGGTTACAACCAACTACAACAATATGCTATGTAGGGACAACCACCTATAACAACATGGATGCAAACAAAATAGTGTCATGCTAGAGACAAGAACAACCTCAATAGCATAACCAATGCATCCTAACTACTAACAAGTCAAATCCTAATCTGGGCATACTATGTCTCACATGAATACATAACAAAGAAATATATTAGGCTTGTTGTGGCTGATCCACAACACACCCCAAAATTGGGGACCCACCTTTTTTGCATGCTTTCAAAGAAGATCTCAGTGACCCAGATGCTAAAAATCAAGAAAAAGGGGCAAAATTGCACAAGGATGAAAAAGTGTCGCGATATCGCGACATGTCGCGCCGTCGCTGCCGAAAAATGAAAAAGTGTCGCGATATCGCGACATGTTGCGCCGTCGCGGCCGAAAAATGAAAAAGGTGTCGCGATATCGCGACATGTTGCGCCATCGCTGAAAATGAAAATGGTCGGATTCGCGACGTGTTGCGCTGTCGCGGCCGAAAATGAAAAAGTGTCGCGATATCGCGACATGTTGCTCCGTCGCGGTCCAGAGAGGAGAGAGAAAGACAGAATGGAAAATTGTCGCGAAATCGCGACATGTCACAAAATCGTGGGTCAAACCAGTCAAACAGGGCAAGGCACTAAAAGCGTCGCGATATCGCGACAGAAAACAACAAAGAGGCACGAAGCGGAAAAGTATCGTGATTTCGCGACAGAAAACAACCAAGGGGCACGAAGCGGAAAAACGTCGCGATATCGCGACAGGTCGCATTTTCGCGGCTCCAAGCAGCGAAGTGGTACGGAAGGAAAATATGTCGCGATTTCGCGACATGTCACGTTTTCGCGGCCAAATACAGCAAGAGCAGCCCGAAAGAGAAAAGCGTCGCGATTTCATGACGAAAAGTTGGCAAATGGTACGAAGAAAAAGTGTCACGATTTCATGACAGAAAGTTGCAGAGTGAAAGAAACGAAAAGGCGTAGCGATTTCGTGACAAGTTGCGGCCAAAAGCGTACCAAGTGAAAAACGTCACGATTTCACTTGCGAAAGCGTACCAAGTAAAATCAGATTTCATGACGGTTGCAGCCAAAGGCATACCAAGTGAAAAGGCGTCACGATTTCGCGATAAAAAGCCGCAAGATAGCTCCGAATGAAAAAGCGTCACGATTTCATGACAGGAAGCAGCCGAGGCGTACGGAGATGAAAAACGTCACGATTTCACGACAGAAAAATAGCAAAGTGTACGAAATGAAAAGTGTCGTGATATCGCGACATGTCGCCATTTTGTTGTGCATGAAGGCAAGAAAGGCTGTTGACAAAAAACGTCGCGATATCGCGACATGTCGCGTTTTCGTGATGAAAGCAAAGGAGCAAAGTTGCATGCATAAAAATGTCATGATTTACATGGGGCCGTTACAGAACGTGCATAGGAAGCATGAAACACGTGGCATACAAGTGTCAGGGTTACAGAAGCGTTACATGTAAATAGAAAATATCGAACGTTTCGGCATCGAGCATGAATTCAAAGCAACGAAAAGGTGGGAATACGAAACGATGCATTCTGGGAGGTGAAACGAAGCGACGTAGGGTGAAACAGAGAGCCGTACCAGATAGTATAAAATCAGAAGCGTAGATTGATACGAGGGTTGGAAATTGCTGCTAGCAGAGTTGTCAGAGACAAGGGCGACCAACCATTCTGGGCCTGTACTTGGAGCAATTTCCTTCACTTGTTCTGGATTTGTTAAACCTGGAACATTCTGTCAATGTAACTGATATATCATTTTAATACAGAAATACAGAGAGTTGACATCTCATTGATAAGAAAGAAGGAGTCATTTTGCATGCAAGATTTAATGTTTTATCTTCCCTTTTAGATTTCTAGGCTTCTAGGTGAAGTTTAATGCAAATGTTCTTGGTTGCTTCATGCGAATGTCTAAAATCTGAAATTACAATAAAAACCCCAGAAACCCGCACCTAGCTTATCAAGATTGTGTGAATTTGCAGATTCAATAGGTTAGGTTGCATGCAGAAAACCTCATTATCTTCGGTTTTGTCAAATCGAGATGGTAGCATTCTGGACGTAGTTTAGTTCATCTACTTTGCATTTTCTTTTATTCTCAATTCTTTATTTTATTTTCTGCATTTTAATTACCGTCATTTAAATAAATAACTGAAAATCCATCAAAACTCAAGATTCAAATAGATTCATCTCTTAGATTAATTTGCTTCGAGTCCATTGCAATTTCAAATTAAAATAAACCACAGTGCCCCTTGTTAACATCCACTTGCAACCCTAAGGTATTCCCAGCATTTAAATTGAACAAGCATCATTGGTATACAAAGAGCTAGCATAACAGGAACCTTGGAGAAATTATTCTGTTATAATTTCTTTGCAAGTAGAGGATTTTGGGACTCAGATCCTACCGGAGAGTGTGCTTTCACAACTGGGTGAAAACACCACTCAACAGATTGGCGCTAGAAGGAGGGCATGAAACGGTTTATTTCATTCGATTTTGTTAAGAAATTCATATACATTGTTCTAACGCTTTGATTGTTCATACAAGAATAATATGATTTGATTTGATTTTAAAAAATAAAAAAATAAATAAATAAATAAATAAAATAAAATAAAAATAAATAAATAAAAAAAAGAATTTTTTGGGTATTAAAGTTATATTCTTTAAGATTCACTAATGGCTATGTTTACACCGTGGATGACAGGTAGCCCATTGAATATACCGGGAGTTCAACATTATTTGCCCGTTGGTTTTGAGAGATGTCTTCCTCAATTTTTGTCTAATGGGACAAATATTGCAGAAGAACATATTCAAGCATTCAAATTTGTTGTGAATCACTTAACAAGTTGGTATGATGATGTTGCTTGTAAAATGTTCCTTTACACCTTGGACAAAGTGGCATATGATTGGTTTACAAGTCTGCCTTTAGGGTCTATCACTTCTTGGGCTCAGCTAGAGGCAACATTTCTCAATCAATTCAACAAAAAGCAAGTTGACCCAATCCTCATGTACAATCAGTTGGTCTATATTAGAAAAGGACCAAGTGAAAATGTGAAGTCATTTTCTGAAAGGTTCTTTGGATTATATACGCAATTAGTGACATTTTATGTTCTTCAAGAAGAAGTGGCTCTCCAAATATACATCAATGCTCTTGACTCACCCATGTCCACATATTTGCGAGGGATGCCTCAAATCACATCTTTGTCACAAGCCTATACTCAAGCAATGGCAATTGAGCAACAATTGAGTTGTCAAAATTATGGTGTGGGTTTTGGATCATGTAATCTTCAATCATTTAATACCTCCTTTACCCACCCAATGATTTATCCACCTCAACCAAGTTCAAGTGTGAATCAATTTCAGAATCAACAATCATTCCCAAGCTTCAATCAATTTCAAAATCCTCAACCTACTATGCAAGATCAACCATCTTTCTTAAGTATGAATCAACTTCAAAATACTCATCTTGATTCAAAAGATGTTGCTAAAATCAATTTCAATGATTTTCATAAGAATATGATTTTAGGCAAGGGAGGAGTACTAGATCCAACTAGTATGGAAACATGTGACAGATTGGAAACCCTTGACTCACCAAAAGATGAATTCTATGAGGATGAATCTGATTCGGATGACACATTGGATGACATTGTTGAAAGTAATGGCCTAGGAAATTCACACCTTCCAAATCATGTTAAACATGAATCATGGGTTACACATGTGGATTATGATAACCTTATCAATTTGAATACAAGCAATAACCCAATTTTGGAAGTAATTGAACCATCTAAGGAAGGAGAAGATAAATTTGATGAGAAATATGTTGATGAATTAAAAGATGATGTAGAAATAGTTGAGCATCACAATTTGATTTTGAAAGATGATCATTATGATTCTTGGGAAGAGTATGCTCACTCCAAACCTTCTAATGAAATTTGTGTGCCTATTGATATGCAGGATAATACAATTGCCCTTTCATATGAGGATATTACAAGTCCTGTACAATCTAAGAATGCTTTGGAAGAAGGGTTGGAATCTCATCAAAGGTTGGAGAAGGATAATGATTCTACTACCATGGATGAAGAAGGAGAATCAATTGTTTTTGTTCCCCTTGGGGGGCAAGAAATCGAAAATCTTGATCCACCTATTGTTTCTACAATGTCTATGCCATCTCAAAATGATGAAATTACAAAACCTAAGTGGTGTGGGTTGGATGCTATTGATGATCTTAATGAAAATATGGATTTTGGGGCAACTCAAGCCATTGATCGTGGAAAGGTGTCACGTGACACATATCTTGAAAAATTAGGCTCTTGTTTTGAAAAATATGGACGCATGTTTGATTGGGTGCCTAACTTTGGTGTTTTTGAACAGGTATTGGACGATGAAGAAGACAACGAGAAAAAAGAAAAGGCTACTAATACTCATCAAGTTATGATAAATTTTAATCATGATGGGTTGAGTATGGATGACAAGGGGAAATCTTTACCTTTGGTAGTAGCTACAAAAATTTCAAGTGATAGGTTACATGATGTCCCTTTGGATGCTAACATCATTAATGAGGAAATGCCAAATTTTGTTGATGCTTGTCAAGTTTTGAATGATTTTGATTGCTTTAAAATCCTGGAAAATGATTTGAATTCAAGATTTTTAGAAATAGGCTCTTGTTTGCAACATCTCACATTTGAAAAGGAAAGCCTACTTCTAAATCATGAATGGAACGATGAAACTTGCACTTTAAAGAATAGACAAGATAAAATTGAATACCAACCATTGTCTAATCAATTTGATTTGATTCTCACCTATGATGTTGGTAATAGAACTAAATCAAAGTGGAATGGTGAGCATGGCAAGTTGAAATTTGTTGCATTGCTTGGTTTGATCTTATTGTTGTTGGATTCCTACAAAATTTGGCATGTGTATTGTGTCATATGTTTTTTGATATATTCTAATCATGTTTGGGATCCAGGAAAGTAATAGTCCAAGCTTGGCATCATCTTGTACAATAGTGTATATAATTTTTGGTTTTTTGGTGTGGGCTTTCAAGTTTTTGTTTTTGGGATTGTTTTTGGGTTTTGGTTTTGGTTTGTGTTTTTCAAGTTTCATTTTTTGGATTCTTAGTTTAATCATGATTTAAGTTGTGTGTTTGATTTCAATTGACATGCTTTGTTTGTTTTTATAAAAAAAAAAAAAGAAAAAAAAAGAAAATTGAGATGTCAACTTATGCTTAAGACTAGGAGAATATGAAACATTGGAATTGTCTTGTAAAAGCTCCACAAGTAACACAAACATTTTAAGTTATATCGTTTGAAACTTGTGATGCATGAAGTAGTCAGTTTTGTATGGCAAATATTTCATCTGCAATTCAAAAGATAATGCATTCATGTTACATCTCACTTTACATATACATTCCATCTTAGTTGCATATGCATCTCAGGTACAAATCATTAAAGTGTGTCAAATCCTCTTAGGGTTGTGCTATAACATAAATGTAAAAAAATCCTAAGGTTGGAAACTGAGCCTCGTGATATCTAGAACTAAGCACATCTTATACACATTAAAAAGGATCTTGAGCAAAATGATCAAAACCTTGCTTGGAAGAAAAGGTTGGGCGAAAGAAGTATTTCATGTCTATCCTATTATGCAACATGATCCTTAAAACAGTGGTTTTGACCACTTCCATAAAGCTTAAAGCCTAAAATCAGAGTAGTAAGGATAGGGCTAAATCCTCATCGAACTTAGGTTGAGGATCCAACTCCCCAAAGCTTTGATTTGACCTACATGGAGTAGTAAGGATAGGGCATAAATTCTCATCTCGCTTAGGTTGAGAATCTGATTCCCCAAAGCTCTTATGTCTCATTTCATGATAAATCTTGGATTGGAAGGATCGTACTACTTGTCCTCTGCAAAGGATGGGTAGTCATCCCCAAGGTCTAAGCAATAAAATTAATATTTTCCATTTTTATCCAAAGCTTGGATTGGAAGGATCGTACTACATGTCCCTAGCAAGGATGGGTAGTCATCCCCAAGGTCCAAGAAGTAAAAAATTAATTTTTCCCATCTCATATTTATATTGGATTGGAAGGATCGTACTACTTGTCCTCTGCAAAGGATGGGTAGTCATCCCCAAGGTCCAAAGAAATGAAGGTAAGTCTTGGATTATGGGGTTAAGTATGCCCATGCATGGCAACATGTCTTGTCTAAAAAACAAGACCACTGATTGTCCAAAGGGTTAGACTAGCATGACCATTTCTTCCATAATTGGTTAAATTATTTTGCTCAAAGTGAGGTAATGAATTCCAAATCAGAATAGTAAGGATAGGGTTAAACTCCCATCTCGGTTAGGTTGGGAGTCTGATTCCCCAAAGTTCTGATTTCACATTCACTTGCACATGGGTTCAAGATAGTAGGGACTCATAACCAACTTTGGGATATAATAAAGCAATTCATTAGTGGATCCTAAGAGGGTTTGGTAATCTTGAATGTTTGTGCATGATACTAGAAAGTTTAGGCCTTTACAAGAGCAAAATCTCTAAGCATAGTTATCCAGGTTACACAAATCATTCACAATCTCACATATGCATTCATGTAAAACTAACAATGGAATGTTGATCAATTTCAAACGATAGGGAATGAAATACATTGCACACACCGAGCTAATACTTGATGATTCTGATGATTCATGTACTTCTGATCTTTGGGCATTTGTTTATATTTCTTATGTGCTAACACATGTTTTCGTGTTTGTATACTTTCAGGTAGGGTTCTCACTAAAATGCTCAAGAGCATTTGACAGCAGAGTCGCCATTTGTTGTGGCTGATCCACAACACACCCCAAAATTGGGGACCCACCTTTTTTGCATGCTTTCAAAGAGGAATCTCGGTGACCCAGATGCTAAAAATCAAGAAAAAGGGCAAAATTGCACAAGGATGGAAAAGTGTCGCGATATCGCGACATGTTGCGCCATCGTCGCCGAAAAATGAAAAAGTGTCGCGATATCGTGACATGTTACGCCATCGTTGCCGAAAATGAAAAAGTGTCACGATATCGCGACATGTTGCTCCGTCGCGGCCGAAAATGAAAAAGTGTCACGATATCGCGACATGTTGCTCCGTCGTGGTCCAGAAAGGAGAGAGAAAAATAGAATGGAAAATTGTCGCGAAATCGTGACATGTCACAAAATCATGGGTCAAAACAGTCAAACAGGGCAAGGCACTAAAAACGTCATGATATCGCGACAGAAAACAGCAAAGAGGCACGAAGCAAAAAGTCCATATCGAAAGGGCACGAGGAAAAACGTCGCGATATCACGACATGTCGTGTTTTCATGGCTCCAAGCAGCAAAGTGGTACGGAAGGAAAATATGTCACGATTTCGCGACATGTCGCATTTTCGCGGCCAAATACAGCAAGAGCAGCCCGAAATAGAAAAGCGTCGCGATTTCACGATGAAAAGCTGGCAAATGGTACGAAAAAAAGTGTCACGATTTCGACATAGAAAGCTTCCAGAGTGAAAGAAATGAAAAGGCGTAGCGATTTCGCGACAGGTTGCGACCAAAAGCGTACCAAGTGAAAAACGTCGCGATTTCACGACGGTTGCGGCCAAAAGCATACCAGAGATGAAAAGTCATATTTCTAAAGCCACAAGATAGCTCCGAATGAAAAGCGTCGCGATTTCACGATAGGAAGCAACCGAGGCGTACGAAGATGAAAACGTCACGATTTCGCGATAGAAAAATAGCAAAGTGTACGAAATGGAAAAGTGTCGCGATATCGCGACATGTCGCCATTTCGTTGTGCATGAAGGCAAGAAAGGCTGTTGATAGAAAAACGTCGCGATATCGCGACATGTCGCATTTTCGCGGTGAAAGCAAAGGAGCAAAGCTGCATGCATAAAAACGTCACGATTTACATGGGGCCATTACAGAACGTGCATAGGAAGCGCGAAACACGTGGCATACAGGTGTCAGGGTTACAGAAGCGTTACATGTAAACAAAAAATATCGAACGTTTCGGCATCGAGCATGAATTCAAAAGCAACGAAAAGGCGGGAATACGAAACGATGCATTCTGGGAGGTGAAACGAAGCGACGTAGGGCAAAACAGAGAGCCGTGCCAGATAGTATAAAATCAGAAGCGCAGATTGATACGAGGGTTGGAAATTGCTGCTAGCAGAGTTGCAGAGACAAGGGCGACAAGCCATTCTGGGCCTGCTCTTGGAGCAATTTCCTTCACTTGTTCTGGATTTGTTAAACCTGGAACATTCTGTCAATGTAATTGATATATCATTTTAATACAGAAATACAGAGAGTTGGCATCTCATTGATAAGAAAGAAGGAGTCATTTTTGCATGCAAGATTTAATGTTTTATCTTCCCTTTCAGATTTCTAGGCTTCTAGGTGAAGTTTAATGCAAATGTTTTTGGTTGCTTCATGCGAATGCCTAAAATCTGAAATTACAGTAAAAACCCAAGAAACCCGCACCTAGCTTATCAGGATTGTGCGAATTTGCAGATTCAATAGGTTAGGTTGCATGCAGAAAACCTCATTATCTTCGGTTTTGTCAAATCGAGATGGCAGCATTCTGGACGTAGTTTAGTTCATCTACTTTGCATTTTCTTTTATTCTCAATCCTTTATTTTATTTTCTGCATTTTAATTACCGTCATTTAAATAAACAACTGAAAATCCATCAAAGCTAGAGATTCAAATAGATTCATCTCTTAGATTAATTTGCTTCGAGTCCATTGCAATTTCAAATTAAAATAAACCACAGTGCCCCTTGTTAACATCCACTTGCAACCCTAAGGTATTCCCAGCATTTAAATTGAACAAGCATCATTGGTAAACAAAGAGCCAGCATAACAGGAACCTTGGAGAAATTATTCTGTTATAATTTCTTTGCAAGTAGAGGATTTTGGGACTCAGATCCTACCGGAGAGTGTGCTTTCACAACTGGGTGAAAACACCACTCAACAAAGCTTAAGGGTAAGCCTAAGGTACAATGATAAGAATATCTTAGGCTTAAGGATAAGCCTAAGGTACAATTATATCCTCATCACTCTCCCAACCATAGAAACATTAGATCCTAATGCTTTCGATAAATTTGGAAAGTCACAATCTATCTGTGGAAGCTTACGTGTCTGTGTCAAAAAAATTATCTGTAGCAAGCAAAATCTAGAAGTCAAGTATCACATCTAATGACAGACTCGTTGTCCAAAGTAGAATCCTGAGAAGGAGGAGGAAGTTGATGATCAATGAGGGTAGCTATGGCAGCCAAGGAGGTGGCCTCCATAGACCATTGGTCTTATTGATCATTGATACACCCCATTTATGCATGGAGAACATGGCATTTCTATGATGGCCATGGAAAAGAGTGATCCAATATAAAAATATCTAAGGGCATAAATAAGATCATGCAAAACGAATGACTACAAATCTAGGGTGCAAAGTCATCGAATCAACCAGTTGTGGCGGAGCAAATTGAATGGGGAGCTCCAACATAGGTTCTACCTCTTCTTCATAATATTCTATTAGGGCAACAATATAAATAATTTCTTTATCTTCAAATATATTAATAGGGATTTCTTCAAATATTTGTGTATTTTCATCAAATAACAATATAGTCCAAAGGAAGGACAATGGGCTCCATACCCATAGATCCAGGTTCAATTCTAGGTACTGCTACTTCATGAATTTCAATAATTTTTTAGTGTTCCTTAGAAATATTAACATATTCTTCTTCTTCAAGAGCAACATTATCTAGTGGAAAGATGATGGAATTTTCACCTATAGATCCTGGTTCGATTCTAGATAGTGCTTCAAATTTTTCATCAATTTATTCCATAGGAAGAATTTCTTCTCCAATAGATGACGTTATTTCGCTGCCATTTCTTCTAACAGTTGGACAACTTCAATCTATTGGAGATTAACAATGATCATTTTGAGTTTTTATTCCATCTCTTCAAAAGTTATCATAGTGCCCTACCTTGATCAATAATGTCTAGGAAACTATTAGTAACAAATTGGAGGGTTTTCTAATGCACAATTGCCTAGAGTGCAAAATATTACCTTCCAAATTATGAAAAGAGTAAAATTTAGTGCTTTACAAAATTGCATCAATTTGTGCAATTATAAAGGATTTACTCTTTAATTTGAAGTGATAAAAAAATAGCACTAAAGTGAAACATAACCCTTAAATTTTGAATAAAATTGAGCTTTTGGAGGTAAAAATAAATTGAAATTAAGGCAAAAAAATAAAAATTCTTCTCTAGAAAAAAAATTATTTTGAAGTCAGCGACGTTGGGTTGGTCAATTGTACCAGAGTCAAAGGTATTCCAAGTAGGTCAACTAAACCATAGAAGTCAATGTTGAAATTATTAAGTGCACCCACCACTTATTGGCAAGAGGTTATCTCTACGCCAAACAACCACTATGGCTATATGTGGTCTTACAAGGAGTAGCCTTTACCACCGGGTGGTGGTCAACAAGAAGAGATAGTATTTTCTCTTTTTAACCACTCTAGGCACCTCCCCATAGTAAATATGGGATAAAGGGCCTAGAGGAAATGGAAACCAAAAATTGTGCACATGACATTCCTTGCCAAAATGTACCTGAAACCCTACTTAGCTTCTGGCACGTGTCCAACATGGACTGGGCATCATTGATTCTCATTGGGAGGTCATGGAGGTGCCATGTGTCATACCTCTATTGGGGAAAATTAGATTTTTTTGTTTCACTTTTTGATTGGTGGAAGTATCCTCCATTTTTGTATGATTATTAGGTTTTATGAGGTGTTGCATCATGATACAAATGTCTGTATTGTTCAAGCTAGGTTCCTCTATCTACCACCTACACCTTAGAGCCTCCCTATATTCTATGGATATAAAATGCTTGATGTTCATCTACCAGCTATTAGTGATATGTCACTAAAAACTCGTATGTAGTAGTGTATTTTAGTTTGTGAATCAAGGGCGAGGAAGGGTGAGAAATAAGGGCTAAAAGGGGTCGATGGAGGTCAATCAAAATTAAAAGCACCTACATCCCTTCACCTACATACATACAATGATCAAATCAGTATCTTCCTACATGAATGAACCTCTAACGATAAAAAATATGGCCCTTGATAAAAAAATATCAGGGTTTTGACCACCTATACGCAACATAAAATTAATTTAACTTGACTGGAGTTAAATAGAGCATGGTCTTGTTGAGGAAAGGACCTACAAATGTCATATGTTTTTCTTTCCTTCCATAATTGATCGAGTACTATCCAGTAGCCACCATCCTCTCTTATCATGGCCTTAGGTATCATGTGGCCTCTATTGACTAGGGATTGCGGATTGGTGAAGTCCTCTAAGCTCATATTCAAAAAATGAAACCTAATACTACTTGATGGGTATGGATTCCAAATGGCTAGAATTTGTAACTAATGCCTTAGGTGGTTGGTCCTTCTGTCGATAAGGGGGGTACCAAGGCTTTTCTCATGGCCACAACTTGACCAAATAATTTACTTCAAGATCTCATATTAGCTTGAGATATTCGTAAAACCATGCAAATAGAGTCCTCCTTTCATGTAAAATTTTCTATGAGACCTTCTGATCTAGGGTCTCTTTTATTGAATGAAAAAAACATGTTTTAAAAATTTTATTTCCTTCCTCAGGGTGAGTTTGGTTCTCCGCAAAGTCATGGGACCTAGCCTACCCTCTGATGATTCTTTCAGGGGTACCTGGTACAAGGGTAATTGAAAACCATCTAGATTACCTCTTGATATTCACAAAATTTTGCTATAAATTGGCCCAAATCAATCCAATGCAACACCTAGCCATGGAACATGTGCTCTAGTTAGCAATGAGCCAAACTAAGCACCAAGCTAGAAATGAAGTTAAAAACCTTACCACCCTTATTGCTAACTCTCCTATAGCTATAATAAAAGTGATATGGAAATCAAATTGAAGTTATATTGTCCATTATATTGAATGCTTAAATAGTACATGATAAGGAAACAAAGGAGTTATAGGGGTTACAACCAACTGTAACAATATGCTATGTAGGGACAACCACCTATAACAACATGGATGCAAACAAAAGAGTATCATGCTAGATATAAGAACAAACTCAACAACATAACCAACACATCCTAACTACTAATAAGCCAAATCCTAGTGTGGGCATACTATGCCTCACGTGAATACATGGAAACACAATATCTTAGGCTTAAGTGTAAGCTTAAGGTACAATGATAAGAAATATATTAGGATTAATAATAAGCCTAAGGTACAATGATATCCTCATCAAGTTATCTTTTCAATCCAAATATTCCAACAAAAAATGTCAAGACCACTCCTCCATAGAATGCAAATCTATTTAGCTTTAAAATAATTAGTTCAACATTTTATCAACTCTTTGAATGCTAAAGGAGTTGCCCATTATATTCTAATAAGGAATAATTCCAAATGGTGTAATCAAAGGGACAATGAAGAAGTAAATGGTTTGATGTTTTTGCACCATTCTTACATAAGGTATGCCTAAAAAGTCCACGATATCCTATACTTTGTAGACTCTCACCTATAAGAATTTTCCTTTATCAATTACTAACCAAAGGAATTTTGAAGCCTTCGGAAGGACTTCAAGTGATCAAACATTTTCTAAAGGAAATCATTTGGAATAAAAAATCACGATTGCTCCAAATTCTTATATTGCAACTTGACTAAACATCCACCATATTTTGATAGATTTGAAGCTAGCTCATCCTTTCATATAAAAATAGGAAAATATAACTCTTGAAATAATTTCCATTCATTAAATATTTGATTTAGGTCCTCTTCCTTACCCATGTTGTTAACATAAATCCATGACCTAAAGTGTTACTCACATCAATATAAGTTTTGATATATGAACATCTACAAGCCAAGCAGGACCAAGAAAGTGGTTACCATTTGAAATTATGTATTGATCAATTGTAAACTCTTTGATATGAAGTTTCATGGTGTTAACCTCTATGTAGGGTTCATTTCCTTAACAATTTTATTGCATCCATAGAACCTATATATTTTTGAAGTAATACTTTTACTCCACTCTTCATTTGATATTTGAATAATATCCAACCAAATTTTGTTCCTCATATGAAACTAAGTTTTACAATTTAGTAAGCATGACCCTCCAATAATATTTCGTTTGCAAATTCCATCCCACTTACAAAGTGGAAATCTAAACTTTTCCTCACATCCTTTCAATTTTATTTTTGGATTTTGTCAAATTCTAATGTTATACCTTTAATATTATCTTTATCTATCTATACATGTGTGTTTGTAGCCTTCTGATCAAATTAAAAAATTAGCTTTCTAACCTACCATACAAGATTTCACTCTATTGAAAATTGAGTCCAAAACTTCTTTTGATTTTCTTTGTCAATCAAAGGGAGGCCCAAATATATATTGATGACCATTTTCCATTAAAAACCTGTCGTATTTACAAATAATCCATTATAAATTTAGGGTACTGTTAGTAAAAAGAATTTTAGATTTTAGATTATTAACTAGCCACTTCATGGTCTTTTCATAGCATGATAGCATTAATTTAGATTCCATGGCCTCATTAATAAAGGGATGGCCTAAAGATGTATTATCAAAAAATTGGGATGAGATGTGAAGAGATCATTTATTGCAACCTAAATGCCATATTAGGATTAGATAAAATATTAATATAAGATAATATTTATTAATTAGTACATGCTAATGTTGAAATATGTGGCAGTTAATATGCTCTTGAGGCCACGAACGACTTTTTGTTATGATTACCATTTGAGCCCATGTAAACCTTAAAAAATATATTTTTTGTAATTTTAATATTTTATTTCTAAGGATTGATCTCATAAACTTGACCTAACGACAATATGTAATTGGGTATAAATACCCCATTCACCAATCATTTCTTTATCGGTTGAGTGTAGTTTTGATTCTCTTTGAGTGAAGATATTTTTGTATCTATAGACATCCCATCATATATTGTGTTATTTATTAATGTTATGTATTCTTTTTGACAAGCAATACTAGGTCTTTATTTGATTCCATTCACTTCTAGAAACTATTATGAAATCTGACATGGTATCAAAAGGGATGTGAATCTTCATTATTTGTTTTCTTTTACAAGTGGTATATTTCTCTTTTAGATTCTCTTAAGGATATTTTTGTAGGGGCTTGTGAAGAATATTTTTTGAAGCTAACAACATAATGTAAAGAATATTTTATAATAAAAAATCCTAGTGGACTTGGATCATGAGGATCTCATTGGAATGAGTAGATTTGCTCCAAGAGAAATATTCATCGACATATTCAAAAATTTCTCTCTTTGGCACTCAATATTGCTTGTTGGTTTTTTAATAAGAAGGATGTCCTAGTTTTAAGATTGAGTTTTTTGAGGTTTTTTCAAAACCTCATTTATTTTGTATGAATTTTTCAAACAAATACATTTCCTTTTCTTTTTTAGATTTTGATGGCCAATAAAAACACTAATGATAGTAGAGACTACTTCGTTGCCACAAAAGAAGAAAAAAAATCTAATTTTTTTTAGACAAACCCCTAGTGCTAGAGAAGTCATGGGTAGGATTCAGTGCTTGGCAAATACCTCCAAGCAACTTAACAATGTTACAATTTTTTTGACAAAATTTTTTTGCTACAAAATTATGAGAGGAGAACTTGATTGATTGTGTTTAATAAAATGGCTATGTAGGGCAAACCATAAAAAATATGGATCAATAATTAGCTTTTTTAGATTCTTTATAAAATTTTAATGGGTTCATAGTTCAACACATTTTTCCATTTCACCTCTACGTATATCAAATTTACATTTGAAAATTTATCTTTTCCGTCCAAAATATGAAATTTTGAATTTTGAAATTGGAACATTTTGAGGAATATTCTAGCAGTTTGGCAGGGATGTAGATAATTGGATGCACATGTGTCATGTTGACACAAGCTTGTGGTATGAATGAGAAAATGAGGGCATGGCAATTTTGGTTTTTTTTTGTTTTGTTCTCCTCTTTTTTCTCCCAAGCATGGTGCTTGGAGAGATGGCTAGCTAGGAGGACTTACATTGATTATTACTTGTAGGAGATCTCAAATTTAAACCTACCCCTTCACTTTTTGAATGAATATGATGATGCCAACATACTCTCAAAGCATACCTCTGGTGACATTATCACTTTTGATGACATGGTATAATTTTTTACCTATAGCAATGATGTGGTAGGGTCATACAAATACCAAGTGTTAGTCCATACAAATGACATGGCACAAATCCTAAGGTGATATGTGTTAGTATGTACAATAGAGGTGTTAGGTGAACATATCCATAGGTGACATGGCAAAATAAAAAATAATAAAATATTTGGTTTGACTCCATAATTTTATTACTATAGCAAAATAAAATATAATAAATTAAATGTCAAATATATTTATACATAGTTTTGGAAATATAGTTTTGGAAACATAAGTTATAAATACTTATTTTGTGTTAAGAAATTAATATATTTTTACTAATATTTCCACCTATCATACTCTAATATTATAAACTTGTAATTATAATGTTTAAATGCTCACCCATGCAAATATGAAGTAAAAGTAGTAGATTAATTAGGTTCATGGGATGTATAGTTTACTAAAACATAAATTTAATAGTGGTAATAAATACAAATTTTATGGCCCATGAGGGATATCATAGTGGTAATTCCTTGGGTTTTCATTTAGGAGACCCTAGTTCAAACCTTGGGATGAGAGAAGTGAGACCCCTCATAAAAACCTATGTAAACTTAATTTTTTTATAGTTGTAAGCTTACAGCAGTGGTAAGGACTTTGGCATCTCTTTTAGAGGTCCAAAGTTCAAACCACACTCAGTATGAGAGGATAGGGACCCCCCTTAAAAAATTGTGAAAAATCATTTGTAGACACCAAAACCTAGCCACTTGTCGTCCATTCAGGTCTTCCTGCCATTTCCAACCCTTTATTTACATATATTTATATATATTTATTTTATATATATTTAAATATTAATATTTTATATATATTTAATATATATATATATATATATTTATTTAAGTGAATTAATTCCAACTATCCGATTTCACTTAATCCCATCCATCCAACCATATCAATCCATGCCACACCCTAGATTTAATATCCACCCTCCGATATGTTTTTATCTCAGCCACACGATTAGTGTCATTGAAACCTTAGCATGCCCTAGGTTGGATTATTAATAGGATCCATTCTGATGGTTCAACCCCTAAGTTTTCCTAACACTTTTGAGACCTAATATTCCTAACAATCTTTGGGTTCTCCCTCGCATCCTCACCTTTGCTTTCACTCGTCGTCGCTTCCACATCTATTGTTGCCCACCTCATACGAACTAGATCTGGTTCTTTTACATTCCCTGTAACCCCCTTATCACCCACAGGAATTTCCCATTTTCCCTGAGTGCCCACGAGTGTTTCTTGGAGTGCCCACGGGCATTTCCAACTACTACTCACTACCCACGGGTGTTTTCTTGAGTGCCCATTGGCAGTTCCTACAACTATCGAGCACCTGCAGGCATCTCAGTCTTAGATTTGTTGTCCTACTAGCCCTCGAGCGATGCTAGGGTATCACCACACTGATTTCCTACAAGAATTATATCAGACCAGAAAACAACAAGCATCACAAGGTAAATATTTCATTTTGGTTATTATTTTAGTATTCTTCATATTTGCATGTAGTTTCATTATTGGATAGCTAGGGTTTCATTAATTTTTGAGGGTCTCACACAGTGGAGCCCTCACAGTTATTACTAACTCTTTGTTATCATCTTATGTGTGCAGATCTGGAGATACATAGGTGTTGAGTAGTTGTTTTAGCTGGAGTGTCCTAGTATTGGATAACACAAAGCCCACTCAATTATGTTAGGAGCAAAGACGTATTTGGAGATACCACCAGTGTTATAGCTAGGGTTTTAAAGAACCCTACATTTTGTATATTTGTATCAAGGATTCAAAGATTATTATTGTAACAATGGATTTTTGAGGCTCCTCCCATTAATAAAAATTATTCATTGTGCAATATTGTTCTTTGAGTTCTACTTTATATCTTGTTATTTGGTGTTGTGTTTTTGTCTTCACAAATGGCGTTCATAGTGGGACCCCCTAAGGGTTTCTTATTTTGATTTACTTTGCTAATTTATTTACTATTTCTATCTGGTTTTGTAGGATTTTTAGAGGTATGAATCGAGCATTTTTTCTAGCAAGGGTTTCTGAGGACTTGTAGGAAATTGCAAAAGGTGTGCAAATGCTCAACAACACTCGAGGGCCATCTAGAAATGCCTGGGTGCATTTTAGAAATACCCAAGTGCATTTCAAAAATGTCTAGAGGTATTTTATAGTGATTTGGAGCAAAAATATAGGTTTTTTTGTAAGTCTATTGTTAAAACCCTATCTTTCATGTTTACGTATTTTGACAATCTCACATTTTTTCAAGTTTCTAAGCTAAAATGAACATCATTAATTAATTTGGAAAAAAAATTCATACTAGCTTGCATCTTAGGTTTCAGATTAATCATTTGCATCCATCCACACCTTCTATTTGAAGTTTCTGGTTTTCTATTGTACTCACAAATTGAAAACAAAATTGCATTCTGATTTCATGTGAATTTAAAATTGCATAATTAGTTTGCATTATAGGGTTAGGGATTCCTATTTTTGTAGGTCTAAGTAGGAACATTATTCAGATACCAAAAGTATCCTTGTACTTGGGTGATTCCATACAAAGGAGTAGATTAACCCCCCACCTATCTAGAGCGGGTCTTAAATGTTGTACTCTACATCCTTTGGAAAAATTGGTATTATTGGTAGTGGCTTCTGATTTAGACTATCAAAAGTAGTTATCTTTCTAACATTGTATGTACACAATAGCAAATCATAAATTTTAAAAAGAATCACACACTTCACACTTCACATTAAATAGTAGTGGTTGGATTTCATCACCGGCCATTGCTTGAGATTTGGTGATGGTGGCTTTCATCTCCATCCACCAATCTCTACCCTTAGAAACCTTAGGTCACCCCCAAGCAAATTTGTTGGATTTCATCACCAATAAGAATCTCATTGCCCCAACTTAGCCATAGTATTTACCTTTCTTTGGTTAATTCATATTAGCACATTTGAAACACACAAGATCAAAATCTTAAAAAAATGAATTCACATTAAAAGGAGATAATCAATGAATGAGGTAAGACACACATGTTAAACAAACTTAGCATTGATTATTTATTTTTCTTGTGAAATTTAAATTTTGTGTTTCATTTTATTGTATAATTTGTATTTTGGTTTAATTGCTTATGGTATTAACTAGAAAAAAAAGAAAGCATTAAATCAAGATAATTCAATGGAACCTTCATCCACCTTCCCCACCACTTTTGTGGTAGATTCCCTAAATGTGACATAGGCAGATTTGTTTATAGGTCATTCACATTCCTTGCCACCCACAACCTTTCATATGGTTGTTCCCAAAGTAGAGTCAACCTCACCAACCATTGATCACCATATTACCCACATAGACATGGCATGAGTAGAAGATCTTATGAAGTCTTCTAACTATGTCTTAGAGTCAGTCCCCAACTCACCTAGACAAGATCCTACTTTATAGCAAGAACTTTTTTATTCCCAACCACCATCCAACTTTACCTAGGTGTACACTAACCCTCTCTTTGAGGTATCAGTTGCACCTTCCCACCATTTCTCCATTTCCCAATCATCATGTGCTCCTAGCACTTCATACACATCTACCTATACCAACCCCTAGTATGAAGCACAAGTCAATGTTACTTCACAAGTGCCCATTTTCTCCAATCAAGTTGTAATTCCCATTGCCACTTATCCCCAAACCACATCATTTGTTCCATATTCCTCCATGCCTTCCAATGATGATATGGAAATTCATGAAGCATGGGAACATTTGAACAAATTTCTTAAGAAGTGGTAGATAGCTCAATAGCAAGTTCAAGTGAACCCTATACCTCAACCAATTTCCACTCAACCCACCTTTGTTAGCCAAAGCCCATCTTGGGTACCACAATATTCTGTGGTTTCCATTCCCACACCTCCATTCACCCATATCTATTCCATTCCCATGAGTCAACCCATCCATAGTCCTCATACATCATATCCTTTTCTTCATTCACAATCATTTCTTCACCAACCTCATCATCATAAAATTCACTCCATCACCCCCAATTCATCACACCTCCAACAACACACTCAATCTCATCCATTCATCAAACCATTCACCACATCTCAATACACTCAACAAGAAAACCAAGGCTTACAAAAATATTATCAACATACTGAAATGTTACAATAAATTTTAACTCAACTCACTAACATTGAGTTGCAGTTGAGTCATCATCCATGTCAACAACCACAACAATTGTAACATTCAGTTCCACAATCCACATCTCAGGTTACAATACTTGTACCACAATTTCAAAATCCAACACAATTGGACAAACACCAAGCATCCCACAAAGCCCCATTGAGATTACACAGTGCTTTCAAAATCTTATTCAACCATTTTTTGAAGGCTTTATGAAGCACAAGAGATTGTACTTCCAAAAATCAAATCAAGTGATCTTAACAAGCCACATGGAAAGAATTATAAGAAGCACTTGTACTATCCCTACCATCAACAAGTGGTCCATGAAATCAACAACTACCATGTATTTAAATATGTTGTCCAAGATCTTATTGATCTGAAAGTCTTTCCCACAAATGGTTCATCCAACCCATCTAATCAGGACAATGGTACCAACTCAATCATCAAGCATACTAGGGATTCTCAAGATATCACATCCTCCCAATCACTCACATCATCAATCATCAAGCAAATTGAGGATGCTTAAGGTATCACACCTTCCTCACAAAAAAAAACCCCTAAAGGTACCAAATCTCTTTGGTCACATCTCAATTTCAAAAAGCTCCAAAGGAACCAAAATCCCTTTGGTCACATCTCGATTTTCAAAAATCTCCAAAGGTACTTAATCCCTTTTGTCACATCTCAATTTTCAAAAATCTCCAAAGGTACTTAACCCCTTTGGTCACATCTCAATTTTCAAAAATCTCCAAAGGTACTTAATCCCTTTGGTCACATCTAAATTTTCAAAAAGCTCCAAAGGTACTTAACCCCTTTGGTCACATCTCAATTTTCAAAAATCTCCAAAGGTACTTAATCCCTTTGGTCACATCTAAATTTTCAAAAATCTCCAAAGGTGATTAATCCATTTGGTCACATATCAATTTTCAAAAAGTTCCAAAGGTACTCAATCCCTTTGGTCACATCTAAATTTTCAAAAAATCTCCAAAGGTACTTACTCCTTTTGGTCATAAGCTTACCAGGCTAGGGGGAGTAGAAGAACCCAAGCCACTTGAAATCATACACTTGAAAGTGTTCCATGCTTAATCTGATTTATATATATGTATATATACATGGCTAATACATAAAAATATTACACTTAATTTGCATATATTTCATTTAAACATATTTCATTCAAAAACATCGTATTAGCACACATTTCATTTTGAATTCCATCCACATTTCACATTTCATATTAAGGATAATTTATTTTCAGATATCAATTGGTCCATTAAAGTCATGTTGCCTTAATCAGGGGTACCTTTAAAGTCACCATACATTTCATTGCATCATTCCACCAAGCCAAATTATCATTTGCAAAGCCACATTTCCATAAATTCCTAGGTATTTTTTGTCACTCAACCACTCCTAGTGTTTTAAGCAAACCACCAATACATGTCGAGTTCCTTTTAGGACCATCACACATATACACTAAGAAAATATTGAGTTTTAGGAATTGACTCCAAAAATTCTTGAACCAAACACAATTTCACATCTTAAAAATATCTTATGTCAAAGAGGGATAACACCATACTTGGGTTGAACCTTGAAGTGAAAAGTGTCATCCTTGCTAGTCCCATCATGCAACATAGTCCAAAAAAATAGTGGGTTTTGCCACTATCACAGTTGCTTCCAAATTCAAAAGAGAGAGCAGTAAGGATAGGGTATAATTATCATCACATTTAGGTTGAGAATCCAATTCTCCAAAGCTCTAAATATTTTACATCACACACCACAAATTATTGGGTTGTAAGGATCATACTACATTTCCAGTCAGAGAGTTAGGTAGTCATCCCAAAAACTTAAGAAATAAAAATTTGTGTACTATGGATTCAGCCTCCATCGGAGCTATAGACGCTTGACTGGAAGTGGAGTACGCTCATCCGTGGTGACACATCTCTTTTAAAAGAGACCTCTAACCGCACATAAGAAAAATCTAGCTTCTTGATCTCATCCATAATAGGTCATACCCAATTTACTCAAGATGAGTTAATGCAATCACTTGCACAAACATTGGTTCTTTATTACCTCGAGTTATTACCATACTCATAATTTTGTAAATGAATGCACGACACACACATTTGGTCCTAGAGGGATTAGAAAATTTTAGTGAGTTTTTTTGATGCCACTAGTATGTCTGAGTCTCTGCAAAATAGTCAATTTTCCATATCAACATCCATATCTTCTTCCATATCAACATCCATGTCCATTCATGAGTCATTCATTTCACATGCCACCAAGTTTGGTATCCCTGATTAAACAACAATTCTAAAACATGGCCAAGCAAATTCTAAACTATGAATGATCATTAGAACATTTGCATTCCATAACTTGCATTAATCATCCATAACATATTTCCACTTGCATTAATCATCCATATACACTTGCATTCCACAAAAGCACTCACACATAAGCATAACACAAAAGTAAAAGCCATGTATGTATATATATATATATATATATATAATTCACATATGCAAAGATCACTAGAAATTGTGAACAAGAATCACAACTTGGGGGTGTTCAAGGTATCACACCTTCCCCCTAATCAAAAAAACAAGCACACAACTTGGGGGTGTTCAAGGTATCACAACTTACCCCCAATAAAACAAAAAACACACAACTTTGGGGTGTTCAAGGTATCACACCTTACCCCTAATCAAACAAACAAGCACACAACTTGGGGGTGTTCAAGGTATCACACCTTCCCCACCAATTCAACAAACAATTCAATCACACATACACATCACATCATCAACAAGTCAATTGCTAGGTTCAAAAGGTTACGTCCTTTTATCAAATGTTGTGCCCTTTGCCTTGCATTCACATCATCCACATCCATTGCTAGGTTTAAAATATTGTATTCTTTTGTCAAAGGTTGCACCCTTTACCTTGCATTCATTCCCTATCAAAAACCCCTTCATATGTTAGGGCAAATAACATACACATTCATCATTTTTTTCCATTTCTTAAACCCCTTCATTTGTTAGGGAAAAGAACAAACACATTCATTACATTTTCTCCATTTCAAAAAACCTTCATTTGTTAGGGCAAAGAATAGACATAAGTACAAGTGAACTTTGTATTTAATGGTTTATCATATTAACCTGGAGGTTGCAGTGATTGTTTATCCAGACAATTCGATAGGATGGAAAAATTACCATAAGGACACTTGCATATGAAAAACCCCTTCATCTGTTAGGGTAAAGAACATACACAATTATTTCATTGCATTTTCCTCATTTCAAAATCCCTTCATCTGTTGGGGAAAAGAACAAACACAATCATTGCATTGCATTCTTTCATTGGAAAAATCCCCTTCATCTGTTGGGGAAAAAATAATCCCTCATCTATTGGGGCAAAGAATAGACAATCATTTCATCACATTTTCCCCATTTAAAAAACCCTTCATCTATTAGGGTAAAGAATAGAAATAAGTACAAGTGAACCTTGTATTTAGTGGTTTATCCTATTAACCTAGTGGTTATAGCGACTAGTTATCCATACAATCCTGTAGGATGGAATAATTACCATAAGGACACTTGCATATCAAAAATCCCTTCATCTGTTAGATCAAAGAATAGACACATTTATTTCATCGTATTTTCTCCATTTCAAAAACCCTTCATCTGTTAGGGTAAAGAACAAAAAAAAATACAAGTGAACCTCATATTTAGTTGTTTATGCTAGTCACCTGGTGGTTACAAATACTAGTTATCCATGCAATCTAGTAGGATGGGTAGATCACCATAAGGATACTTGCATTATCAAAATCCCTTTATATTTTGGGGCAAAGAACACACGCAATCATTTCATTTTTCATAATCCTTGCATTTTCCCATGTTAAAAACCCTTAATCTGTTGGGGCAAACAACAGAAACAATCATTGCATTTTTCACAATCCTTACATTTTCCCATGTCAAAAACCCTTCATTTGTTGGGGTAAAGAATAAACACAATCATTGCATTTTCACAATCATTGTATTTTTCCATGTCAGAAAACCCTTCATATGTGTAGCACCCTAAAATTGGCGCAGTTAAACCCTTAGTAAAAGATAAAAATTTGAATTTTAACCCCAAACCGCCTGTTAACCGCCCGTTACCCACTCCCCTCATTTTTTGCACCATTTTTAGGATTTGTTTTGACCGTTGGACGATATCATCGACGATCAGATGAAATCATCCCAGATCTGATGAATTCGTCTGGAACAGAACGTCCAGATGATTTCGTCCCAAAACCAAATTTTCATAATTAGCTTCTGTTCAACAACTTCTCTAACTTGGGTAGAAAGTGTGTCTGCGCGGTTAGAGTCTTCCTCGTTGGAGATCTCCCAAATTGGGATGATCTCCAACCTCCTAACCTCTCCCTAATCCTATATAAACTGGGATTTTCTTAGTTTATCCCCCTGGTTGGCTGATTTCTCTGCAACTTTAACTTTTTGTGCATTAGAACACCTTCACACCATCGTTTGCATTGTGTATTTCAAGTTTTCTTGCAAGGATTTTACTATTTTTTAGTGGAGCAAGCTCGGATCGTCGCAGGGCGATTCCAGACGATTTCGGACGATCCTGTCACAGATCGATGATGATCTCATACGATTAGAGGTGATCTCGACTGTAGTCCAGATTGGGGGAAATTAGAGCCCGGAGTTTGCATTTCTTTATCTTCTATCTTCATTTCTTTATGCATTGACTTAGTTTATTCTATTTTTGCATCCTGGAGTTCACCTCATTTAGCATAGGTGCATGATAAAGTTAAAATAAATTGTCAAATTAATGTATTTCCTTTGATTGTTATCTGGATTTATCATTTAGGTAAGTTTACTATCATTTCTATCATTTCCCCTTGCTTTTGTAGTCGCATTTTTGGTTTTTGGTATCTGTTTCTATGATTGCAGGTTTCTGATGAATTCGTCAGGTCGACAATGATCTCGTATGATCTCAGATGATCGATTGTGATCTGAGATGATTCTGTGCAATCTCAGATGATTATGTAAGATTTGAGATGATCTGGACTTCTACAAACCTCAAAATTTTCATCAAACATCCGGAATTAGGTACATTCTATTTTATTTAGCACACTTTCTATGTTTAGCACTTATTCATGTTTTTTGCACCCATATAAATCAACATCGACATATAGAATAGCTTAGATTCATCTTGGCCAAACCTAGGAATTGAATGATTAAAATACAAAATGAACACATCAAACCTACTCTCAACCTAGGCATGGAAACTGCCACTCAAAAGTTTCCTGGTGAACCCACCATCCATCAAAAATTCACCCTTATACCCCTCCCCCGAGAGGCGCGACCTTCAAAGGGCCTCTCAGTCCGAGGTATTGTCCCATCCTTCTCGCATCCCCCTTCTGGGCGTGGATCCTATAGCTTGAAGGTAAGGATGCAAAAAATTTGGAGCGATACATTTTGGTGAACCCGACGTGAAAACTAAAACCTTTTGAAAACAATCCAAAAAAAAAAATATAAATGCATTTAGAATCATCAGACAAACAATTAAAGTTGCATATCATATTTAGATGGTAGATTATAATAAAAGACGAGTTGTCACCATAAATGTTGAAAATCAATTAGCAGCCATAGAGATTACTTCTTTGCTTAGAGTACCTCAAACATATAGAGTTCCACCTTTGTGGGATGAACTTGATAGGAGATTGGGTATTATTTCATCTAGGTCAATAGAACTTAGGCAAATTAAGAGGTTTGTCCTAGATAGAATCCTGGATCCTGATCAGGTAACTTTGTACCATGAACTTCAGAGAGCTTGCCATAGGTGGTTAGCTGATAAAAGAGCACTTGTGTCTTCCGAGTTGTACACCTTTGAGGAATACCTCGACAATGTAGTTGTAGTACATAAATTTCTATCTCGTATAGAGGATCAAGAGGTCATTCTTACAGATAGAAAGATATGGAATAGAGTTCCTAGAGTTGTGTTATATCGAGAGTATTGCCATGAACTTTATTTCTACAGGTCAGAGTCTAAAATAGATAATATCACCATAGCACACTTTGTCAAATTCTTGAAAAACCATTTCCAATTTGAAGAGGAGCATTTCATGACTCCTGATGAACTTGATCCTATTAACGATATCCATAAACTATTTATAGAAAACTAAGCCATTCTTTTATTATTATTATTTCTTGCATTTAGTATGTTGTTTGTTGTCTTTATAATATTATTATAAAAAAAAAAAAAAAAAAAAAAAAAAACAAAAATATAACAAAAATCAAAACATTTTCTTTTAAGTATTATAGTAGGTATATAATTAAAATATATACCTCCCAAATTTGTTGCAAATATATATATATATATCAATATATATTTACTAAAATCTAAGTTTAAGCATAATGACTAGACTTAGGAATGGAAAACAGACTGAAGTAGAAGAAGATTGGTTAGGAAAACCAGTAAATAAACCGGATGTCCTTCCTGAAGACCCAATTCGGGAAGAAGGAACCCTAGACCAACAAGAAGAAGAGTTTGTTGAAGGAAATGAACAAAGAGAAACTGTTAGAGAGGAAGGATCCTCATCCCCTAAAATGTCTCTGGGAGGAGCTATTACTTTCGAGAACATGGAACATTTTTGGAAGTTCCTCAATACTAATATTGGCACTCTTAATAGAGCAGTCCATATGGACAAGGATCAAATTAGTGACACTCAAGCAACCCTAGAAGACATATATCACACATGCACTAATCCCTTGTCCTTCGTTGATCAAGAGAGTGATCAAGCTGGACCATCCAATTTGGATATGGCCGCTATAATCCAGAACATGCAACAACAATAGGTTACCCAACCACCTAGAGTGCCTGTTACCAAGCCTAGAGTCATTCCCACACAAAAGAAACCTTCATTCACTGCTCTATTTCGCCAAGCTATTGATCAATATACCTCAAATCAACAAAAGCCTAAAACGAAACCAAACACTAATTTCCAACAATCTGGGATACAACATAATGCTACAACAAATCTTCTTCATAATACTCTCCCTACCAACCATTTGCATAATAGCAATATAGCATCTAATCCTTATGTCACGCCATCATACGCTCACAAATCCCATACTCATGTACCACCGAACCAATATGGTGGACAAACTAGTAATCTGGAAGCCATGGTGAAACAGTTAGTCTCCCGCATGGACCAGATAGATCCCTACCGTCCCTCGTACAATTATCGAGAGATGTGTAGTCAGCCTTTAGATCCTATAGTTGTAGCACAACCATATCCTAAACACTTTCCTATGCCTGTCCTACCTATATACAAAGGAACCGAAGATCCCATAGAGCATCTTCGTATGTTTAGGATAGCATGTCATGATATATCACATGATGACTTGTTATTACTAAAAATGTTCCCAAAAATTTTAGGAGGAATGGCATTAGAGTGGTATTATCAATTACCCACTCATTCTTTGAGGAATTTCGAAGAAACAATCGAGTCTTTTGTTCATCAATTTAGTGCCTACATTGAAAGGCATGTAACCATTAAATATTTGTACAACTTAAAACAAGACAAAGATGAATGTTTTGCTGATTTCCTAGCTCGATGGAGACAGTTGATAGGAAAATTGCACTTTGTGTTACCTTATCGAGAAATGTTGGATATCTTTATCAATAATTTACAAGAACAACTATCCTATGAATTATCAATTGCTACCTTGACCACCTTCGATCAAGCTATAGATTTAGCTCGAAGAGTGGAAGATGCTCTCATTAGGAGAGGTCAAATCAAAAAGAAAGATGATGAGAAAACATCCAGAAATCAATATAAAAATAAACAAGTTGTGGGTGATGGAGTCACTGATAGTAGAAATATTGCTACTATTAATGCCATGAAAACAATAGAGAAGTTTATACTGAAACCTCCTGATAAACCACCTCGAGAATTTACTAGGTTAAATCAACCTTTATCAACCATTCTCTCACAATTATTAGAATGAGGTTTGATCCAATTACCAAATATCCGGGAACCTGATCCAACTATACCCGGATACAGAGCTGATTTACACTGTGATTTCCATAGAGGACCTGGACACGCTACCAACTCTTGTAAAATATTAAAACATAAAATACAAGATTTAATTGATAACAATGAGATGGAGGTGCAAGCCTTTCAACCTAAACAAAATCCTCCTAATAATGCTCAAAAGAACATCCCCCAAAATCAGAATCAGAATGCCAATCAATCATTGGACATATTTCAACATCCTTTACCAAAGCATGGTAAAGAGGTGGCTAATCAAATTGAGCATCATAATGTTCCCCCTCCTACCCGATATGTAGGGACTATTAGTGGACATTTACCTGCTCATGATCCGCAAATATTTGACACAACTTTATCCATGGTTACGACCAGACCTCTATATAATATTCGCACACCTGATCTTAGTGATACAGAATACGAGACTGAAAGTGACATGGAAATCACCTCAAATCAATCGAATAGTTCTGAAGATGAATCAGATGTTGTTCAACCTATCACAAATTCTATGGTTTTAGAAGAACCATTTCCAAGAAGAGTCATTACTAGACCATCTTCTCATCAATTACTTTCTAATGAACAAGCCATAAATGCTAGACCAAGACCCATTCATCATCCGCAAAATAATATTGTAGGTACCATTGGAGTTGTTACTCGACAACAGGCTCAAAATTCTCAACAAGATCAAACTCAGAACGATGGATCAGCTCCATTTGTTTTGAAAGTTCCTAATAAAGGGAATCATGCGCCTAATGTTCAACCTAAACCTCCTTATAATATTAATGAACAATTATCAAATACTACAGCTAGAATTTCCCTTTTGGACCTTTTAAAATCTTCTCCTACACATAGGGATGAATTAATGCTCACATTAAGCCAAATGATGGTACCACAAAATATTCAACCTCGAAGCCATGGCCAATACTATCATAACTCGAGAAGTCGATTGTATTGACTTCTGGGATAGAGATATACCGCAACATAGTTTACATAAGGATAACCCCTTATATATTACTGCCCTAATTGGAGATGTAGCGAGTTAAACGAGTCTTGATTGATAATGGTTCATCTTTAAACATTTGCACTTTTGACTTCTATCAAAGATTTGGGTTTAGAAGTGATGAAATGAAAAGAACTGATATGATCATAAAAGCCTTCAATGATGAAACACAAGAAACATGTGGAGTTATTACTATCCCATTGCAAGTTGGTCCAAGAACCTTAGACACGACCGTGTTTATTGTGCATTGCCCTGCATCGTACAATATACTCTTGGGTCACCCTTGGATCAATGCGATGCGAGTTGTTCCCTCAACTTTACATCAGTGTGTTAAATTCGAATTTAAGAATCAGTTGGTTACCATTCATGGTGATCCTAGACCCTTTGATATGTGTGCTTTGGCAGAACCTGTTGGAGTTCAATTTTGCCCTGCTCTATCATCCACACATCCTAATTCTAATCATCCATCTAAACGTGTGAAACACACACTCATAACATCATCTACTTTTTCTCCATCAACTCCACCTCTACATATAGTTCAACCATCTTCCGAACAAACCACATTAGGACCTCAAAAAGATCCTAAACCCACAACCAATGCTTCTTGTTTTACTCCTATAACTTCCATACCTATAGATCCATCCATAGACATCTCTACAACATCTACACCTACCAGAGGCATATTTTCTGCATCCGAAGATATAGGAAATGTTCCTTCTACCTCTTACGCTCTTACTGATGAGCTCTTACCCGATTTATCTAAAATTCTTATATCAGAGAAAACAAACGCTCGCTATGCAAAATTCCCTTATTTTAAATAATTTGCCACCCTCTCCTCGTACTTTGGGCCTCCCACAGCCTATGGGAAGTATTTACCAAGTCGGGAGTTGTGCTTTTATTTATAAGGGATATGACTGGGGAAGAATACCTAGAAACATCAAGACTCATTATGATGGATATGCTCGATGTTATTTTGCTAATGAGTATATTAAAGCTAAGCCTATAATGCTTAAATTGGGATATAAAGGGAAAGGTTTGGGACCTTTCCAGAATGGTATGAAAGAACCTTTTGAGGTAGAACCATGGCTCTCCCGATGTGGTGTGGGCCTATTTCCTAGTAAAGGTCAGCCCTTCCCATTTGAGGATGATGACCATCTCATATGTTACCAAGATTATTTGGATAAACGTGATGCTTTGCATTTAAGGAATAACCCATTTACATGTAATATGCTATCCATAGCTTACCCTGAGATGATTGCTGAATCCGATGATGAGTTGGAGGGAGATATCTTCCATGATGTCTCCGTTGAGGAATTGTTACATAACGGATTTTATTTCGATGGCTCTATACCTAGTATAGCCCAACTTGAGGCCATGACTCCTCAAGACGAATTATCCAAGCTAACCCTGGAAGAATTACACGAATTGGGCATTTCACCCGCCCCACCTAATTTTGAGAGAGATCTACACATGGAAGTAGAAAATGTCATAAAAATTAACATTGGAACCGAAGATAACCCTCACATAATCAACATTGGATCAGAATTAAGTCAAGAAAAACAAGATAAATACATTGCATTTCTTAAAGACTATGAAGATGTTTTTTCTTGGACATATGAGGATATGCCAGGATTAGACCCTTCCGTAGTCATGCATCACCTAGTAGTCCATCCGGATGCTAAACCTATTAAACAGAAACTTAGAAAAATGCATCCTAAAGTGGCCTTACTAGTCAAAGGGGAATTAGAAAAACTCCTGAAGGTTATTTTTATACAAGCCATTGATTATGCTGAATGGATCTCGAATGTAGTTCCAGTAACTAAGAAAGAAGCTACCAAAGTTAGGGTTTGCATAGACTTTAGAGATATTAATGTTGCATGCCCTAAAGACGATTTTCCTCTTCCCAACATGGATCAGATCATTGATTTTACTACTGGGAGTGGAATGATATCCCTAATGGATGGATTCTATGGTTATAATCAGATCAGGATAGCTCCTGAAGATCAAGCTAAAACAACCTTTATTACCCCTTGGGGAACCTTTTGTTGGAAAGTGATGCCATTCGGTTTAAAGAATGCAAGTGCAACATATCAACGAGCCATGACTTATATCTTTCACGATATGATGCATGATATTCTACATGATTATGTAGATGATATTATAGCTCGTTCCATCAAAGAAGATGATCATTTAGATGACTTGAGAAAAGTATTTGATCGGTTAAGGGAATATCTTATCCGATTGAATCCAACCAAATGTATATTTGGAGTTAAGTCCGGTAAATTATTGGGGGTTATAGTTTCTTTACGTGGCATTGAAATTGACCCTCTCAAGATCATGGCTATCACTGATATGCCCGCACCCACAAATATATCTAAATTACGAAGTCTACAAGGTAAGCTTCAAGCTATTCGCCGCTTCATCGATAAGTTGGCGGACAAAACAGGACCCTTTCTTAAGCTTCTTAAGAAAGATGTCTCTTTTCATTGGGATGATGAATGTCAGGAAGCATTTGAACTCCTCAAACAATATCTCCTTAACCCACCTGTGCTTTCATCACCTAGACCTGATCGCCCATTTATCTTGTATATTTATGCCTCAGATTTTGCCTTAGGAGCTATGTTAGCTCAACTTGACGATGAGAAAAGAGAGCGTGCTAATTATTACATTAGCCAAACCTTAATCAATTATGAAACCCGCTACACAGCATTAGAGAAGCTATGTCTAGCAGTCATATTTTCTACACAGAAATTATGCCATTATATGCTCAGTCAGAAAACGTATGTTATTGCTAAATTCGATCCTTTGCGATATCTCATGAGTCGACCTTATTTATCTGGTCGCACAACAAAGTGGGTTCTTGCGCTAAGCGAGTTTGAACTCACATTTATAGGACAGAAGTCTGTTAAGGGTCAAATCATAGTAGATCAATTAGCTGCTGCACCCTTAGAGTCTACCCATCCCCTCATCATTGAGTTTCCTGATGAATGCCTTAAATTAGAGGCAGACCATCCAGAGCAATGGTCCCTATACTTTGATGGAGCCCGATGCATGAGTGGGGCTGGTGTAGGTATTATTTTAATATCTCCATAGAAACATCTTATACCTCTATCCTTTAAATTAACGTTTGCTTGCACTAATAACACTGCTGAATATGAGGCTCTCATCCTTGGATTACGAGCTGCCTTGGCACTAAAAATTAAAAATCTATTGGTTTTCGGTGATTCTCAACTTGTCATAAATCAAATCAATGATGTTTATCAGACCAGAGATGATAAATTATGTCCATATAAAGCATATGTCTTACAATTAATATCTTTATTTGATCAAGTTACCTTGGAAGCTATTCCTCGAACTAGCAATCGTGCGGCTGACGCTATGGCTGCAACTGCATCTCTTTTGCCCTTGGAGTTAGATGACGAATATGCTACCATCATTATTCATCGACTCCAGGAACCCGCTTCAAATAAATCATGCTTAGAACCTTTGGATGTGTTTCTAATCAACGAAACTACTCCTGAACCTTGGTACACTGATATATTTAATTTTCTTCAAAATGGGACCTTCCCTGAAGGTTGTAATAGCAACCAACGTCGGTTATTACGTAGACGAGCAAGTCGCTTCGTAATTATTGGCAATACATTGTATAGGAGATCTTTTGAAGGCATCCTACTGAGATGTTTGAATCTAGAAGAATCTAGATCGACTTTGAGTGAAGCCCACGATGGATCTTGTGGGGGACATTTTAGTGGTAGCGCCATTGCTAAGAAGCTCCTTAGGATAGGATATTTTTGGCCTACCATGGAGAATGATGCACATGATTATGTGTGCCATTATGACAAGTGCAAGAAACATGCTGACCTTGTCCATGCGCCTGCACAAGAACTCCAGGCTATTTCATCTCCTTGGCCCTTTTCAAAATGGGGCTTAGA
This sequence comes from Wollemia nobilis, assembly GCA_028583015.1. NCBI lineage: Eukaryota > Viridiplantae > Streptophyta > Pinopsida > Araucariales > Araucariaceae > Wollemia > Wollemia nobilis. The sequence continues at coordinate 1,019,306 of JAQPPZ010003077.1, forward strand.
CATCATTGGAAAAATCAACCCTGTGTCATCTGATGGACACAAATTCATCATAACCGCCATCGAGTATTTCACGAAGTGGGTTGAAGCTATGCCCTTAGCTTCTTGCACTGGAACCCAAGTCTCCAAGTTTATTTTTAATCAAATTATTTGTAGGTTTGGAATTCTTGCAAATCTCATCTCAGATAATGGAACTTGTTTCAAAAATAAAGATGTCAAAAAATTATGTCAAAAATATAAAATTCAACATCATTGGTCCACTCCCTATTATCCTCAGGGTAATGGCCAAGTAGAAGCATCTAATAAAACATTAATCAAAATCCTCAAAAGACTGGTCAATAAATCTGGCCGAGATTGGCACATCCAATTATATCCTGCTTTGTGGGCTTATCGAACTAGCGTTCACACCCCCATGGGCACTTCACCTTTTGTTTTGGTTTATGGCGTTGAAGCTATTTTTCCCTTTGAATTAGAAGTTCCTTCTTTGGCTCTACTACTTCAAGATATTGAAGTAGGAGATGAATATCATGCTGGAAGATTTAGTCAGCTGGAACTCCTAGATGAGAAGCGCATCAATGCTTTGGAGCATCTTCGTGCCTACCAAAACAAGCTCAAGTGAGCATACCTCAAGAAAGTTCATCATCGATCCTTTGAGATCGGTGACCTTGTATTAAAAGAAAATCAAAGAAATACTAATGCAACTAAAGACCTTAAAGGTAAATTTGAGCCCAACTGGCTTGGACCGTATATCATCACTACTAAATTTGGCTCAGGAGCATACCAATTAGCTACCTTAGATGGTAAAGATCTTAAAGAACCTATGAACATTATGCATCTTAAGCGCTATTATGCATAACATTTGGTCATTTCATCATTGTATATATTGTTATTTTGCATATTGTTTCATTTTAGTCATCCATATAAAAATTTTCAAAAAACAGTAACAGTATTTATTCTTTCAATTCATCAATCAAAATCAAAATATAAAAACTTCAAAATCATCAAAATCTTCAAAACATCTTTTATTTTCGTACCTATCAATTCTTGAAGTATTGCAGTTATATTTTCAATTATTTTGGATAAATTAGCATTTATTTGGAATCCCGCACTTTCACACTCACATGCATAAATATCTTGATTTTATTTGGTATGATTATTAATCTCTCTTATATCAAAGTCCACGGTTGAATTAAATAAAGTTTTGAGCATAGAGAACTGATCTTGTTATTTACTTGAACCAAGCATATCTTTTCACATTAAAATGATTTCATTGCAAATTCGATATGATGCTACATAGTAGAAGTGGTTTCTTGAGCGAAAAGTTTCCCATGCTATCCTATCATGCACATGGTCTAGAATCTTTGAGAATTGACAAAAGGACAAGCTCACCCCTACCCAGAATAAAAATCCCTTGCTCTACATCCAATCCGAGCAAGTATCCCTAGTATAGGAAGAAAAATAAAAAGTCAAAGAAAATGAGAAAAAGAAAAATATTATTTTGTACCATCGTAGCAATATTTCAGCATTGTCTCAGTTCCAAGAAAAAATACAAAAAAAAAAAAGAAGCAAGAGAAAAAGCAAAAAGCAAAAAAGCAATAAAATCCCTTTCCCTACCCCTTGAAAAGAAAAGAAGGGTGAATGAGCTTGAATCCCTGAATTCTCAATTATTTGAAAACTGTGAGGTAAGCCCCATAACAAGCATTTGTGCCCAACCCGCTTGGCCTTGGGTAATCCCTAGCGTGGTGATATGTCTGTCACATTAGCGACCTTCTTTTGTACAGACCTATGTCGGCTTATGGATTAGCTAGCTCTTGATGACCCGACTTACATAGTAGTCCGGTATGGTTACATGCATATAAATCATGGTCAATGAACCCTTATTTGGTTAATTCAAATTACTTGTATCAAATTATCTTGCTCAAAATTGGTGAATGAACAATACAATTGCACACACATTTGTATTTGAGAGATTTTGTATCATTATGATAAATCAAGATCGGTAATGAACTCACATTTGCACATGAGGGTTCCTTATAAATCTACATTTTGTCTTTGAGATAGTTTAAAATATCTCTGCAATTATTTTCGAATCATTTCATCTTCTTATTTAAGAACATTTGCTTAGCATAAAAACAATTAAATATATTTCTTTCCAACAACCAAAAATTTTCTTTCACATCTTCAAAAAACCTAGTAAATAAAGTCATGTTTATATATTATTATTTTCTGTTTATCTCAAAACCAAAAAATCAATCATGCAATAAAACTAAAATATCAAATTCCTTTTTGGATTTCACGATGATGGTATAAGTCTATACCTATAATTCTATGCCTAGCGCAAACCATTGTTCTCATTTTATTTCCCATTCATTTTAATTCATAAAAACATATGGCTTACATCATTATGTTACCCAATTGTGCTTTAAAAAGAACGCAAATTTTTCTATTTTATGTCATTATGTCAACATTCAATTTTGCAATGATGGTATAGTTCCTAGGGACTTATTCAAAAAATTTATCACACTTAGGAATTTATGCCTAGAAAAAATCATATTTCTTTAATATTTCATGCATAATATTTTTATGAAAATCTGAAAACAAATCATCACCATTTTTCATCATCACAACACAAAGTCTTAAGACAGTCTCTTAAGCACCCTTTTACTTTTAGCAATATTTCTATACTGGGATTAGCTTGACGACCTAGCGAGCGACGACTCCATGAAATGGTCTATAACAACGACAATGTCCTTTGAAATTATTGTTAGAAGTCCCTTTTATTTTTCATCAAATCACACCACAAAACAACCAATTTATTCACATCAGATTATTTCATTTACAATTTTATGGCATGACATAAAATTATAATTTATTTCCAACGACATAATTACATGAATAATCAATCAACAAATCCAAAATTAAAGCATCATACAACATATACACAAGTCATATCATCAAAAAGACCATATATATATATATATCAACAAATTATGTACATCATATCAAAACTGGACTGGTATGCCACAATCAATATCCTGGCATACTCAATCCTCTCAAAAAAATAATAATCAAAATGTATACAATCCAGTCTCTGGAAGCTAGTCTCGAGAAGCCCTCGAGCTCTCAGCCTCATCGCCTCTCCCACCCTGGCATGGAGGAGGTGGTCCCATAGAGGTTCGGGCTGTGTCTCGGGTCCTCATCGTCGATCGTGAGGATGTCCTCGATGATCCCACCCTGATAGGCTCTGCAATGCCGGCTGGCAGCTGCAACCTCTGGCCCTCTAGAACTAGCTGGAAGTATACTCCCTGATAGAACGCAGTCTGGGCCATAGATCATGCCAACTCCTGTATGCTCACCCCTCCACTCCGAGCCCTGAGCCGTGTAGCCTCATCCTATAGAGTCTGCACCTGAGCCCGGAGGTGGGCATTCTCAGCCCAGAGAGCCACCATCTCACTGCTCTCCCCCACCTTGACACCCTTGCCCTTATCGGGTGATGGTGGCCTCTCCCTACTAAGGAGGGAATCCCTCCTCCCTCCTACTTGTCTGTTATGGCCTCTATGGAGCCCGACCCATCCTCTGGCATCTCTCCTATGGAGACTATCATTGCTCTCTCCTCTCCTTCCCCATCCATCGCACAATGGCATGCATCGGACCCTGTGCCCTCATCATCCAAGGAGGGTGGATGCCTGCGTACCAGGCATCGTATCCGTCGGCAACCCCAACATCGTCACCATCCACTAGCTGGATGGGGGCATCATCTACGTCCTGGCTCCAAAATCATTGCATATCTAGAGCCCCGCTCAGTGTAGTACTATCCCGGATAGTCTAGGAGTACTCATAATCCCTGAGAGAAGGGATCCCCTGCTGAAGACCGAACTACCACAAAACTCGGTCATAGCGGTGGAGCTCTACCTCTCCCCGCTCCATCCTCAGCCAGTAGACTTGCTTGATGCAAGCCAGCTCTTGCCCATCCTCTACCCACCCTGGATGCTCTCTCCATGGCCTCTAGGTGATCTGGTCTGGGATGAGGTCGTCTAGCAACCTTCATGACATCGGTAGATCTATCCACCGCTATGACCCCCTCTGTAACCACCAGTAGAAAACTCGGGGTCTCTCTCGGTCAACCCCTATCAGTGGGAGTCCTATCGGCCTCCGCATCGTGATGTGCTCCCAGCACCAAACCTACAGTAGTGATGTCAAAACCAGACATTGGCCTCCCTTGTATATGACCCCATGTAGGATCCTATACAAGCGGCACAGTACAAAGCTGCCCCATGCATATCTGTACCCGTGGTCTCTCATGTCGTAGACCACATCTAAAAGGAGCCAGGGTAATCTGCACCCACTCTGGTGGCACAGCAGTAAGCCACCCACTATCCTTGCCAACACCCGAGTCAACCTAGATGCCCCAGGCATCTACCTCAAAGACTCGATGTTCACTCTGCCCTTCTCCAGGGTGAAGCTCGGGTCTCCGCTCAGCCTCATCATAGCCTGGCCCTGATTGGTCGTAGGAGTCATCAACCGTCCCTGTATGGGGATCCTCAAGATCCTCCATACGTCCTCTAGTGTGGGAGCCATCTCCCCTATCGGTAACTAGAAGCAGGACGACCCCGGATACCATATCTTTGCTAGGGCTGTCAATAGCCCCATGTCCGTTGGTACTTGTGGCATCTCTGCCACATGCTGCAATTCGACCTATGCTAGTCGGTCGCTCTTCGCCTAGTCGAGCATGGCTATGTCATCTCTCAGCCCCCGTATTTCCACTCTTGACTCTTTAGTAATCCCTTCTACAAAACAAACAATAAAACAACAAAATTCATTAATAAACCAATCATTAAAATCAATTAAATACAATTCAACCAAGCTTAATTTCATAAAAATGATGATATCGTCCACCATTGGATGATATCATCCTAAATTGGGTAAAATCATCCTTGGTAGGATGAAATCGTCTCTGATTTTGCAACTTGGGGATCGCCCCTTGTTGGACGGGATCGTCCCTATTTCGTCGATTTCGCCCTCAGATGAAATCGACGAAATTGGGATGATTTCGTCCCGACATCGTCGACGGCCTAAAAACGGCCGCGATGCCCCAAAATAGTCAAAATTTCAAACAAAAATTGCACAAATCAAACTAAAACATAATTCACTAGGTTTAGATTCTTACCCGTAGCCCGCGTCGGACCTCTGTCGATCTGTGCGCTGTCTCAACCATTTTTGCCTGTAGAGCTCTAAAACAGTAAAAATGAACAGTAAAAATGAATTAGGGTTTTACCCTATTTTCTTAATTTTATTTAAAAAAAAACAACATTTTTAATTTTGCTTTTCCATGCTTTTACCTCAAACGTTCGATTTGGGTAAAAACACGGAGGGGGCACCATAGTCGGCAGTCGTATGATTCGACCTAGAATCATCGTCTAGAAATTGAGTAAATTTTTGCTTTCTCATAAAATGGGAAAAACTCGTCTTTAACACATTTTCTTCAAAAAATTCGCTAAAGAGGGGGCAAAATGTAGCACCCTAAAATTGGCACAGTTAAACCCTTAGTAAAAGATAAAAATTTGAATTTTAACCCCAAACCGCCCATTAACCGCCCGTTACCCGCTCCCCTCATTTTTCATGCCATTTTTAGGATTTGTTTTGACCGTTGGACGATATCGTCGATGATCAGATGAAATCATCCCAGATCTGATGAATTCGTCTGGAACAGAACGTCCAGACGATTTCATCCCAAAACTGAATTTTCATAATTAGCTTCTGTTCAATAGCTTCTCTAACTTGGGCAAAAAGCGTGTCTGCATGGTTAGAGTCTTCCCCATTGGAGATCTCCCAAATTGGGATGATCTCCAACCTCCTAACCTCTCCCTAATCCTATATAAACTAGGATTTTCTCAGTTTATCCCCCTAGCTAGCTGATTTCCCTGCAACTTTAACTTTCTTGTGCATTAGAACACCTTCACACCTTCGTTTGCATTGCGTATTTCAAGTTTTCTTGCAGGGATTTTATCGTTTTTCAGCTGAAGCAAGCTCGGATCGTCACAGGCGATTCTAGATGATTTCGGACGATCCTATCATAGATCATCGATGATCTCGTACGATTAGAGGTGATCTCTACTGTAGTCCATATTGGGGGTAATCAAAGCCCAGAGTTTGCATTTCTTTATCTTCTATCTTCATTTCTTTATGCATTGACTTAGTTTATTCTATTTCTGCATCCTGGAGTTCACCTCATTTAGCATAGGTGCATGATAAAGTTAAAATAAATTGTCAAATTAATGTATTTCCTTTGATTGTTATCTGGATTTATCATTTAGGCAAGTTTACTATCATTTCTATCATTTCCCCTTGCTTTTGTAGTCGCATTTTTGGTTTTTGGTATCTGTTTCTGTGATTGCAGGTTTCTGACAAATTCGTCAGATCGACAATGATCTCATCTGATCTCAGATGATCGGCTGTGATCTGAGATGATTCTATGCAATCTCATATGATTATGTAAGATTTGAGATGATCTGGACTTCTACAAACCTCAGAATTTTCATCAAACATCCAGAATCAGGTACATTCTATTTTATTTAGCACACTTTCTATGTTTAGCACTTATTCATGTTTTTTGCACCCATATAAATCAACATCGGCATATAGAATAGCTTAGATTCATCTTGGCCAAACCTAGGAATTGAATGATTAAAATAAAAAATGAACACATCAAACCTACTCTCAACCTAGGCATGGAAACTGCCACTCAAAAGTTTCCTGGTGAACCCACCATCCATCAAAAATTCACCCTTATACCCCTCCCCCAAGAGGCGCGACCTTCAAAGGGCCTCTCAGTCCGAGGTATTGTCCCATCCTTCTCGCATCCCCCTTCCGGGCATGGATCCTATAGCCTGAAGGTAAGGATGCAAAAAATTTGGAGTGATACAATATGTTGGGGTAAAGAACAAACACAACCATTGCATTCAACATCATCAAATTCCTTGGCACTTTACAAGTGAACCTTGTATTTAGTGGTTTATCCTATTTAACCTAGCGGTTGTAGAGACTGGTTATCCATGCAATTTAGTAGGATGGGTGAATCACTATAAGAAAACTTACAATATAAAAACCCTTTCATATGTTGGGGTAAAAACATACTCAATCATTTGAATCCATATATTCAAAAATATAGCTTACCTCCATAAAATCACTCCACATTGCATCCATCAATACATTTCTCATCATCACATCTTCATGTCACCATAAAATCCATCAACAATTGTATTTACATTCAACATTTACCAAGTTCATCTACAAATTTGAGTGAACCTCGTATCTAGTGGTCTATTCTATCTCCTTGGTGATTGCAATAATTTGCACCCATGCAAATTGGTAAGATGAATAAATCACCATAAGGACACTTGACCATGTTCATCATACAATATCTCATTATTCAAAAATAAAATCACTTTTGGTACTTCACCTTTCAGGTGAAACTATGCCAAAACCAATTTTCTCAAAAGTTATAATTGATGGCCTTGTTCATGGAGCTTGAAACACGGACAAAATCATAACTTTTCATCATTTATTTTGCAATTACACTATTCTTCGTTTAGGTAAAGTGATTGAGCAACCGTTTAGTAATTTCATGTAGGAATTACTGCAATCATGAGTGGCCCTGAGGATAGACTATTTTTATTTTCTTTTTGTATTTGCATTTCAATGACGCCAAAAGGCACATTCTTCAACAACATCGAATCACCTCAAATTTAGGGCAACCACATTTGGTTTTTACTTTCCCACAATGGGATACATATTACATGATCATGGCATCTACACTTGGCAAAAATCCCCTTTCAATTGTTGGGGCAAAAACAAAATAATTTTACATCATTCATATCATCCACAATTGCACCATTCATTCATACAATCATTTCCATAGATTTTTCAATTGGCTCATGAGACTCATCCATAATCTCATTCACCAATTGAGGGGGTAAGCTAAGTAAAATTCAAATTCTTTCATTCTTTGAACTCCAAGCTTGTGTTTCACATCCCAAGAGAAAGTTGCTTCTACACCTAGCCAAAATAAGTGTTGTGTTTTTACACTGCATTGTGTTTCATGCAACACAGTATAAAAAGGGGTATCTATAGACACCAAAACCTAGCCACTTGTCATCCATTCATGTCTTCCCTCAATTTACACCCTTTATTTACATATATTTATTTTATATATATTTAAATATTAATATTTTATATATTATATATTATATATATATTTAATAAATATATATTTATATAATTGAATTAATCCCAACCATCCAATTTCACTTAATCCCATCCATAAAGCCATATCAATCTATGCCACACCCCAAATTTAATATCCGCCCTTCGATATGATTTTATCTCAGCCACACGATTAGTTTTGTTGAAACCCTAGCATGCCCTAGGTTGGATTATTAATAGAAGCCATTCTGATGGCTCAACCTCTAATGTTTCCTAAAAAATTTTAGCCCTAATATTCCTAACAATATTTGGATTCTCCCTCTCATCCTCACCTTCAATTTTTCTTGTCGTCACTTCCACATCCGTTGCCACCCACCTCATGCGAACCAAATTTGGTTCTGTTGCATTCCTTGTAACTTCTCCGAGTTCCCACGAGCATTTCCCATTTTCCCTTAATATTCATGGACATTTTACTAAGTACCCACGGGTGTTTCCTACTATTGCTAAGTTCCTATGGGTATTTCCCTGAGAGACCACGAACTCTTCTTGCTTCTACCGAGCACCCATGGGCATCCCAGTCTTGGATTTGTTGTCCTACTAGCCCTCGAGCGATGCTAGGGCATCTGCATCAATTTCCTACAACAATTACATCATACTAGAAAATATTAAGCATCACAAGGTAAATCTTTCATTTTGGTTATTATTTTAGTATTCTTCATATTTGCATGCAATTTCATTATTGGATAGCTAGGGTTTCATTAATTTCTAAGGGTCTCACACAGTGGAGCCCTCACAGTTATTACTAACTCTTTGTTATCATCTTATATGTGTAGATCTGGAGATACACAGGTGTTGAGAAATTGTTTAAGCTAGATTGGCCCAGTATTGGATAGAACAAAGCCCACTCAATTTTATTGGGTGTACAGATGCATTTTGAGACACCACAAAAATTGTAGCTAGGGTTTTAGAAAACCCTAGCATTGTGTATATATATACCAAGGATTGAAATATTATTATTGTAACAATGGATTTTTGAGGCTCCCTCCCATTAATAAAAATTATTCATTGTACAATATTGTTATTTGAGTTCTACTTTATATCTTGTTATTTGGTGTTGTGTTTTTGTATTCACATCATTTAATTTTGATCAAGTGGTATTAGCTCAGTCGGTTAGATTCCTCAACATTTCAAGGAGGATACTGTAGACACCTAAAATGTGTCATGTGTAGGGGACTACTCATATGGATATGTTAATAGACCATATGAAGGATATTGGACAACTCCAAGGTGAAGCAGTGGTTTTTACCACTCAATTTGGGCGAAGTTGGCATACTCATCCTTAGTCATGGTTGACACCCGCAGCTAACAGAGCTAGTTGTGCCTCAGAGCTACGACTAGCACTGAAACTACTTTGAATCCTAAGTCAAGCCAAATTTGGTTGCAACAGTCTAGGCAACAAAGTTTAAATGGTTTTTGTCAGGGAAGCTTCAAGAGTTTTCCTCCCAACTTATCCAACCTCCTGGATCTTGATATTGGCTTCCCAAGCAAGCCAAGATTAGGGATTAGGAGGTCTATAATACCCCACTTAAAATTAGGGAGAAGTATAGAATGATATTGAGTTGGAATGCAACGAAGCTCTATAAAAATGAACAGTGAATTGAAAACCCTTTGAGGAGAGTCAAAGTGTTGGCCAATTATGTAGTGACAAGCATGAATCCGTCAATGAAGCTTCCAAAGGACTAAGAAGCATCCATCATGAATTCAAGCCAATCGAATGCAAATCTTTTCAAATTCAACTGCCAATCTATATTGGGATACAGATGCAACCCTTGATCATCAATTCCATAGAGGGAATTAGAGATCTAAGCCCTTATTACAAGAGTAAGGACATTTGCACGTCAACCGCGGTTAACAGTGCCAGCTACACCTCAGGCCCGCGACAAGGGTTTTATCTTTAATTTCCTTTGTTTTAATAGTATATTTCAATTTCTAGCTATGCAATTAGCTTAATCTAGCATATATTAACATTTTAGTAGATATTTGACTGGTTAATTTAGGAATTAGAGGTAGATTTGCTTCCATTTCCTTGTATTTATCAATTTAGACTAGTTTCATTAAGTTTCATGTTTTTCAAGTTCTAATGGCTAATTAGACTTCCTAATAGTTAGATTTCATGCTTTCTTTACATGCTTTATAGTAATTTTGTGATTTGTTGCATATATTCATAAATTTACATGATTTCTTGCTTTCTTTATCATCAATTTATGCAATTGTCTCAAAAACCTCATCAAGAGAGGCCTCCTTTGTTATTAACCTCTTTCATGTTATTTCTTGAACACAGGGTTTAAAAGACCTAATAATTTTCAAGGCATTAAAGGCAGCATATACCTCCAATCACGTGAGACGAAGGCTACCTTTGGCCTTAAGCAATTCGTGTACCTTCTAAAAATTCTATGGATTACACCACCCCCTCGTTTAGAGGGTCTTCAAAATTGTATCAATTGTATCAAAATTGAGTATCCCTAAGAGGGACGTATTTGTAATATATTTTTGACAAAGTTTTAATAAAATAAAATCCTAATTTCTTGTTAAATTCATTGTTGTCCATTCTTTACTACTTTAATACTCGATTTCAATTGATGCACTAGTTAGGTGTATGCTTTTTAGATCGTTACAGAGATCTAGGTTTAAATCTTGGAAAACTATACATGGACAACACCGAATATTTGTTGTAATACCACTATATGGTAATAATGTAATATGGGTGGGGTCCATTTCAATCCCATATAACCCTTTTTAAAAAATTATAAATTTTACCAGTCTAAATGTTAAGAGAAAAATGTCGATGCCCTCTTTTGAGGGTAATTGCTTTTGATGGTGATAGATAGTCATTGGTCTCCAAACAAGAGAATAATTATATATATTGAGAGAGAGAGAGAGAGAGAGAGAGAGAGAGAGAGATGAGTGGTGGATATTTTCAATCTAACTTCATTATAAATTAAAATATTTGACATTAAAAAAGATAAGAATATTAATTTTTTTTTTAAATGGAAAAATATGTATATGTACTAATAATATAGAAGATATTATATTTTAATAGTTAAAGGGAAATGGATCAAGATATTAAAAAAATATAAATCATCATTTTATCATGGTCTATTCCATTTAAGTCACTCATTATTCAAGAACTTATATAAGTAGATCACATTTTCTTTTTATACAAGAGTTGGATCATTTTTCTATAAGCCTACTCACGCGAATATAATAATCCTTTTTCTTTTATGGATCAATACATTTAACAATACCAAGTCATCATTGTGGTCTAATTCATTTAAATCACTCACTATTATAGAAATCATATAAGTGGATTACATATTTTGCTTTATACAAGATTTGGATCAATTTTCTTTGTCTACTTGTATGAATTCAATAATTCTCTTAAATGACTAGAAAACAAGATCAGCCAACACAATATGTGTGTGTGGGTACATGCATGTGTTCATATATATGATGATAATAATTAAAATCCTTACATAATTTTATATCCTTTGTTCATGTACTTTTTTCGTTGATACAAAAGCAAGTCTTTTGCTATAATTTATTACAAGTATTATAGAATATATTATTAATTGTATGTTATCTCTTCCTTTCTCTTCTTAGTGATTTTTTTTATTATTGGGTGCTCCTAAAGTATAATGGAAAAATTTGGCAGTTTATTTATAAGTGAAAACAACACTTCCTCTAGTTTAGTCATATAAAACTTGAGTGGATCTAATTGGGTTTGGTGATAAAGTTTTGGTATTTTAGTTTGCAAGTCTAAAGTTTGAATTTGAATGGTAAAATATCCCTTCTAGTAAATTTTAATGAAATAACTTTTAAAAATAGTAATTATAACAATGAATTCTAGGAATATAACAAGAAATACAACATACACAAAAATATTCACAATAGAATCAAATTCTAAAACAACAAATTCCAATTGAGTATAATAGATCTTGATTTTAGGTCTCAAAATAATCTAAGACACTTAACGAGGGAACCATTTATTAGCTACTAAGAGAGAACAATGTCTTTTACATGCACCATAGGCAATAGAAATTAAACAAACAAATGCTGATCCAACTACCTCATAACTAACAAAATAACAAAATATAACCATAATGCTCAAGGGATGACTATCCTAACCTATGTGACTATGCTAACAAATAATTATATCCAATGTGGCTATATTAGGATCATCACATAGCTTATCCCTAAAAATCATTTATCCTCAAAGATAATTTTTATGGAAAATTGTTTTGGTGCCCGCGTTGCATCTGCTTCAAGAAGATCTTACCACTTAACAAGAATCTCTTGCACATGACAAGTCCACGTATTATAGATTCACAATTACAACATTGATTATGGATTTAGGTCAACCTATTTTTCTTTATTCAACTTTAAAATATTTGTTTGGGATTACACCTTCTAATCAAGTACCTCATTAAGATAAGAAATAGGTAAAACATAGTGTATTTTTAGGTTGGAAGAAGCTCCACTTAATATTCTACCTCCTCTATCTAGAAAATCACCTTGTCAGGACCATAGAATCTAGGTGCAAGGCCATATCACCATATAATTTTATTATATGGTTGAAGTTATAAAAATACCATATCACCGATCTCAAATTATCATTTAGAATGGTTTTAAATCTTGTTATTTTATATTATTTTGGGCTTGATGAATACTATTCTTAAGGATATATAGGATTGTCCAATGTTCTTCGAGGAAATCATCCACCTAAGTCACATGAAAATATCCTAAAATTTTTTTTGCCAAGGATGGTGATTTTTTACCATACACCATAAAGAGGTATATCCTAGTGGAAAATTGATAAGAATTATTATACAATCATTCTTATTATGGAAGTAGTTTAACTGATTACTACTGTTTCTCTTGGGTAAAACTTCACAAATATGTACCTAGGAACTTGGTCACTATTTTTATTTGACCATCTAATTGAGGGTGATAGAAAGATATCATATTGATTTGAGTACCACTATGAGTGGAAAACTCCCTCTAGACATTGCTAATGAAAATAAGATAATAATTATAGACAATAGACTTGGGCATATCATACATTTAGAAACCTGAATCAAGGAATACATTGATCATATTGCTAGTGGTGAAAGGACACTGCAAGAGATAAAAATGGGTATAATTGGAAAGTCAATTTACCAAAACAATATATCTATGTTTCCCTCTATATTGGGAAGACCTTCAATTAAATTAATGAATATGTGTCTCCACTGGTAATCTAGAATATAAAGTTGCTACAAAAATCCTTGAAGATTAACTATTTTACCCTTATTCATTTGGCACACCCCACATTCTACCATAAAATTATTGATATTAGCATTCATTCCTTTCTAAGAAAAAGGCTACATAAACCACTAATAAGTTTAAAAAAAACTAGAATATCCTATCGAGGTAGAACCATGTAACTATTGAAGAATACTATTATTAACCTAGGTAGACTATTAAGATAAATATGGTTATTCTTCTTGAGAATATTGTCATACTAAAATAACAAGGGATTGGGTGGGTTACTAGCCTCAACATCATAGCTCAATCTAACATTCTCAATATCAAAATCCTATTCATCTCAAATCTAGGTGATCCATTAGGATAAAGGGCTAAAGATAGCATAGACAATGATAGAATATTCATACTATGAGAAAGGCCATTTGTCAGCACATTCTCCTTTCCTTTATTATATTTAATTTTGAAGTCATAACCCAAACTCTAGGTCAACCATTTGGTTTTTGTACAAGAGAGATGTTATTCCAAAATGCACTTGATGCTATTATAGTTTAATAATAATATATTTCCCTAGCAATTATGGTTTCTAGTTTTCTACTACATGCAACATGGCTAACATCCTCTTTGTATATGTGAACAACCCATATTATTAATGGAGACTTGTTTGATCTTAAAATATAGGGGATGACCTTCTTGTATAAAAATAATATCATTCAAGGGTGGTGCATGTATCTTGGAGTAGTTATAATAAGGGTGATTCAAATAGCATTATTCAAGAAATTGAAGGTTATATAATATTACTGAATTAAATATAGTCATTTTATTAGCGGGAGTTATCAAGGGAGCTACAATATTCCCTATAATTCTCGACAATTTTCCTATAATACCAAGTGAGACCTTAAAAATACCTAAAAATCTTAAGAAATTCAAGCACAAGTCAATATTACATGTCCTTGATCTTGTTAAGATTCACCTTCATACCTTAAACAAACACTATGTGACCAATATACTCTAGCTCAGACACACCAAAGAAACATTTAGAGATTTTGACATAATTATTTCACTCTAAAAGTTGGAACATCTATTTCAAATGATGTAAATAGGTTTCCCACAACTTACTATAGACGAGGATGCCATCAAGAAATACCAACACAAATTTATAAAGGAGAGGATAGAAGATATAATTCATTAAACTATCGAAAGTGGAAAGGTAATTTTTAAAAGCTAAAGTCATGATAAAAAATTCATAATGACCCTTATATAGAACAAGTTTTAGGAATATCCTCCTCTCTAACTCTAGTTTAATGAAACCTAGAACATAATTCTAGCTTGGTAAAAAAATTTGTACGATATTATTCATCCAAAAAATCATTAGCAATAGGAATAGGAAACTTATTTTTATCATGGTCTTGTTGAATGGTCTAAAATATGCGTATATTTGTCAAGAATTTTTATTGCACTTGATCATGACTATCGAGTATGAATAGGGAATGGTTCTAGAAAATATGATACTTTTTTGCAACATCTCCTAAACCAAATTCTCAATTTCTATCTTCCAATATTTAGAATAGTAGCAAGGACATGGATTAAGTAGATGACTACTTAGACTAAGGTGACTAAGACCCTTGGGTTTTATAAAAATCTAATCATATTTATTGAGAAGAGGTTTCATTTTAGAAGGAAGAATAGAAGGTGATTGTTCAATGGCCATGACTTCCATGTAATAGATATAGGAAGACATACCCTTTTTACCCTTATTTAATAGCATTTCATCTTGTGGAAGCTAACAACCTTATAGGGTGGAGGTTACAAACCCTATATATGGATGACCTTGTCATCTTTAATCCATTGCACATAAAACTGCTACAAGTTCAAGGTAATATCCCTAATTCATACAACCATTGAGCTCCAAGAAGAGCATTTACACTATCCCTAACTGGAAAACAATCTATTTTTTTTTCCTAGCTAACTATTTGATTACATAAACAATGCCAAAAAGAGATAGTTAAAAATTTGTTGCATCTTACCTCATTTTCAAAGACATACCAATCTTGTATATGGTAACTAGAATATCTTATTTTATTTATGAAATTGATGTTCATGATCACATAAGTAGATTTCAGTGTAAATTTATTATCATTAGTGTCAACTATCTTCCCATAGTTTGCAAATTGCACCTTCCTATAGTTTGGTGAAGGTGACTTGAAAACTCAGTTGTAAACACCCTATTCAATTTCCCATATCAAGCATGTATACTTGTAACATAGAAGGGATGCAAGCTCACTCTAGATGTGATAGCTTAATATCTAACTTGCATTAATTTTATAGATAAACTCAAATTAAAGCAATCAATTTTCCATAAAACTAATGTATTGTATTATCTTCTACAAACTAAAAAATAATTGTTAGTTCTATCAAAAATAAGAATTTTCATAACATTAGTTATAGAAAAATAGATGGAAAAATATACATAGATGAGTCAATTGGGTGACTTATCAAAATGCATCCTTACAATCCTTACTACTTATTTTGGTTTCTTGTTTTAAGATAAACTTAGGACTATAACAACATATGAATTTTAATAACTCTTTTAATAATCCAAGGTAGCATTTTTATCATCATATTTAATTTTTATTTGTGGGCTTAGCCCCACTTCTAGTTAACACTTATGATATTTATTTTTAGTTTTCCATTTTGATATGCCTTTGGGTTTCATTTTCTCTTTATTCTTGTTTTGAGGGTGTCTCCTTTTTTTATTCCACCAACACATTCATACTCATCAATCTCTTTATTTTTTCTAGGTAGTTCATGATGAGACGTTGCACCAAGATCTAAAGGTTTCTTCTATGCATAACTAGAATAAAATGACCATGTTCATCACCTACTAATAGCTAGAAGGTGAACAAGGTTTCAATTTAACATTTAAGCAGTCACGCATAAGATGTATACACACATAAGAACCAAGGTAGAGTGAAATTAGCCATAACTCTATGTATATAATATTTATTTACAAAAAGAGGTTTGAATGTTGTTAAGAAAAAAAATCAAAGCTCAAGTCCAGGCTATACACAAAAGAAAAGTGAAAGGAAAATATACAAAAGGATAGGCACTAGGCTCGAGCAAGTATTTTTTTTTATGCCTAGCAAAACCACTATTTATTAGCAAAACTAAGGTGTTTTTGCCTCAAAATTTGTATAAGAAATTTAAAATTCTATCCTCAAATCAAGCAAGGGGCTAGTCCATATTCAATGTTGATGACCTTGAGGTCTCCAAAATTGGAAAATAGAGGAATCACCTTTTAAACAAGGAAATATTGTGGGTCAAAGAGTTAGTGACAAAAATACATTGGTATTTCCCATGGTTCTCCTCCCCCATCACAACCAACACATTAACATTGTCGAATCCTTTATCCAAACCATTTGAGAGAGCAGAGAGTGGATTGACCACCGACTAAACGAGGTGGGATATTTGATCTTTAGAGGATTTCCCTTGAAAATTTCATTTGACTTCAACATTGTTATGGAGGCGTTTGGGTGGGAAAAGCACAAATATACGGGTGGAGCTTCTAGAATGAGTATCGAAGGAAGAATTTACATGACAAATGAAGCCCCTAAAAATGTGACTTGTATCCCTCGGTTCGGGCCAGCCCTACGGTTTGGGCTTTGGATCTTCTTTGGGAGATCCGAGGTTCAAATCATTGCCTGGGTGAGTGTGTGAGGGTGTGTTCATAAAAAAAAATGTGACTTGTTTTTATAAATAAAGTAACATTTTCAAGATACTACTTTCAACTATAGTTTATCAACATAAAAAATTATGTTATGTTTAATTAATTTTTATTCATTTTTTTTATCATGAATAATAATTTGTAGGGAGGAGGTAGTATCTTGATTGGTTTTCTATTAAGTGTTTTCCAACTTGAGGTCAGCAGTTATAATACCGAGCTTTTTTAGGTCCTCATTACTAAAGTAAATAATTACCAAGATGGGCCAGGTGGAAAACATCCTATATAAAACAAAAATTATAAATCCTCTCAATTGAAAATTATTTTCATCCTTTTTTAATGGAAATTTAGATCCATGTAAGGAGTACCCTAGACTTTACATAGTTATTAGTTAAAATTTCATCCAATAAGTGAAGAGAACTTTGTTTGCTTTAATTAAAAAATTTATTACCTTTGTCATATTTTTTCCAAATTTCGTAGGGGGTACCATTAAAACCAAATTTTGATGAACCTAATTTTTGTGCATTTCTACCTCGCCATAGATTGACACAAATCCTTTATGTTAGCTCCATGGTCACAAGTCCTACAAGAATGAGGTTATCACCTCTGTTTCCACACTTGAGACTTCCTATTATATGCATCATGCCTAAAAAAGATTTATAAGAGAGGTAATAATATGATTCTAAATTTGACCATGATTTTAAGACTTGTTTTTAAAAATTCTATTACTCATTTCAACCCATATATTCCAATAAATAATGTTAATACCACTCCTGCATACAATGTATAATTATTTAGCTTTAAAATAAATAGTCCAATGTTTTATCAACTCTTTCAATTCTAAAGGAGCTACCTAGTATATTACCATATTTATGAAGGAATAGCCCCAAATAGTGTAATAAAAGGGACAATGAAGAAGTAAATGGTTTGATGTTTCTACATCATTCTTACAGAAGGCATGCTTAAAAGGTCCACAATATCCTCTTCTTTGTGGACTCTTACCTATAAGAATTTTCCTTTGGATTGCTAACCAAAGGAATTTTAAAGACTTTTGAAGGGTTTCAAGTGACCA
The DNA here is from genome assembly GCA_028583015.1 of Wollemia nobilis. NCBI lineage: Eukaryota > Viridiplantae > Streptophyta > Pinopsida > Araucariales > Araucariaceae > Wollemia > Wollemia nobilis. The sequence continues at coordinate 1,037,599 of JAQPPZ010003077.1, forward strand.
AACATTCTTCTAAAGTAAATCATTTGGGATAAAAAATCAGGATTGCTCTAAATTCTTATATTACAAATTGACTGAACATCCATCTTTTGCTAGATTTGAAACTAGCTCATCCTTTTGTATAAAAATAAGAAAAAATAACTCTTGAAACAATTTTTACTCATCAAATATTTGATTGAGGTCCTCTTCCTTAACCAAGTTGTTAAGAGAAATACCTGACCTAGAATTGTTGCTCACATCAATATAAATTTTAATGTATGAACCTCTACAAGCCAAGCAAGCTCAAGTAAGTGGTTGCCATTTTAAACCACAAATAAGAGGATAAATATTCAACCAAGCATCTATAGACACCTAAAACATGTCATATTGAGGAGATTACCTAAATGGACTCCTTTAGACCATGTAACCCACTTTGGGCAGTCTCACGGCTAAAACAGTGGTTTTCACCACTTAAACAAGGATATTTTCTTTTGCAACCCTAACCGTATCACCTCGATATGGCCTCTAGATTTTGATTGTATCACCCTAAGATGGCCTCCATATTAGGATATTATCCCCCCAAGATGACCGTACCAAAAGCAAAATTTAAAAGAAAAGGTAGGCCAAATGTCGGTTGAAATTACCAATTAACCCCATGCATGATCTTACACTGTGATTTAGCACCTTGCATAAGCCAAAATAGAAAATACGAATGCATTAATCAATTGTATGAAATTATAAAGATAATAATTCATTTTTCTCAATGCAAACTTCCTCTTTGCTTTTTCATGCAAAGGGTTTGTGCTATTATTAGATTTCTTTCAAGAAAACTATATATTGGCATTCACCCCCTCAATTCAAAACCCTAGCTAGCTTATGAAATGAATTCTTGGTTATCTTATGTAATATCCCTAACTCATGATTTTATGCAATGAAGTGTTGCCATTCTCAATCTCCAAAAGCTCTCTCACCATTGAAAGCCATGTTGTTGGATTGCTACAAGGATTGAAGGTTGTGCTTCCACCATTCCACATGAATCAAACATTCTAATTTGGTGAATAATCCTATCCCTTAAGTAGATATCACAGTGCACCAATCCATCGATAAAACTATAGATCAAACCCAAACATCATCCTTGAATTGGCCTCAAATAATAAATCATAGAACAATAGCTATCTCGACCCGATACGACCCATAGACAAGGTCGTCCTACCCTGAGATGACCTCTGGTAGAGATCAATTTATTTACTTTCTTATTTCAGTAGGGTTTAGCATAGCATATTTCTTTCTTTTTATAGTATTTTACATTTTTATTCATGTATTTGATTTGGTTTTATTTTAGTATTCTTTATCATTACAAAGAACCCCATATTGAAGGGCTTTGCACATGCTATTAACTATCTTATTTTCCTTATGTGTAGGTTACAAGTTTCCACAAGGATAAAGGAACTCAAGACCTTGGCATCAAGCCCTCAAAACAATGACCACAAAAAACCTACCTTTTACACTATGGTAGCAAGGAAGATCTCGCAAAGTGCACCCAAATTTTTTATGTTGTAATTCATTGTATCAAATTGGTAGAAAATCCCCTTAGAGGGGATATCATTGTTTTTTTTAAGGGAAAAACCCCTTGCAGGGCTGCCTTTTTTTGAGAGACCATGAACAAGGGGTTCTACACTATCAAAGTCACTCGAGAGTCGCACCCGACCCTGCCCGCACCAACATTATCAATTGGATTTTGGATACCCAATTCAAATTTTTGGTAGGGTGGAGATTTGAACCTGGGACATCCCTTGGAGGATTGCCCTCTCCTCTCCAACTCACCTACAACACCTAGGTTAGGGGATCTCATTGTAACCTCTTTTAAAGGAACAAATATTATTAATAAAAGGGCACCATATTTATATACTATTCTATCATCATTGTTGTGATGTTTATCTTTCACTTATTTTTATTTTGAACGGGTGTACAATTTTCTTGCTATATATATGGTGATCACAGTAGGACCACTTAGTCCCTTTTTAAGCCTCTTTTTGTATTACTGATAAGTTTCTACGTCCTACAGGTACCCAAAAGCAATTGTCTCAGGTCAAAGCAAAGGTAGGACAAAAACAAAGTCAACAATCTACATCGGACGTAGGCTATCAAAGTAAGTTGTTCTGCCCTTATTTTTCGGTTTTCCATAAAGAAAGGTAAATTTTTTCAAATTATAGAAAAATATTTACAAAATATTTTAAGTTTTCAAGTCTCTATCTGTGATTATATTTGGGATAAACAACCTCTATCTATATTAACCTTTGTTCCAAACGGTCCCTGTTTGTGGGCATCTCTGGGTTAGACGACATTTGTCAATAGTCATATCTATATGAGACAACCTCTATTTGCTAATTATTTTGTTTGCTTACTTTTTGTTTGCTTAAAGGTTGGTCATTCATATAGGTTGTCTGAACATTAAATGTTTTTTTGCATTAGTGAAAAATCATTGAATGCTCTTTGGTTTATTTACTTTTGCAAATATTAAAAGGAACCCCACACACTACACGATCTATTGTAAAAATTTATGATTTGGATTTCATCACCAATCATTTATCGAGACCAATAATAATGGGCTTCATCTCCATTTGTTGACTCTCACCATAGCAACCATAGTAGCCCCAAGCGAATGGCTTTCTAGATTTCATCATCGATACTCTACTTTTGGGTGCACCCAAAGTAGGAAGGATTAGCAAGCCCCTTTACCATAGGGCTTATCAAATAATTAGTGGATGCAGCTATCATTCTTGTTCATGCCCTAAATGCATGGGTTAAGTGAAAGCATGGGTATGTTGGTAGAAAAATATTAGACAACACAACCCCTTCTAGAAGCCACTTTTTGTCATTTGAGTTATATTCCTCGATAGGGGGATGTGTTCAAACTACCTTTAGTAGATTTTTATTTTTTTTACCCTTAGCTTTCATAGGAATAGGGGTTTCAACATCAAAACACGCTGAAATAGTAATAAGAATCGCAAGAAAAATTTGAAAGAGATAAACATATTTTTTTCTTATTTGTTTCTTTTACTGTTTAGCTTAAATATCATGATAATAACATGCAACCAAGCTCAATCAAGGGCTAGTACTACTAAAAAATTGTAAGAATACAAGGAAAATCTATAAATAAATCTAGAGGATATGGTCATTCCTAAATGGAATCTTGGTTTTTATAGATAATCCAACCTTCAAGAGGTCCCTATTTAGGATGCATCTGTAGGTCCCAAATATTATTAGAGTGATGAAATTCCTAATCAAGATACTTTCTATGCTTTATTTAGATAGAATCCTAAGCACATGGAGGGTATTAGTAGGTTTTTGTCACGCATTCACATATTGGATCACCCTATCACTCAACTAGAGCATGAGAAAGAACATACACCATGGCCAAACCTAGATAATAAAGCCATCCCACTTGATCACACTTGTATGAGTCAAAAATTTGTCCACCTAGATAGATATGACACTCGTCATCCTAGAAATATCATCATGTCAGCTAATGTATTTCTCATAGATGAGGAGGAAGACTTGGATCATCTTCCTACTTGTTATAAAGAGTACTCTACACAAGCAATTTGTGACTCTACACTGCCAAAGTACATAGAGCTTACTTTTAAGCCTAAATATCGTGTTAATACAACTTCCATTGGTCATGGGAATTAGGTGGTCAACCCTTCTAAGGCAGAGAAACAAGCCTAGCACATTCATATTAATACAAGGGCCAACTGACCCCATACATATGATTAGGTGAATCTAGCTCCTAAGACATATGCTAGTAGGTAAGAGTAGTTATACTAGTTATAACTAGATAGACAATAATTAGATCAGCAACACCAATTGAATCAACAAATATTGCACTGACATAGGTTACATCAGCAATGGTTGCACCAAGAACAATTGCAAAAACCATTGCATGAGATGTTTCCTACCCTTAGAACTCATAGGTTATAGGTCCATCAAAGGTGCCTCATGCAAGTTAAAAATCTACCACCTAGGTCAAACTAGAACCATCCTCCTCGTGCACCCATCCAACGACATAGATCTCAATAGTGCTAAAAAAATAATCATCAATGGGAGTATGAGGCCTATAAGGACTTAGAGTCAAATTATTAGGAACAAGAGTACCTTGAGTCACTTTATGAGGACATGGTTGATGACCACAATTAACCACCTCATCCCAATTAACATCTTTTGTCTTCCCCTACTTGAGGAAAAAGGTGGGTAGATGAGATCATATCTCCTAAAGCTTACAAGTTGCTTATAGATTGTATCAATTCATTAGAAAATCAAGCTTTAAGAATGGGTTATCAAAAATCCATGTTGCATCAATTGTGCAACCAACCACTCCACCCTTATGTGTCGTGTCCTCCATATCTTGAGCATTTTGAGATGCTAAAGTTTGACAATTTTAAAGGAGATGAGGATGCTCAAGAGCACATCACAAGATTCATGAATATGTTCTTTCATATTCAAGATGACGATGCCCTTATGCTTAGGAAATTCCTCATAACCCTTGTTGGGCTAGCCTTAGAGTGGTATAATCATTTATCGTGACACAACATACACTCTTTTGAACAATTTGCAAATGTATTCTTGGAATGCTTCTCATTTAGCATCAAGAAGAAAGCAACATTGACTAACCTATACAACCTTAGGCAGTTTGAAGAGGAACCAGTCATGGACTATGGCAAGTGATGGAGATCAACTATTACAAAATTGTCATTTACCTTGTCTATTACAAAGCTAACTAGATTACTTACTAGGAGTTGTTCAAAATAAATTTCACTCTTACAGAAACTCCAATAATAAAACATATTTTAGGAATCCTTAGCTTAGGAAAACGTTATTGAGGACACCAAGGTCCAATAAGGGGAAATCAAGATCCTAAAAAGGAGTGGAACAAGAATTCTAAAGGAAACTATACACAATAAAGGCCAGCTCCAGTGAATCAAGTTGTCTTAAGTGTACCAAGGCCTTCACAACAAGCTACCCCTCAACTACTTAATTATTAGGTGAAACCCCCACCTACGTAGTACAATGCTCAACCTCAGTAGAACCAATGAATAAATTAATAACATCATCCTCCTCACCAATATATGACATTGCCTAAACCATTGGCTTTTATTTTTCATCAATTGTGCGAGGCTAGAGCCATCACTTTACTTGAGGTTTGACAATCAAATCAGAGTAATCCAAAAGGCAAAAAATATAGGGAGGATTTACATTATCTCTATCATTGATAAAATAGTCATGACCTTCAAACATTCTATGCATTTAAAAACCTTGTACAAGATATGATAGAGCGAAATGAGATTCAAATCGATAATCCTCTCATTACGAATAACTAGAATATTGGCATAATCCAAAATTCATTGCCTACGCATGAGATCCAGGTAGAGCAATATAGGTAGGTAAATGAGGTACATACAACCATACCACAATAGGGTTTTGTTGGGATGCTTAACAAATTTAAAATGAACTAAAGATACCCGAACCAACCTACACAACCTATAGGTCCAAATATTATTCCTTAAACATCATAGTCATTGCCACAACCAACACAATTTCAAATACTTCCACCTCACCCGGTGATCATGATAAGAAGTAGACTCAAAAAAAGTCTAAAGATGACATTGGTAAAACTTTCCATGTATGAGCTAATGCAAAAATCAACTCCACATCGAGAGGCTCTAATGGAAATTCTAAAGCAATTGAACTATAACCATAGGACACTAATTATTCCAATAATTTTATGGGGCATGTTAAAAAATACAAGGATCCTATCATAACATTTCATGATGATGAAATCAAACCCATACCTGCTAACATAGTTGATCCCCCACCACATATCATTGCTAGTGTGAATCAGATCCCTTATAAATAGGTCTTGATAGATATAGGTTCCTCCATTAATATTATCATCATTGTTGCACTTCAACATCTTAGTCTTGCATCAATGCATATTGTAGCATCTATATTCACACTTCAATCTTTCAACAACACTCTATCCTCCACTGTTGGTACAATAGTCCTCCCTCTTTAGGTTGGGCTAAATATTAATTCCTACATTGTGCCATGTGTTGGAGGGTGCAATGTAGTACAATATACTACTTGGTAGACTTTAGATCTATGATATAAAGTGCATCCCTTCCATATTTCACCAATTCATCAATTACATCAATGAAGGGTATGTTCATGTAGTTCCTGTATACTTAGAGCCCTTCAAGTTCTATAATATGGTCAACCATCTGCAAGAGTCTACCTTACCTTCGGTACATATGGATACCTAATTATACTATAAAAGGTCCATATCCCTCATAGAATCCATCCACCAATCCATCACCATCACCCCCATCCCAACCATCACCATTGGTCTCTTCTAATATTCCTTCTTCATCATCATATCATCCGAGTAGGAATCCATTGAAGGCACCAATCAACCACATCCCATAATCCATCTCCACCATTTTTGAAGTAGCCCTTCCAACTCCTATGGATGAGGAAGAATCGATTAGTGCCATGGATGTGTTATCCCAACCTGCATCTCCATCAATGTCATCCACTTTCCCGCAGGTCATAGTCCACATGACCAATCCTTGGCTCATTGAGTATTTAGTACAAAATGTTACATTTACTCCCTTCATCAAATCAATATAGGACATAGGTAAACCTCACCAACCACTACTATCCATTGGTACCATTTTCCCTCTAGGATGTCCTCCAAATCATATAAAATTTATCTATGGGGATTTTGACTTTACCACAGAGTCATCTCCTATGATAGAAGATGACGAACCATTCTTAGCAAACATCGGTTATATATCAAATTTGAACTTTGCCTTGAGGTACTTTTATCACTATCATTGGCAAAAAAATTGTCTTAGTCAGTATGAATAAGGTCTTTGAACCCCTTGCCAACCATAGTACCAACTACCTATAGATAGGTTTGGCTTAGGGTATTCTATGAATATGCCAAATGAAATCTTTGCAGACTTGCTTTAGTACCTTACCATAGACTTTAGATATGAATTTGATGAGAATTAATATGTTGATCCTAGCTACGTTCATCTACTAAGTGACCATATTCCCATCACAATGATAACTATGAAGCCTTCTAACTCTTCCAGTGAGGCATCTGAAGAAAACAAGGATGGTACAAGTTTAGAGTATCTCAATCCTAGACATATTCAGTGGCTTAGCAACCATATTCTAATTGATCCTATTTTATCTTCTACTCAAGAGCATACAAGTGGGTGGATCTCAAATGATGTTTCAAACCTAGATAATGATCCTAAAAATGATTGGATCAATAAAGATGATGAGTTTGATCAATATTGTGATAACATGTCTATCAATTCATCTTTCCAAGTATATAAAGCAGTATTTATTGCTTTAGATAGCTCATAGGATGCATCAACTACTATCGAGCACCTTAATGATCTTGATGAATTATATATTATTTTTCCATAGACGGATGCCCATTTGGCAATAACTTCTTCCACCCAAAAATCTAGTTGTTATCCCGCATAGGCCACACCCTATCATTCTTCCACCTTCACAGCCACCCCTGGTGCATCTACATCCCCCCATATTTGATAGAATTTTCCCACTAGAGAATGGAGATCATCCACCAACCATAAATATGATCTCCATTGACCTCACCACACCACTCCACTACCCAAGTGACCCTTCAAAACATTTGCATCTCAACCATGAGGTTGTTGATTTTGATTGCACCATGTTTTTGTCATCACCCTTGAAGTTCTTGCCTTGTGAATAAATTTTACAACCATTTCATTTCTCCCTTGTGTCATCTAAATATGTTTTCCAAGCTAAGATGGAACCTGACAACATGATCAATTCTTCCAATCTAGCTGATGATATCCATTTGATCCCTACACCTCATCAACTTGAGGAGTGATCCCATATGTCAATTGAGGAAACAATTGATGTAGATATCGGTATCGATCCCATAGTTCCTAAAAATATCAAGTTGGGACAAAGCCTATCCCTTTCTAAACAAGAAATTACATAAATCTCTTGATATAGAAGGAGGCTTTTGCTTGGTATTACAAATACATGTTGGATCTCAACCTGAGTTTGGTCATGCACAACTTAACACTCGACCCCAAAACTAAACTAGTCAAGAAAAATCTCCAAAAGATGCATCCAAAAATAGCCTTAATATTTAAATATGAAATTTAAAACTTTTTGGATGCAGGGTTCATTCAACCTATCAACTATCCTAACTAGGTTTCCAACATAGTACCTGTCAAAAAACCAAATAGGAGGATTCACATATGTACTAATTTTCAAGATCTTAATAAAGCAAGTCCAAAGAATGGATCCCCCCTTCCAAATATTGATGTACTCATTGATGTTACTATTGGGCATGAAATGGTGTCCCTCTTGGATGGTTTTTTGGGTTACAACCAGATCTGAGTCAACCTAAAAGATCAACCCAAGATGACTTTCACAACACCTTGGAGGATATTTTGCTATAAAGTCAAGTTATTTGGCCTCAAAAATGTGGGTGCTACCTATCAACGGGCCATGACATACATACTCCATGATTACATGCATAAAATATTGAAAAATTGCGTAGATGACTTATTGGCCAAATCCCTACTACATCATGAGAATTTTGATGTGCTAAGAAAGGTCTTTGATCACCTCATAGAGCATAACATACGACTAAAACCAAAGAAGTATCTTCAGATTAATATATGGAAAACTCTTGGGTTTTATAGTCTCGAAATAAGGAATTGAATTTGATTTAGATAAAGTTAAAGCAATCCTAGAAATGCTTTCCCCAGCCAAGCTTAAGCAGCTTTACAACTTACAACAAAAGATCACATCTATACGATGCTTCATAACACAACTTTCAAATAAATATCGACCAATGAATTGATTGTTGCAAAAAGAGGTCACCTTTAACTAGGATGATAAATTTCAAAAAACCTTTGAAAAAATAAAGCACTACTTGGCATCTTTGCCAGTGCTAGCTCCACCTAGACCAAGTGTGTCATTCTTATTATACATATTAGCCAATGACTTTGCCTTAGGTACCATTTTGGGCCTAGAAGAACGAGGTAAATAAAGAACAAGCTATTTATTACATCAGTCACACCTTGGATAGCTATGAGCTCAAGTATGCATAAGTTGAGAAGCTTTGCTTAGCAGTAGTCTTTGCTACAAATAATATTTGATATTACATGCCAAATCAAATAATGTATATCATTTCTAAATAAAAACCTCTATGACACATAGTGAGTCGAACATATCATAACAATTGTATCACAAAGTGGATAATGTTGTTGATAGAATTTGACCTTGAGTTCATAAGTTAGAAATCTATTAAAGGTCAAGTTATCATTGATCAACTAGCAGAGGCTCCTCTCCAAGATGATAAGCCTCTTACAATTGAGTTACCTAATAATGCAGTATTCACATTATCAGACTCACCAGAACCCAAAGAGCTAGCAAATAAAGCTAATATGACACTATTCTTTGATGGTTCTAAATAGGAGCAAGGGAATGGTGTAGGAATATTTTTTTTCACGTCGCAAGAGGCTCCTATTCATCTTTATTTCAAACTTAATTTCTTGTGCATCAATAACAACGTTGAATATGAAGCCCTTCTTTTGGGTTTTCACACAACTCTCACCATGAACATCAAGAAGCTCAACATCTTTGGTGATTCCTTGCTCATTATCAACCAAGTTAAATAAATTTACCAATGCAATTGTCCAATATTGAAATAATATAAAGCCCTTTTGGATAAGTTATTCACTAAATTTGAATGATATGACATTGAGGCAGTTCCTCGTTCATCAAACCATTTTGTAGATACGATGACTTCCTTAGGATCCTTAATTCTACAGAACCCATTAGATGATGTTATTACTATACAATTCAAAATTCTCTCTTAATATGTAATCTTGCGAGATGCTTCTAAAGATGAGAAATATTTCCACATAATTTATATTGAACCATACCAAGATCAGTTATCTCAAATACATAATTTCTTGAAGCATGCATCCTGAGGGTCCTATGTCCCTAGAGTCCTTTTGAAAATACCATGACCATCTATATCAAGAGCATATCTCAATCCACATTTGTGTGAAATGAGTCACAAAAGGAGCAAGCAGTTCATTTAGTCAAAACTCAACCATATCAATATTGGTTCGCTTAACTAAAGTATATTTTGAAACTTGGTAATATTCCTTCGATATTGTCGCATTCCACCAAATGGACATTCAAGAAAAAAATGATAAAATATGTCTTATTATGATATATATTGTACTATCGAAGCTACGATGGACTTCTCCTTTAATGCTTGGAGCCCCAAAACCCTACTAGGGAAATATCTTAAGCTCATGATGGTACATATGATGGCCATTTTAGTGGTATGGTTATCACTAAGCACATCCTCTAAATAGGTTATTATTGGCCCACCATAGAGAAATATAGTTGTGCTTATGTTTTTTGGACATTTTGAGCTCATTCAGTTGTCATTGATGTCAAGGTGAGAAGTTGTCATTGATGCCAAAGTGAACACATGAAGCTGTCATTAATACCATGGAGTACACCATCATTAACACCAGGAGCAATGCGAAGAGTTGAAGAAAAAGTTATTAAAATATTATTCTACAAGGGTTTTTGTTAAACATCCTGATGGCAGAATTAAGGTTTTTATTAAAACCATGGTGGCAGAATAATCTTCATCAAATCAGTGGAGTACAATTTGAAGGTTTAAATTTTATCCCAAGGAAGGCTTTAATTTTATTAAAGTCAAAGGTTTATAAATATAATTTATAAAATTTAAATTCTATTAGAATTTAAATAATTTATAAATTATAAAAGGTTTTAAAATGCATCGACGTCATCGAATTAAATGGAGCACCGACGTCTAAGGCATAAGGTGAAATCATGTATAAATAATATGCCAAGAGGCATTCAAAAGTTATCCCTCTTCGAATTAATTTTCATGCGACAAAGCTAAAAGAAATTCGTGCAATCATTGAACGTTGAGGAAGAAGACAAAGAGTTCATTTGTCTTATTAGCACTAGGAAGAAGATGAAAAGGGTGAGTGTAAGGTCTGACCCACATTGGACATGGTGGTCCATTGGTACAGCGCATTTCGTGAGAGCGTTGGGAGTGGAAGAGTCCACGATCGATTCACGTGGACGTTAATTGGCGTGTTCGTCTTGAGCGCCAAGGGGAAAGCTTTTGGTTCATGTTTGGTTTGAGTGCTAGGTGTGGAAGAAAGAGCACGAGGTGCTCGTGGAGTTTCAAATGTGCGTCTAGCGCACGCGGTGGTCAAGTCCATGGCTAGAGCGCTCGCGGAGGCAGAGATTGTGGGTTCGAATCCCACTAGTGGCAAAGGTAATTTTTGATTAAAATTTTATATTGCCTAAATTTTTCTAAGGGGTTATTTGGAGTTATAAGGGTTTATGAAGGATTATTTTATTGATAATTGATTTGTGTTATTTGGAGTTAAAAGAGTTTATGAAAGATTGTTTTATTGAGAAGTGATTTATGTTATTGGAGTTATAAGGAAAGTGGATTTGATTTTTGCCAAAGTTCTTTTTGCCATTAAATTTGATTTAAAGAGGTTTTGAGTTATTTTGGTGGATGTTGAATTTATTTTTAGTTGGGAGTTTATAAGGTGTTATTTGATAAATATTTTATGTATGTTGATGGTTGTTTTTGAAAGGTGGAGTGATAAGGTGTAATTGAGTATTTACATTATATTGTGAGAAAGATTTATCTTCTAACCTCTTTGAGCTTGGCATAGAAGTGTTTGTGGTTGTGACAGATTTATGAGATCCCTTCATCATCAATAAAAAGGTATGAGCACATTCTTCCATAGTTGAGTTGATTGATTGGTTTTCTGGAAAATAAGTTTGGAGTGAAAAGGACTTGATTAGGGTTTCCTATTGAGTGTGTTGAGTTAATGCTTCAAGGTTTTCTGGAATAAAGAGTTGTTAAAACCTTGTTTTATAAGCATTGTTGTTGAAGTGAGTTGTTGTGTAAAGAACTTGAACTAGGGTTTGAAAAGAACATGAGTATCATTGTTATGTGAGATTTGTTGTTGAGCATTATTGGAAATATTTTGAGTGAAGTGTTCATATGCTTGGACTAGGGTTTGTGAGAAAGGGGTGTTTCATTGAGTGATTGGTTGAGTAGAGTTGATTGAGCCTAGTCAAGTGGATGTGTGAAGTGATTGTTCAAGTTCCATAAAACAAACTATTCTATATTCTGAATTGAGTTGAGAAAGTAATTGAGCATTGTGATAAGTGTAGAACATATTGAGTCTCTAACAATTCTCTTTATGTTTCTATGATATTGGACAAGTTATGTGTGGACTTGTTGAGCAGATTTGAGCAAGTTCTATGTGGACTTGTTGAGCATATTTGAGCAAGTTCTGTGTGGACTTGTTGAGAATATTTGAGAAATTTTATGTGGACTTGTTGAGCATATTTGAACAAGTTCTATGTGGACTTGTTGAGAATATTTGAGGATAGAGTTTGGTGCAGATTTGAGGATAGATTTGTGCTAGACTAGAGATAGAGATTGAGAAGATTTGTGCTAGACCGAAGGACTAAGTTTAGTATAAATTTGAGATAGATATTTGGAGGTGATAGAGTAGAGAGGATAGTAGTCTCTAGTGGATAGAGATCCATCATCCAGGGCAGTGAGGATAGGTCTTCTGAGTGGGGACAAGAGTCTTCAGTGGAGAGAGATCCACAAGCCAGTGTAGTGGAGGTAGTAGTCTTCTAGAGGAGCACCAACCAGAGCAGAGGAGAAGGAGTTCTCCTATGGATAGAGATCCATGAACTTGATTTAGGGGATCAACATCTCCTTTGGACAGAGGTCCATAAACATTGTAGGGAAAGGATTCCCAAGAGAATTTATTTGAGAAAAATTTATAAGAAATATTTTCTCCGTGGAAGTAGCCATCATTGGGTGAACCACATAAAAATCATGTCTCTCATGTGTGTGATGCTTTGTGTGATGTTTACTACTTTAATAATGTTGATGCTATTATTTGGATTAAAAAGCAAAAAATTTTATTGTATACTGTTCACCCCCTCTCAGTATAAGCACATGTTCTTCAATTGGTATCAGAGTGGGTCTCTCCATGAAAAGACTAACAACTTGGAGGAGGATCCATCAATAGCACACATGAATTCAAAAAATGAAGAAGAGACTATGTTTGACATAAAAGAAGAATTATTTATTGCTCTCAAAAAATTGGAAAGACTTAGAGAGAAGAATTCAAGCTTGAAGGAACAAGTTCAAGAAGATGAAGAAGCAAGGATGGAACTTATACAAAATCTCATAGAACTCAAGATTAGGGTGGAAGAAGGAAAGAAGATTGAGCAGGACATGATAGATCTATTGAAACAAAATGTGAAATATTGGAAGCAGAAGTTGTCCACCTAAGGAATGAAGTTGAAAGGACCAAGGTACTACAAGATGCAGAATATGAGAAACAGAAAGAGGAATCAAGTCTTCAAAAAGTAGAAACCTCAAACAAGGATAAGCAAGCAAAGGAGAACCCTGGATAAGAGTTAATCACAAGAGGAATATTACTTCACCACAAACTCCAAGACATCCAAATAGGTTACATAATTTCTTCCATGGTCATTGCTTTTCTTGTAATAAATATGGTCATAGAGTTGTACACTCATGCAAGAAACAATGTCAATAGAAATTTCAATTCCTTTGCACCTCTCATGGATGATGATATTATATGTTACAAATGCAATAATTTTGGGCACAAGGCTAGATGGTGTAAAATGATATTTCCTGAGTCTAGAAAAGCAATTTCAACAACTAGGAAAGATGAAAAGGAAAATGTTAAGGCTAGATCAATGTTAGTTCAAACAACCCTTCATGCTCAGGATAAAGAAGAACAATGGTATCTTGATAGTGGTTGCTCTAGTCACATGATAGGAGACAAAGACAAATTCATTGTACTAAAAGAAACAAATAGAGGATCTATAAGTTTCGGTGATAATGGATCAACAAGGATTGGTGGAAGAGGAACTCTAAGTTTAGATAATGGGAAAACAAAAATAGAAAATGTATTGTATGTTAAAGGGTTAAAACACAACCTACTGAGTATAAGTCAACTTTGTGATCAAGGGTACATGGTTACTTTCCATCCAGATAGATGTGAGATAAGAAAATTAGAAACTAGAAAAATCATTGCCAATGCAAGAAGAACCCCAAACAACTTATACATGCTCAATGAGATCAAAGGGGAAAAGTGCTTTCTATCACAAGAATATGAGAGTTGGCTATGGCATAGAATATTGGGTCACTTGAATTTTGACAACATAGTCAACATAAGCAATAAACAGGCGGTCAAAGATTTACCCAAAATAAGAAGACCTCAAAACATAATATGTGCACCCTGTCAACATGGAAAGCAAACTAGGACAACCTTTAAGTCAAAAGGATATATGTCATCTGAGCCATTGAGCCTAATACATACTGATCTATGTGGTCCTACCAGAACACAAAGTATTCAGGGTGATAGCTACTTTATATTGTTTATAGATGATTATTCCAGAATGGTTTGGGTGGCCTTCCTAAAAGAGAAGTCAGAGGCCTTTGAAAAATTCAAAGCATTTAAGGAATTGATTGAAAATGAAACTGGAAAAAGGATTAAGTGTCTGAGATCTGATAGAGGAGGAGAATTTACTTCAAATGAATTTGTAGAGTTTTGTGAACAACATGGGATCAAGAGAGAGTACTCAGCAACAAGAACTCCTCAACAAAATGGGGTAGTTGAAAGGAAAAATAGGACTATTGAAAACATGGCTAGAGCTATGTTAAATGAATCTAAGCTATCAGATGGTTTTTGGAGAGAAGTTGTAAACACAACAGTATACATAATCACTAGGGCTCAAATGAGGGTAAATCATCACAAGACTCCATATGAGCTTTGGAAAGGAAGACCTGCCACTGTAAAACACTTCAAAATTTTTGGAAGCAAATGTTACATAAGATGGGAAGATCAAAACTTAGGCAAGTTTGATCCAAGATGTGATGAGGGAATTTTTCTTGGTTATTCCACAAGGAGTAAAGCCTACAGATGCTTCAATAAAAGAACACGCACTATGGTGGAAAGTATGAATGTGACAATTGATGAGAAGATAGATTCAAGAGAACCAGTTCAACAAATTGTGTATCAAGAAGATGGATGTTGTCAAGAAGAATTTTGTGAGGAATCAGATAAAGAAGAAGAAGAAACACAAAGACTTCTTCCCAAAACTCCATCCAGGTATGTACAGAAACATCATCCAAAAGAGCAGATCATCGAGAATCCAGATGAAAGATAGACAAGGAGAAGAATAATAAAACCATCTCAACAAGCAAATTTTTCTTTGCTATCTAAGATTGAGCCAAAAGACTTCACTCAGGAAAGTGAGGATAAATTTTGGATTAAGGCAATGGATGAGGAATTAGATCAGATAGAGAAAAGCAAAACTTGGGAACTTGTTCCATGACCAAAGGACAAAAATGTGATCGACACAAAATGGGTATTCAGAAACAAGTTAAATGAAGATGGACAAGTGGTCAGAAATAAAGCAAGGTTAGTATGCAAAGGTTATGCACAGGTAGAAGGAATTGAATTTGATGAGACATTTGCTCCAGTTGCATGGCTTGAAGCTATAAGGATGTTTTTAGCTTTCTCAAGTTTCAAGAACTTCAAGGTATATCAGATGGATGTCAAGTCAACATTTCTAAATGGTGTTCTAGAAGAAGAAGTTTATATTGAACAACTAGAGGGATTCATACTAGCAGATAAACCAGATCATGTATGCAGATTGAAAAAGGTATTGTATGGTCTAAAGCAGGCTCCGAGAGCATGGTACTCAAGATTGGATAAGTATCTTCAGGAACAAGGTTTTAGAAAAGGAATAGCAGATAGTAATTTATATATCAAAAATGAAGGGAGTGATCTACTAATAGTGGTTGTTTATGTTGATGACATAATATTTGGGGGAAACAATGATAAGATGTGTAAAGAATTTTCTAAGAACATGCAAAATGAATTTGAGATGTCTATGCTTGGTGAATTGTCCTTCTTTCTTGGACTTCAGATTTCACAATCAGAAAGGGGAGTGTTTCTCTCACAAGCCAAGTATATAAAAGAAATGTTAAAGAAATTCAGGTTAGAAGATTGTAAACCGGTAAGTACCCCCATGGTCACAGGATGCAAGTTGAGTAAGGATGATGAATCTCTAGAGGTAGATCAGAGATTATACAGATCTATGATTGGTAGTTTATTGTATGTTACAGCTACAAGACCAGACATTGTACAGTCAGTGGGATTAGTGGCAAGGTTTCAGGCAACACCTAAGGAAACACATGTGGTAGCAGTAAAAAGAATTTTTAGGTATCTAAAAGGGACTATGGATTTTGGGCTTTGGTATCCCAAAAGTGATAGTTTTACACTGACAACTTATACAGATGCAGATTGGGCTGACAACATTGATGATAGAAAAAGCACAAGTGGAGGAGCATTCTTTCTTGGAGAATGTTTAGTCTCTTGGTTAAGTAAGAAGCAGGTTTCAATATCTTTATCTACAATAGAAGCAGAATACATTGCAGTAGTAGCCAGTTGTACACAGGTGTTATGGATGAAGAGAACTCTAGAAGACTTCAAGATAAAGCATGATCATCCTATTCCCATACTATGTGATAATACAAGTGCTATAAGTATCTCAAAAAATCCAGTAATGCACTCCAGGACAAAGCACATTCTGATTAAGTACCATTTTTTGAGAGAACAGGTGATAGATAAATAGGTCAGGTTAGAATATGTTACCACAAAGGAATAGATAGCAGATATTTTCACTAAGCCACTTTCAAAGGAAACTTTTGAGTATCTACGAGGAAAATTGGGAGTGAGACTCCCACCCCAGAATTAACCACCTCAAGAGAAGGTGGGGGAGGGGCTAAGCTAAGAGGCTCATTCTTAGCCCCGAGCCCCAAAGGTGACCCTTTGCCATTGATGTCAAAGGGGGAGATATTTGAGTAAGGGGGAGAGATTTGATATTTGAGAAAAGAGGAGAGAGCAATGATCCAGGGGGAGCAGAATAAAGGAAAGGTCAAGTTTTTGGTAAAAGGAAATTGGGTTGCCATCAATGACAAAGGGGGAGATTGTTGGACATTTTGAGCTCATTCAGTTGTCATTGATGTCAAGGTGAGAAGTTGTCATTGATGCCAAAGTGAACACATGAAGCTATCATTAATACCATGGAGTACACCATCATTAACACCAGGAGCAATGCGAAGAGTTGAAGAAAAAAGTTATTAAAATATTATTCTACAAGGGTTTTTGTTAAACATCTAATGGAGAATTAAGGTTCTTATTAAAACCATGATGGCAGAATAATATCAAATCAGTGGAGTACAAGTTGAAGGTTTAAATTTTATCCCAAGGAAGACTTTAATTTTATTAAAGTCAAAGGTTTATAAATATAATTTATAAAATTTAAATTCTATTAGAATTTAAATAATTTATAAATTATAAAAGGTTTTAAAATGCGCTGACGTCATCAAATTAAATGGAGCACCGACGTCTAAGGCATAAGGTGAATTCATGTATAAATAATATGCCAAGAGGCATTCAAAAGTTATCCCTCTTCGAATTAATTTTCATGCGACCAAGATAAAAGAAATTCATGCAATCATTGAACGTTGAGGAAGAAGACAAAGAGTTCATTTGTCTTATTAGCGCTAGGAAGAAGATGAAAAGGGTGAGCATAAGGTCTGACCCACATTGGACATGGTGGTCCATTGGTACAATGCATTTTGTGAGAGCATTGGGAGTGGAAGAGTCCATGATCGATTCACATGGACGTTAATTGGCATGTTCGTCTTGAGCGCCAAGGGGAAAGCTTTTGGTTCACATTCGGTTTGAGCGCCAGGTGTGGAAGAAAGAGCACGAGGTGCTCATGGAGTTTCAAATGTGCATCTAGCACATGTGGTGGTCAAGTCCATGGCTAGAGCGCTTGCAGAGGCAGAGATTGTGGGTTCAAATCCCACTAGTGGCAAAGGTAATTTTTGATTAAAATTTTATATTGCCTAAAGTTTTTCTAAGGGGTTATTTGGAGTTATAAGGGTTTATGAAGGATTATTTTATTGATAATTGATTTGTGTTATTTGGAGTTAAAAGGGTTTATGAAAGATTGTTTTATTGAGAAGTGATTTATGTTATTGGAGTTATAAGGAAAGTGGATTTGATTTTTGCCAAAGTTCTTTTTGCCATTAAATTTGATTAAAGAGGTTTTGAGTTAATTTTGGTGGATGTTGAATTTATTTTTAATTGGGAGTTTATAAGGTGTTATTTGGATAAATATTTTATGTATGTTGATGGTTGTTTTTGAAAGGTGGAGTGATAAGGTGTAATTGAGTATTTACATTATATTGTGAGAAAGATTTATCTTCTAACCTCTTTGAGCTTGGCATAGAAGTGTTTGTGGTTGTGACAGATTTATGAGATCCCTTCATCATCAATAAAAAGGTATGAGCACATTCTTCCATAGTTGAGTTGATTGATTGGTTTTCTGGAAAATAAGTTTGGAGTGAAAAGGACTTGATTAGGGTTTCCTATTGAGTGTGTTGAGTTAATGCTTCAAGGTTTTTTGGAATAAAGAGTTGTTGTTAAAACCTTGTTTTATAAGCATTGTTGTTGAAGTGAGTTGTTGTGCAAAGAACTTGAACTAGGGTTTGAAAAGAACATGAGTATCATTGTTATGTGAGATTTGTTGTTGAGCATTGTTGGAAACATTTTGAGTTGAGTGTTCATATGCTTGGACTAGGGTTTGTGAGAAAGGGGTGTTTCATTGAGTGATTGGTTGAGTAGAGTTGATTGAGCCTAGTCAAGTGGATGTGTGAAGTGATTGTTCAAGTTCCATAAAACAAACTATTCTATATTCTGAATTGAGTTGAGAAAGTAATTGAGCATTGTGATAAGTGTAGAACATATTGAGTCTCTAACAATTCTCTTTATGTTTCTATGAGATTGGACAAGTTCTGTGTGGACTTGTTGAGCAGATTTGAGAAAGTTATGTGTGGACTTGTTGAGTAGATTTGAGCAAGTTCTATGTGGACTTGTTGAGAAGATTTGAGAAAGTTTTGTGTGGACTTGTTGAGCAGATTTGAGCAAGTTCTATGTGGACTTGTTGAGCAGATTTGAGCAAGTTTTGTGTGGACTTGTGGAGCAGATTTGAGCAAGTAGAAGAGTGGAAGAGTTTGGTGCAGATTTGAGGATAGGTTTGTGCCAGACCAGAGATAGAGATTGAGTAGATTTGTGCTAGACCGAAGGACTAAGTTTAGTGCAGATTTGAGATAGAGCTTTGGAGGTGACAGAGCAGAGAGGATAGTAGTCTCCAGTGGATAGAGATCCATCAGCCAGGGTAGTGAGGATAGGTCTTCTGAGTGGGGACAAGAGTCTTCAGTGGAGAGAGATCCACAAGCCAGTGCAGTGGAGGCAGTAGTCTTCTAGAGGAGCACCAACCAGAGTAGAGGAGAAGGAGTTCTCCTATGGATAGAGATCCATGAACTTGATTTAGGGGATCAGTATCTCCTTTGGATAGAGGTCCATAAACATTGTAGGGAAAGGATTCCCAAGAGAATTTATTTGAGAAAAATTTATAAGAAATATTTTCTCCGTGGAAGTAGCCATCATTGGGTGAACCACGTAAAAATCATGTCTCTCATGTGTGTGATGTTTACTACTTTAATAATGTTGATGCTATTATTTGGATTAAAAAGAAAAAAGTTTTATTGTATACTGTTCACCCCCCTCTCAGTATAAGCACATGTTCTTCAATGTTAGGAAGTGCATTAAATGTCAATATCTTGCCAATTTATCACACATACCTTCACATGTCTTACAACTGATACATTTGTTATGGCATTTTTTACAGTGGGGTTTTGAATTAATTGGAAAAAATTTTACCCCTTCATCAGACCTTCACGTGTTTATTCTAATGGCCATAGAATTTTTTATCAAATGGGTGGAAGGAATTCCTCTTCCCACTATGACTGGACCTTGCATCATGGATTTAAAACTACATAACATCATATATTGTTTTGTTATCCCATCAAATATCATCTTAGATAATGGACCTTCATTTACAAACAAGGATATGAGAGCGTTGTGCACCAAGTACAACGTTCAATATATCTTATCAACACCCTATTATCCATAGAGTAATGGTCAATTAGAGACATTAAATAAAATAGTTATTGCCATTCTTAAGAATATTGTCAAGGATAATCACAAATATTGACACCTTCAACTACCTCTTGCATTATGGGCTTATAGAACTATCATTTGGATTCCAACTGGAGAAACTCTATTTTCACTAGTATATGGTATTGAAGCCATTATGCCATTGGAATTATATATTCCTTCATTCCGCATTGCTTTACAAGATTTCATTGATTATGACACTATGTGAAAATCTCGCCTTGATCAATTTACCCTTCTTTATGAAAGGCACATTAATGCTCTTGAGCATCTTCATGTTTATCAAGATCACCTTAAACAATATTATGATATGAAATTCCATCTTAAGATCATTAAAATTTGGGGATCTTGTGATTAAATAGAACCAAAAAAATTCAAACTTGTCACCCCACTTGTAGGACAAATTTATGGTAAACTATTTAGGCCCTTTCATCGTCACACAGAAGATAGGGCCAGAGACTTATCATTTAGATTCTCTCAAGGGTGTTGAGGAACATGAGCCCCTTAACATTATCCACTAATAGGTACTTCATGCATGACACACATTGCATCAAAAGAAAAGAAAAGTAACAAAAAAACAACAAAAACAAAAAATCACAAAAGTATTGCATTGTTTACATCATCTTGCATTGCATATCACTACATTTCATTGATTAATTACATTAGGAATATTAATTTGTTGCACTCGTATTAGATTGTGTCACCATACATTCATTATCACTAGTTGCATTTCATAGAGCACCATTCTTGTATGATTGTCATGAGTCTTAATCTAACATTTTCCATCATTATCATTTGTACTTTTTCTTGTGATATTTTGACTATTAATGGGTCCTCGTAAGATAGGGTAGATATCGAATTACCATAAACAATGATGTTTATATGGCCACTAACTATTTTATGCACACCTCTTAGTTTTCAAAAGTTCATAAGGAAAACACACACATCTATCACATCATTTACATCCACATTCCTTGACCTAGGTGTTTGTGTATTTCCCCTCACCTAGTAAGTTGTTATAGGGTGTTCACTAAGGTCTTTTTATCATTCAACCATTCCTAGTTTTATTTTTAGATTTTGTAGAAATCTATCTTGATTTTTGAATATAGGGTCTTGCTTTGATAGTACTTTACATATCTCAAAATCACAAACACATATTCACATATTAAAAACTGATTTCGCACAAGAAAATATGAAACTATGAAGTAGTCATGGCCTCTTAAGTGAAAGGTTTACTTTATTATCCTATTAGGGGCATATTCCAAAAGCATAATGAAAACAGTGGTTTTCACCACTTCAAATAAAACAAATAATGTAAACAGTGATTTTCACCATTTCAATCTTAGAAAGAGTAGTAAGGTTGAAGGCAACATTCTCATTAAGGCTCAGTTTGAGTGGTTGAAAATTCAATTCTTCAAAGATATAATTATTGCCACAAAAGCAAAAAAAATATGAAATGAGTAGTAAGGATAAGGTCTAAATTATCATCAGGACTCGATTCGAGTGGTTGAGAATATGATTCCCCAAATCTCTAATTTTATTTATAAACAAATAATAATAAATTAAACTTAAAGTAGTAAGGATAGGATTTTATTCTCATCAGGACTCGATTTGAGTGGTTGATAATATGACTTCCCAAAACTTGAAGACCCTAGAATTGGACTATGCTCATACATGGCACATAAAAAATCACAATATTTTTGAGGTCTTCCACTACAGAGTAGTTGAGTCCAACCAAGTACAAAATCAAGGTAACATAGACCATAGGGTGATCTTAATTAAATCAATGGACTCTAAGAGCCATACTGGCAATGGGATAATCTTATGTGTCACATTAAAAAATTTACAATGCACACACAGGGATATTGAATATCCGGGTCTTCCTAGTAGATTTTTATCTTTAAGATTCATGTATAGCTAGTATACAACTTTTTATTGGTCAAATAAGGTGTTTGAGTCTCATGAAAGCCTTGTTGTTCTCTTATGATCTCACTGTTTCACTTCCATCATTTACATTATGTCATATTACATATGGTTGGGCTTCAAATGTATGAATTTCATAAATAGGCTAACATTTTGATTAATAAATTTTATACATTAAGTATTGCTTACTCTTAGGTTGTTTTACATCTTAGATTCATTCATTATGTTTTACATTAGTTTGCATCATCATATAATTTGAACATCACATACCTAAATACATCTAGGTATACAGTCTAGATCTATAATATCAAAAATATAATACAAGTGCATTTATGCATACATACTACACAATCTAGAGATACATCTAACATTAGGCATTACATCCATACATCACATAATACATAAATAAACACATGATAGGTTAAAATAATAGTAATATCATATATATGGTAAACTAGTACATCATGATACAAAATGTTCATAGGATATAATGGAGTAGGTCCTCGAACCTCACACTCAAAAATAGAAGTACAATACATAAGTCCCTATAAAGTGAGCTCTATACCCCCAATATCACCACCACCCTTGGCCTTATCTCTATGAGGATTTCTTGAACCACTAGTTGTTGAAATATTTGGCCCACCTGTAGACCTAGGAGCTCGTCATCTCACAGAAGGTTGTCTAGACTCGCTACATCAGCTCCAATGAGATCCTCCTACTGAAGAGCAAGTAGGTAGTTGACCACAAATTTTCTTTACCTCATCCTCAAAATATTGAATTTAGGTCTCATAAGATGACTTCGAGCCTGATAATCACCTAGTAACACTCACAAACTATCCACCTCAACTTATAGTCTAGCTACGTCACCTGTAGCCTAGTTACCTATCCCTACCAATTCTTACACAGTTGTTAAGGCTACCACATGAGCTTGTAGAGCATCCCACTATATTATAATAGTTATCCCTTACATCTACAAAGCATCTTACTCTATTATTAGTCTATCAATATTCATCTAAGCACTCTGCACATGAGCCCTCAAAGTATCTCTCTCAAAGAAACCCCTCCATAATTACCTTCTGTTGTCCATCTAGCTCTATAGTGATGCCACCATAGTATCCCACTTTTCCAACTATCATTGTAAGCTCTAGACTTGATCCCTGAGTAGAGCCTCCTAATATTAGGGATACTCATCATCCCTGACCTCACCCTATGGGTCACCTCTCCCAAAGGTCTCTCCCCACACCCCATCCATCTAGTAATGCACTCATCACTCTTTCAAGTCTTCCTCATCCCTTGATCCCTGGCCTACCTCCCCATCGGTCCACCATCCTACTATAGTCGTGTGACCCACAATACATCATAATCTATAATCGTACCTAGGTCTTCTACCATTGGATCTGCCAGTAGTTGATTTGTATCATCACCCATATGCTCAACTTGAGGCCACTCCTTTTGAGTCTTGCCTACATAGTATCGGTATATGATAGGATTTCTAGGTATATCCTGATGCACTATGAACTATCGAGTAACATGAGAATACTGGAAGTACTCTCACTTTGTGTTGTGGCAATCGATCACCCATCGATCATGCATAATCCACTTCATCTATTGATCCACCTTTATCCATGGTATACAATCCTGGTAAGGCCACCATATCAGCTACTCCAACCTTAGTCTATATAAGAATTCAATATAATGTTGCAACATGCCTAATTAAGGGTGAATCTATCCCCACTCTATATATCACCTTAAGTGGATTGCATATCCAATATCTTAGTCCACCATCTCCCTTCGAGTCACCTAGGGTAGCCCATTCGGTCTATCCACCTGAATGTGCTCCCAACCCCAAATTTGAAGAAGGAAACTACAATCCAAACTAGATCGACCTCGCTGGTGGATCTCATAAAGCTCATCCTACAAGTATGCCAATAGTATTATCTATTAGGTCATAATTAGTGGCTCCTCCATCGTACACTTGACTAATTCCTAAACCAGCTTGAGAAGGTTCCATGGGAACCTTACTCCTGAAGAGTTAGGTAGAAGTATGTTTGACATGAGTGAATCACCACTGCATATCTTTTCGATAAGATATTTACATCATACTAATACTCCACGAGCACTCTACCACTATCCAAGATGCATTATGCAATCTCTTAGTCCTTTGTACACACCCTTTGGAGAACTCTACTCTGTTGTACCGCTAGCTAATGTGTGAAGAGATAACAGGGCATCCCTCAATCAAAACATGAAGAATCCTATACACATCATCCAATGTGACTTTCATCTTGCTAGTCAGAAGATGGAATATGTTGGTCCAACTATCCTAGTGATATATCAAGGCCATGAGGTAGCCCTGATCTATAGTCACTCCCTCTAACATTGTAATCTACTTAAGGCAAATAGCCTCAAGCCAATCCCAATTGGCATCAGATAGTGCATCACTTGCTCTCTTATAGATAGTAGGATATCTGTGATGAGCTCTCATGAGCTAAAACAAAATAAAAATACTTCCACAATAAATTCATAGAATAATAATAATAATAATAAAACAAAATGGGTTGCAATCACCAAGTTCATAGGATATAAAACCCCAAAATTGCATAATCTTTCGGTCAAACTCAAATCAATTCATCTTGTTCAATCGACTCATAATTTTCATCAGTTTCCATCTCCTCTATCAACTTGTCGTTTGAGGGGGTAGTCATATAATTACAAAATTCATAATCAAATCAATAATCAAACACTCAATCATGAAAATTGTGTTCATTCAAGAACCATTGCTAAAGATAATCATACCCTTCTTTCTTGGGGTAAATAACAATCAAAAGTTTAAATCAAACACATAACAGGCAACTAAAATTACTTGTTTGTTATACCCCAAAGGTTTACCAAAAATACTTGGTAATATCAAAGCCTAGGGTTTGTAATTTGCCTGAGCCTACCCTTACCATGATCAAATCCATCATTGATTTGAAAGAAATGATTCAAAAATGCATGCTCTTTTCATGATTGGGACATCTTACGTTGATTAGATCAATGGACATCATCAACCATCAATATAAATTTAGGTCATCTATTTTTGCTCCATGTTGTGCTTTCACACAATGCATCCCAAAAAGGGGTATCTATAGACAACTTAAACATATCATACTGAGGAGGCTACCTAAATGGACTCCTTTAGACCATGTAACCCACTTTGGATAGCCTTAAGGCTAAAACAGTCATTTTCACCACTAAAACAATGACATTTTCCTTTACAACCTTGGTCATCTCACCTTGAGATGACTTCTATGTCTTGATTGTCTCACCTTGATATGGTCTCTAGATCAGGGTCATATCCCCTTGATATGACTATGCCAAAAGTAAAATTTGAAATATAAGGTGGGACAACTAGCAGTCAAAATTACTAGTTAACCCTGTGCATGATCTTCCACTGCGATTTAGCACCTTGCATGAGCCAAAATAGAAAAATGAATGAATTAATAATTTGCATGAAATTCTAAAGATAAGCATTCATTTTTCTCAAAATGAACTACCTCTTTGGTTTTTTATGTAAAGGTTTTGTGCCATTATTAGATTTCTTTCAAAAACTCTATATATATTGGCACTCACCCCCTCAATTCAAAACCATAGCTAACTTATGAATTGAATTCTTGGTTATATTGTGTAAGATCCTTAACCCATGATTTTATGCAATGAAGTGCTACCATTCTCAATGATGAGCATAAAAAATGCTCATATTTTGTATACATTTTCTTGATTATTATGCGGTTGTATAATAAGGATTGCATATGTTTATGAATGATTATATAATTATTTGATGAAATTATGCATCTTATCTAATTCGTATGTTTTCAATGTGTTTTTGTGGAATTGTAGTTGATTTAGTCAGATTTGGATCAGACGAGGTCTTTTCATTGACCTGGCACTTTTTTTCTTTCAAAATCAACACAGAGAAGGTAGGCGCCTTCCTCTTCTAGGAAGGCTCCAAGCGAAAGTAGGTGCCTTCCTCTTCCAGGAAGGCGCCAAGGAAATACAAGCACATTCCTCTCTCAGGAAGGATCCAATAGAAGGCCAGCACCTTCCTCTTCCAAGAAGGTGCCAAAGGAAAATAAGCACCTTCCTCTCACAGGAAGGTGCCAATAGGAAGGCACCACTAGAAGGCAAGCACCTTCCTCTCATAAGGAAGGCACCGACAGGAAAGTGCCACTAGAATGCAAGCGCATTCCTCTCATAGGAAGGCACCGACAGAAGATAAGTGCATTCATCTTCTAAGAAGGTGCCAATGGTAGTAAGGCACCTTCCGCATAGATAAGGTGCCCGACATACTTAGGCACCTTCCTCATAGGGAAGGTGCCCCTGTTCTTCACCCGTTGACCAGACAAGCATGACATGGACAATAGAGACTGGTGCAGTTCCAACTCTACATCATGTGGAGTTAAATTGGGGATCACACTGATGTATGAGAACATCATACCAATGCCAAGAAAAGTACAAACCAATTAGTGAGCTTGCCACCATTAGAAATGAATGCCAGTTTTAGCAGACGTCGATCACATTTACCAGATTGTCTTAGTTTAGTCTACAATGAATCGACTATTATAACTTCTTTGTAACAAAAGATCTGTAGGTGTGCTATATAAACACATGCAAACCTCTTTGATAATATATAGAATATTTTGATAGTAAATGTAGAGAGATATACAGAAGAAGCATTGTAATACTTTGATAATTATAATACAGTTCTAAGAGTTTCTAAGTGCATGTTCAGCTTGGAGGAAGCTACTGGATCTTGGGCCCACTCCAAGCCAGTATTTCTTCCCCTATTTTTCCTGTGTTTTCTAGATTAGTTTACCACTTTTATAAGATTGTTTATTGCATTGTTATTTCTAGTATTGCAATAGGTTTATTTCTAGGAATGCGTGAATATTTCCTTTATGTAGAGTTAATTATTTTTACGTAAATTATTGAGGAGTGTATGAATGATTGATGACCATTGAAACACCCCCCAATACTAGAACTAGCGGACTCATCTCAAGTGGTATTGTAAGCAATCTTGTTCAAGACCTTTCACAAGTTTACGAAGATCCCTATGTTGATAAATTAAATGCACGGGCATGTGACAAAAGTAGGAAAGAAGTTAACCTTGTTTGGCCCGTAATATTTTGGCACCATTTTTAGGGAAGTGTCTCAACTAGATATTTACAATACCTGGAAACCTTCCATCTGACCTTGTATGAGTTCTTCAAGAAGAAGAGGACCTGACGGTCGATTTATAAAAACCAATCCACCAGAACCTGAGTTAGCCAAACATTCTAAATTTGAAATAGACTCGCCCGACCCACCACCAGTAATCCATTGGAGTGAGGATCCACACTTTGTGCAAAGTGCCTCCTCATCCCATAAAATTGGGGAAGAGTGAATCATCATAAATCCCCTATTTAATAGAACACCCTTAGAGGAAGCCCTATTGTGGAAAGTTGTAGAAGATCAAACTATAACACTAGACAACCTTAGAGCCTTGACTTAGAAAGTCTTAAATGATTATAAGGCCATAAATACTGCATTAGAGACCATATTTTCTAAAAACAATGCTAACAATGAAGAAGTCTCATCTGGATTTAGTTTCCCGATTGATGAAGGAGTAGGAGATACCAAAATGAAAAACATATCCCCTGCTCACCTTTAGACCTTTAGAGGATACCCAACTGAGGACCCTGACCTATTTTTATTTAAGTTTGATGTCTTATGCAGGTCTATGGACTAAAAATTTGATACACAAAAGCTAAAACTCTTTCCTTCCACATTGGACAATGCAGCTCTACGGTGGTTCATCGGTCTGGGAGACAAACACATTGCCACTTGGGATCAAATGAAGAAGATATTTTTAGATCAATACCAAGATTTTGGGAGAGCAAGAGACTCCAAATAAGAGGTATTGAGCATGACACAGAAAGAAGATGAGTCTCTCGAGGAATACTGGGAGAGATTCAACTTCAATCTTCAATGATCTCCTCACACAAAACTATCTGATAAGTCCCTCAAAAGCATATTTTTGAGAGGACTTCCCAATGAATCACTGGAGGCTCTTAACATGATTTCTGGAGGTGATGTCTACTAGCAGGCTATGGAAGACATCCGACAACTATTTTGGAACTACTCAAGAAGGAGAGGCAAGACCACTTCTAGAACCATGAAAGCAACTACTTCAGTCATGAAGACAGAAATAGGTAACATGTTGGAAGATTTAAAGAGTGAAATGCTCTCATCTCTAGCATTGTAGATGGATACACTGTTGTTAGAGAAAAAGAAGCAATAAAATGAAGCAACATTGGCTTATTTCTATCCAAAATGTAGAGGGAAGCATGCAAAGAATGCATGCCTAGAGAAAAAAGTTAGAGTGTGCGCAGTTTGTAGGCTGAACCATAAAACTCAATTGTTCCTGCAATTGCCCAGTAATCAGGAAGATGTTGATAGTGCGGATGCCTATTTCATAGGAAATCAAAATATTTGGCCAATCAAAATACCGTCATATGGGGGAGGACCATACATTCCCCAAGTCCTACCTCAACCACCTAACATGGGATGGTGGGGGCCATCACCCTGGTCCAACGCACCCCCAATAGCATTCCTGAACTAGCAACCATGGATGCCATATCCATATCTTGGGCAGTAGTGGAGAGGCCACACTGCATGGAATCAGGCTCCATAGAATGTAGCACCAAATCACCCCCAATAGAATTTATCGATGTTACTAGCAGTGAGACATGTACAGCTACCCGCACAACCGATGACAAATCCTAATAACAGGGTGAACCAGTTAGCATACAACGTGGAGGGTGAGATGTATCCGATGTACCATATTCAACTTAGGTTTGGTAGATAGCTAGGAGTAGGAATGCCTCCACTGGTAGAAGAGGAGGAAGAGGTAGGAGAAACACCTCTTATAGAAGAGGTGATAGAAGAAATGTCTGAGAGAGCAAAGGCTCCATTTCCCAATCGACTACAATAATAGAGGAAAGTAACGCAGTCAAAGTTCAATATCTTGTCTAAATTGAAGAACCTCACCATGATAATTCTATTATTTCAATCCATCTGAGATGTTTCGATATATACCAAGGTGATAATAGAGACGTGTCTAAGGAATCTAGGATGAAGATCAACCCAGACTATCAATATCATGGGTAAAATAGCATATTTGATGATGGACAAAACATGCCATCCTAAGTATGCAGACCCGGGTAGCCTAGTGTTGAATGTAAAAATTGAGGGACATTCCTTGCCCAATATGTTGGTAGATCTTGGAGCAGCCATCAACGTAATGCCTCAGGATACCATGCAAAGGCTATAGATCACAAACCTAAAATCCACTATGATAGTGCTCTAGCTAGTCGTTCGATCGACTGTGGCACCATAAGGAATGTTGGAAGACATAATAGTGACAGTCAGTGCATGGGAATACCCAACCGACTTTTTAGTCTTGCAATCTAAAACTAGGTTGGGCGGTTACTCGCTCATCTTGGGAAGGCCATGGCTGGCAATAGCTGATGCTTACATCAGCTATAGGGATGGGTTGATGACCATATTTGATGGACAAAATGTTAAAAGGTTGACTATTTCACTCCCAACACTATCCATCGAATCATTAGGAGAACCCATGTTGATCGAGCATGAAAATATTGAACTATCCATGATCCAATCGGTGATGACATTGGATGAGTTGACAAAAGAAGATGAAGATGGTGCTATTGTGGAGTTCCTCCATGGGGAGTCCTCCATCTCCGCACCTAGATTGTCATTGGCTAGTGCCCAAGATCACCATGTTTAGCATATACACATCGAGCTAGGAAGAACGTTGAATGTCAGTAGTGGGTTGACTCCCACACAAATGGCAAAAGTAGAAGAGCTCCTGGTTAGACACTAACAAGCATTTGCATGGGATTACTTAGATATGAAGGTTATAATCCCAAATATCTATACCCATCGTATATACCTCGATGATCAAGCAAATCCAAGTAGGCAACCATAGAGAAGAATGAATTTGGTAATGAAATACATTGTCAAGGAAGAACTACAAAAAATATTGACTACTGGATTCATCTATCCAATTTCTTATAGCAAGTGGGTATCACCGTTAGTGGTAGTCCCTAAAAAGGATGGGAAGTGGACAATCTGTGTGGACTACATAGTGTTAAACAAAGCGACCAAGAAGGACCACTTTTCGCTCCTGTTAATTGATCAAGTCTTGGATACACTCTCCAAGAGGAAGTATTTCTCCTTCCTAGATGGATTCAGTGGATACAACCAAATACACATAGGAGAAGAGGATCAGGATAAGACAACGTTCACCTACCCATGGGGAACGTTTGCCTATCGAGTATTACCTTTTAGATTATGCAATGCACCTACCACCTTTCAAAGGGTGGTGCTTAGCATATTTTTAGACATGATGGGATATGAGGTCAAAGTATACATGGATGACTTCATCATCTATGGAGAAACCTTTTACAAAGCAATGATGAACTTGGAAAGAGTGCTCGAAAGAAGCAAGGAAAACAATTTTTCCTTGAGCAACGAGAAATGCTTTATGATGATGCAAGAAGGAATCGTACTGAGACACCACCTTTTCGCAAAAGGAATAAAGGTTGATAAAATAAAAATTGAGGTCATCAGAGACCTACCCAGCCCTAGAATGCAAAGAGAGATGAGGAGTTTTCTTGGATCAATCGGGTACTATCGATGATTTATCGTTGAATTTAGCAAAATTGCAAAACCACTGCACACTCTATTATCTGAAGATGTGGAGTTCAATTGGATAGAAGACTGCAAAGAAGCGTTTTAGTTGCTTAAAAAAAAACTGATATCCGCACCAATTTTAAGAGGACCAAATTGGGCCATACCATTCCATATCTACTGTGATGCATCCAACATTGTGATTAGAGCAGTCCTCGAACAAAAGTATGGTGAAGAATTTTACGCCATCTACTATGTCATCAAAAACTTGGTAGGAGTCAAGCTCAACTACACGATGATGGAGAAGGAGTTCCTTGTAGTTGTGCATGCCATACATAAATTCTACCAAGATATCATTGGGTATAAGGTATTGGCCATCAGATATTTGATGAGCAAGCCGACCATTGGTGGAAGAATTATCAGGTGGCTCTTGTTACTATAGGAATTTGACATCACAATAGTCAACAAACTAGGAAAAGACAATGTCGTAGCAGATTTTCTATCCAGATTGATACTGGTAGACAATACAACAGTGGAAGACTAGTTTTTGGATGAATATTTATTCACCATTAGTGAGAAAATCCCATGGTACGTAGATATAGCCAATTACTTGGCCATCGAAAGAACCTCATATGATTTCTCTTTCTGAGAAAAGTAGGTGGTCATAGAGAAAATTCAATCATTCCTATGGATTGATGACCTCTTGTTCAAAATAGGACATGACCAGATTATAAGGAGATGCATAGCAGAATAGGAGTTCTTAGAAGTACTCAAAGCATGTCACGATGAACCATGCGGAGGACACTTTTTAGGGAAACAAACTACCTACAAAATCCTACAGGCTGGGTACTTTTGGCCCACTATGTTTAAGGATGCGGATGCATATGCTAGCAAGTCCGATGAATGCCAAAGAATGGGCAGACCAACCCATCAAGACAAAATTTCCCTCCAGCCTTAGGTACACCTAGAACCCTTCGATAAGTGGGGCATGGACTTCGTGGGACCAATTAATCCACCTTCAATAGGGATGAGGTTTATTTTGGTCTGTATAGATTACGTCACCAAATGGGTTGAAGTTTAAGCGTTGAGAGATTCAAAAGAAATAACAATCATCGATTTCTTATTTGCCCACATTTTTACATGATTTTGGGTCCCTATAGAGATAACAATAGACCAAGGGCCTCAATTTACCTCCAAGTTGATCAAGGAGCTGATGGAGCAATACATATTTTGGCACAATAAAACTACACCCTACCATCCGCAGGAAAATGGGCAAGTGGAAGTGATGAACAGAGAAATAGAGAACATCCTGATGAATATCGTGTAGCAACACAAAAAATATTGGGCTACATTGTTTTTGGAGGTAGTCTGGGTGTATAATACCACATGGAAATCCACCATAGGCTTCACACCCTTCCAACTAGTCTATGGGAAGAGTGCGATGATGTCCATTGAATTTGAAATCAAAACATTGAGGATGGCTTCAGAATTGAAATTGAGCTTGGATGACGCTCAAAAAGAAAGGATTTGATAGCTAGATCAGCTCGATGAAATCTGAATGGATGTTTTGTAGAGAACAAAAATCATACAAAAGAAAAGAAAGCTGTGGCATGATCACCACATTAAACTAAAGCAGTTCCAAGAAGGATAATGGGTGATGTTGTATGATTCTCGGTTCCAAGAAATAAAAGGTAAATTAATGCAAAGATGGATGGGACTATATGAGGTGGTAGAGCTCATAAAGAATGGGGTAGTGCATGTTAGAACAATTGACGATAGCAACACCATGTTAATGGTCAATGGCCACCGACTGCACCCCTATAACACATTTGAAACCTTACAAGTGGAATCTAGAATAGACATGGGGGGGACCCCATCTTGTTAGATCCGGACAAAACTCTTAATATGCAAAATGGTGGGCATGGAGATGCTCACCAAAATCAATTAATTTAGTTTTTTTCTTATGGTGTGTTTTGTAGGGATGACGCTCGCATGCAAGCTACAGGCATCCTAATCTAGGGCCTAACAGGCATGAAATGCATGTAACTGCCTTTATTTTTCTTTCTTTTCATTTGCTTTTTGTAGGTGGAGGACCTAACAGCATGAGGAATAGGTATCTAGGAAACCAGGCCTGATTTGGCTTAGCATTCTGACATCGGCACTCGTAGGTAGAAGTTGAGGCAGCATGAAGCGAGACTGAGAAGGCTTGATCACCCTTTTCCAGTCAATCACAACATGATTGCCAAGAATAAAGCACCTTCCATATCGAGAAGGCATAGAAGAAGGCACCTTTCGTATGAAGAAGGCACCCAGCCAGAATAAGGTGCCTTCCTTATGAAGAAGGCGCCTCGCCAGAATCAGGAACCTTCCTTATGAAGAAGGTGCCCCGCCAGACTAAGGCACCTTCCTTATGAAGAAGGTGCCCTGCCAGAGGAAGGCACCTTCCTTATGAATAAGGTGCCCCACTAGAAGAAGGCACCTCACTAGAAGAAGGTGCCTTCCTTATAAAGAAGGTGCACAAAAAAAAAAAAAGTAGGTGCCTTCCACATCGAGAAGGCGCCACATAAAAAAAAAATAGGTGCCTTCCATGGCGGGAAGGCACCACAAAATAAATAAAAAAAGATCGAGGCACCTTCCACATTAGGAAGGTGCATACAGACCCAGGTGCCTTCCACCCTAGGAAAGTGCAGGTATACAACGACACCTTCCACCCCAGGAAGGCGCAGGTATTTAGCAGTGCCTTCCACATCAGGAAGGCACACCCATTCAAAAGCATCTTTCGTAGATGGAAGGCGCCATCATCAAAAGGGTGCCTTCCAGCACTAGAAGGCGCATCCATTCAAAGAGCACCGATAACATCAGGAATGCACCATATAAGCACCTTCCACATCGGGAAGACACCACATAAATGCCTTCCACATTGGGAAGGTACCAAGGAGTGCCTTTCGCATACAACCAGCACTTAAGTCTCATGAATGCTTTGATTAGAACTAAATCACCACATGAACGAATGGCATTAGATTATCACCATCGCCCATGTGATGGAAATATGCCCCAATCAAAAAAATATTAGAGAATTATGGGGCGAGATCAGCACGCACATTCCAAAGATGATGGATAGACAGTTTTTTGAGAAAATTGGGAGTCTGTCTTCAGCACCAACCATCAAACAAATCAGCACCAAAGTCTAGCGTAATCTACACAAACAAAATACCCCTCCCCCATGTCACAAATCAGTTAATCAATTCTCTTCATGACACATAAAACACCAAATAAGGTACACACATATTAACTCAAATATTTATATAATTATTCATAAATTATGTAGTACCAAAAAAATATTGCCGTCATAAAAATCATATACCCCCATGGCCAAAACCATGTGCCAATGATATGGCTCGAAATGCATACCCTAGAATTAAATGCTAAGTTTAGGATCCTTCCCTATAAGAAGGCACATTTATAAATAAGTAAGGATAGAAAAAACAAATGCGCCATGGGAGGAAGGTCAAAGAATCATGCAGTGAAAAAGAATGAGTCGAGTGATACGAAAGGAATTAGGGGGACGGTAAAAACATAGTTTGAGGCTGAGGGATGGTTTGAATAATGTACCCTGGTTAGTCAGGGCCAAGATATGGAGGCAACAAAGAAATTCACTACCTCCTTGAGGGGAAACGTAGCTCAAGTGTGAGGGGTAGAAATTCTGATCACCCCTGAATACATCTCACAGGCGACTAGATTACCCCTCACAAGTGAATGCATATATAAAGGTAGACTACTAAATCTGTATGCCGAAGTGCTACTTCTAGGAGAAAATGTGTAGATAGATAAGGAAGGGCTACCCAAAAGCAGCCTTCACATGAATTTGTGGAAGATATTTGAGCAGGTTGCTTGATTATTTACATACACCGAGAAGTATAACCATTTGCACACTAACCATGTGTAGTTTTTGAATCACCTAGTGCATGGAAGGAAGTTGAACGTGCCCTTCTACCTAGAAAATGCCCTGAAGGAATAAGTGGCTATGTACCAGAAGGGAGCACCATCCGCTTGGTGTCATAAGTGGGATAGATGAATCTGACAATCAAGAGTTTTTGCAGTTCTTCCTTGACAATTTCTTTCATTGCTAGATTCATTCTTCTATGTGGTTGCCTACTTGGAGTTGCTTGATCATCGAGGCATATACGATGGGTACAGATCTCTGGGCTGATACCCTTCATATCTGAGTAATCCCATGAAAATATCTGTTGGTGTTTAACTAGGAGCTCTTCTACTTTCTTCAATTGTGTGGGATTCAACCCATTGCTGACATTCAACGTTCTTCCTGGCCCGATGTGTATCTGCTGAATGTGATGATATTGGGCACCTACCAATGACAATCCAAGTGTAGATATGGAGGAATCCCCATGGAGGAACTCCACAATAGCACCATATTCATCTTCTTCTACCAACTCATCCAACATCATCATCGGTTGGATCATGGATAGCTCAGGATTTTCATACTCGGTCAACATGGGTTCTCCTAATGAGTCAACAGACTACACTGGGGGTGAAATAGTTAGCTTTTTAACTTTTTGTCCATCAGAGATGGTCATCAGCCCATCCTGAAAGTTGATGTAAGTGTTAGCTATTTCCAACCATGGCCTTCCCAAGATGAGCTGGTAACCGCCCAGCCTAGTTTTAGATTGTAAAACTAAAATGTCGGTTGGGTATTCCCATGCGCTGACTATAACTATTATGTCTTCAAAAATTCCTTTTGGTGCCATGGTCGATCGATCATCCAACTACAACACTGTCATAGTGGGTTTCAGGTTTGTGAGCTATAGCCTCTACATGGTCTCCTAAGGCATTACATTGATGGCTGCTCCGATATCGACCAACATATTGGATAGGAAATGTTCCTTGATTTTTATAGTCAGCATCGGGCTGCCCGAGTCTACATACTTAGGATGGCACATTTTGCCCATCATCAAATCTGCTAGTTTACCCATGACATTGATAGTCTGGGTTGCTCTTCATCCTGGCTTCCTTAGACACATCTCTCTTATCACCTTGGTATATATCGAAACATCTCGGATGGCTTGAAATAATGGAATTGTCATAGTGAGGTTCTTCAAGCTAGACAAGATATCAAACTCTGGTTGTGTTACTTTCCTCTGTTCAGCAATCGGTTGTGAAATGGAGCCTTTGCTCTCTCAGGTGTTTCTTCTATCACCTCTTCTATAAGAGGTTTTTCTACTACCTCTTCCTCCTCTTCTACCAGTGGAGGCGTTCCTACTCCTAGTTGTCTACCAGACCTAAGCTAAATATGGTACATCGGATATATCTCACCCTCCACATTGTATGCTAGCTGGTTCATCCTATTATTAGGATTTGTCGTCAGTTATGCGGGTAGCTGTGCAGGTCTCATTGCTGGAAACATCGATAAATTTTTTTGGGGGTGAGTTGGTGCTACATTCTGTGGAGCCTGATTCCATGCAGTGTGGCCTCTCCACTACTGCCCAGGATATGGATATGGCATCCATATTTGCTAGTTTGGGAATGTTGTTGGGGGTGCATTAGACTAGGGTGATGGCCCCCACCACTCCATGTTAGGTGGTTGAGGTGGGCCTTGGGGCATGTATGGTCCTCCCCCATATGGTGATATTTTTGTTGGCATATAACCTGTAAGGGGTTGTGGACAACTCTTTTGATTGCCTATGAAATAGGCATCCGTGCTTTCAACATCCTCTTGATTACTGGGTAGTTGCAGGCATAATCGAGTTTTATGGTTCAACCTACAAACTATGCATAATCTAATTTTGTTCTCTGGGTATTACATTCTTTGCATGCTTCCCTCTACATTTTGGACAAAAATAAGCCAATGCTTCTTTGTTTTCTTACTTCTTTTTCTCTAACAGCAGTGTATCCATCTACAATGCTAGATATGAGAGCATTTCACTCTTTAAATCTTCCAGCATGTTACCTATTTATTTCTTTATGATTGAAGCAGTCACTTTCATGGTTCTAGAAGTGGTCTTGCCTCTCCTTCTTGAGTAGTTTCGAAAGGCAACAGGATTTTGTTGCCAAAATAAGGCAAGAAGAGGGAATCCCTGCAGAGGAGATGGTAAGTATCAAGCAATTGGAATTGTCTAATTTCATGGAAGAAATAGGGCATTCACCAGTACCAGAATGCACAGAGGAAAGAGGGCATTCCCTAGTGCCCAAGTATGAAGAGGAAGGAGCACCTCTTATTAGTAGCGAGGCTGAGTTCCAGTTGCTAGAACCAGTCCCTAGGAGGAAATGCCTATGGTGACTCCTCCTCTTGATAGAAGAAGAAGGGAACGACCTGAAAGTCGACATTGTAGCCCAAACCCTCTAGGAATTAATAAACCAAAGCCCATAAGATGCAGGGACTTTAGGAGCAATGATCAAGTCGACGCAGCCTTGGAGGAAGTGTTGGAGTGGTAGACCAATTGTTGGATGTCCCAACAAATTTTGGAGGACTACCAGAATGAGCATAGAGGGGAATTGGAAGAATGAGAAAGACGAATCACCCAGCTTGAGTAGTTGGTCTAGAAGTTGCGGTAGGAGAACCAAAAACTCCAAGATAGGGGAACAGAAAGAAGGGATGCATCAACCCAAACTAACTGGGCAATAGAGGTCCCAATGAATTCTCCCACATTTGTAGAATGAGTATTCTCTTTGGGATAATTTTGATCAGATGCCCGACAAAGCAGCTCGAAGGCAGGGGAGAATTCCTCTATTTTTTAGAGTGAAGGGGAAATAAATCCCACAACACCCCCTATCATCGACCTGAGTGAGATAGAGTAGGATGAGGGCCAACAGTAGCAAACAGGACTAGGGGATAAGGAAGAACTCCTCGGACCTAAGGAAGAAAGAGAAGAACTTGAGGGGTTGGAACAGGAAAGACAAGGGGGTGAAGAAGCACCCCTAGAGTGAAGAGAACACTCCAAGGATCGCAAAGCAATCCCCTTAGAGCGAGAAGACATCCATGAGGGAGAAAGGGAAAACCCCTATTCGAGCCATTGTATTTTATGCATTGGCCAAAGGAAAAGGGCCCAGGACGGCTTGAAAGAAGGTGAAGGTGACCTTCGCCAAGCTAGAAGAAGATGAGTGGGATATGCAAACATTTGCAAAGAGGTGAAAACAGTTCGAACGGCTTCTCAAAGAGATGACAACAGCTAAGGAGACCAGGAATGCAACCTCAAGGATGTAGGGGGACTTTGGTATCTACGTCAATCCGATAGAGGACAGCCAGTTCTAAGAGATTTATGGGTCATCCCGGGGATGACCCTCCAAGATAAGAAGGTATTTTGAATGATGGGGGGTATATGGCCTCGAATTGGAATCCATTGCCATTACAAAGGAGAACACAGGGCTTACTCCTAAAGCATCCTGATTGTACAAAGCCCAAGTAGTTCATCTCAAGAGGGATAATTTAGATATCCCTCTTGTAGTGGTCAGACCTTCGAATGCTGACCTATGGCAAGCTGTAGAAGCTGCATTTCAAGCAGCAAAGACGATGTTGGTTAGATCACCTCCGATAGTGGCCAGGATAAGGAAAGCAAAGCTGAAAATAGCACCCACAGCCCCGCATAGAAAAAGAGAAGCCACACCTCCAGATGCCAGTGGGTAGAAGACGTAAATACAGGTTGTAGGTACAGTCAGATCCACCAAGAAATGACAACGATGAGGGATCAACAGGGCTACCTATAGTTTTTATGCCACGAGGGTGTGGCATATGTTAGGCATGGGGGGATGATGAGCATAAAAAATGCTCATATTTTTTATACATTTTCTTGATTATTATGTGGATGTATAATAAGGATTGCATATTTTTATGAATTATTATATAATTATTTTATGAAATTATGTGTGTTATCTAATTCATGTGTTTTCACTATGTTTTTGTGGAATTGTAGTTCATTAATCAGATTTGTTTCAGTCAAGGTCTTTTCATGGACCTGACACTTTGTGTTGAGCAAGGTGCAGCAACAGTATTGTCATTGTTGTCAACACAGTCAGATAGATCTGTTGATGCAGTGGATAGGAAGTTCAAAAGCTATTCAGATGCAGAAGTCAGGAGTTCAAAGGTTATTCAGAGTATGTACAGTGATTTTCCAAGAAGACCGAAGTGGCCCATTTGCAAAAGATCAAAGAAAAAGACAAGTAAGAAAAGTGTCGCGATATCGCGACATATACAACAGGCAAGAAAAACTGTCACGATTTCGTGACATGTTGGAAGAGAGAGAAAAAGCAGGAAAAACTGTCATGATTTCGCGACATGTTGGAAGAGAAAAAGCAAGGAAAACTGTCACGATTTCGCGACATGTTGGAAGAGAGAGAAAAAGCAGGAAAAACTATCACGATTTCGTGACATGTTGGAAGAGAAAAAGGCAAGTGGAAAAACTGTCGTGATTTCGCGACATGTTGGAAGAGAAAAAGGCAAGTGGAAAAACTGTCACGATTTCGTGACATGTTGGAAGAAAAAAGGCAAGTGGAAAAACTGTCGCGATTTCATGACATGTTGGAAGAGAAAAGAAAGCAAGAAAAACTGTCGCGATTTCGTGACATGTTGGAAGAAAAGAGAAAGCAGGAAGAAGTGTCACGATTTCGCGACAAGTTCGAAGAAAGAGAACAAGTAAGAAAAGTGTCACGATTTCGCGACATGTCGCATTCGACTAAAAAAGAGAGAAAGTAAGGTGAAAAGTGTCACGATTTCGTGACATGTCGCATTTTCGCGACTAAAATA
The DNA here is from genome assembly GCA_028583015.1 of Wollemia nobilis. Lineage (NCBI taxonomy): Eukaryota > Viridiplantae > Streptophyta > Pinopsida > Araucariales > Araucariaceae > Wollemia > Wollemia nobilis. The sequence goes on from JAQPPZ010003077.1 coordinate 1,077,304, forward strand.
GGAGAGAGAAAGTAAGTTGGAAAAGTGTCACGATTTCGTGACATGTCGCATTTTCGTGACTAAAATAGGAGAGAGAAAGTAAGTTGGAAAAGTGTCACGATTTCGTGACATGTCGCATTTTCATGACTAAAATAGGAGAGAGAAAGTAAGTTGGAAAAGTGTCACGATTTCACGACATGTCGCATTTTCATGACTCAAAAGGGTAGGAAGGAAGAGAAAGAAAAAGTGTCATAATTTTGCGACATGTCACATTTTCGTGACTCAAAAAGGGCAGGAAGGAAGAGAAAGAAAAGTGTCACGATATCATGACATGTCGCATTTTCATGACAAAAGAAAGAGAGGAAGCGTACGGAAGTAGAAGTGTCACGATTTCATGACAAAAGTAGAAAGCAAGACTTCAGAAGTAGAAGTGTCATGATTTCATGACAAAAGCAAAGAAGTAAAGTACGAAAGTAGAAGTGTCACGATTTCATGACAAAAGCAGAGAAGAAGACTTCGAAGGCAGAAGTGTCACGATTTCATGACAAAAGCAAAGACGAAGTATACGAAGGCGAAAGTGTCATGATATCACGACATGTATTTTGGCCTAAGCAAAGAAAAAGAGCAAGGAGAAAAAGTGTCGTGATATCGCGACATGTTGCATTTTCGGGCCAAAGCAAAGAGAAAGAGGAGAGAGAAAAAAGTGTCGCGATATCACGACATGTTGTATTTTCATGGGCCAAAGCTAAGAGAAAGAGCAAGGAGAAAAAGTGTCGCGATATCGTGACATGTTGTATTTTCACGGTCCGATGCAAAGAGAAAGAGCAAGGAGAAAAAGTGTCACGATATCACGACATGTAACATTTTTACGGTCCGATGCAAGGAGAAAGAGGAGAAAGAAAAAAGTGTCGCGATATCGCGACATGTTGCATTTTCATGGGCCAAGGCAAAGAGAAAGAGGAGAGAGAAAAAAGTGTCGCGATATCGCGACATGTTGTAGTTTCGTGGCAACACAACAGAAGAAGCTACAGAGGTAGAAATGTCATGATTTCATGACAGGTCGTATGTGCGCAAGACAAGAAGAAGAACCCAACTAAAATAAGAAGTATGACAATCGACTAAGATTAGGGTTTACATTTGTTATGCAAGTCGACTAAGATTAGGGTTTTCATCATGAAAAATATTGTTATAAAAGGAGGGTTGTTTGGAGAATTGTAGGTGGTTGTATAAGTCGTCGAATGCATGTCGAAGTGTGAAATGTGGCCGTAAGAGCGTAGAAAGCATAGAAGCGATGAGATGATGGTGAAGTGTGCAAAGTGAGTGAAGAGTCATGTCGAATTGTCCTAAGTGCGTCTGTGAGTGCACAGATAGAGCAAAGTGTGCAGAGAGTGAAAAGGTTGAAATTTGACCAAGTGCGGTTGTGATTGCATAGAGAAAGTAGAAGGCGTAGAGAGTGCAAAGGGTGAAGACGAACGCAAAGTGTAGTTGTAATGAAGCAGAGTGTGTGAAGTGATTGCGTAGAGAGAGCAGAGTGCACAGAGAGCGCAAAGGTGAAGAAGACCAGTCAGGGTCTTGCAAAAGCAAAGGTATCTTACTATCAATCTTCTAGTTTTAGAATTGAAGTCCAAGTTGGTGCTTGGCATCAGGGGTTGGTGCTCCTTCCAGTTGGTGCTGGTAAATCAGGGGTTGGTGCTCCTTCCAGTTGGTGCTAGTAAATCAGGGGTTGGTGCTCCTTTCTATTGGTGCAGATAAATAAGGGGTTGGTGCTCCTTCCAGTGGGTGCTGGTAAATTGATTGTAAAGTTGGTGCTTTGCAAAGGCTGGATTTGGATGGTAGTCCAAGCAGTCATTCTTGAGGAGTAGCCAAATTGGTGAACCTCATTAAATCTTGTGTTGTGTGATGTTCTCTTGTGATACTTGCTTTATCTGGTTTTAAGGTTTCATTATTTTAGTTTTAAGAGCTGTGAATTTAAGTTTAAAGAACTACACTGATTCACCCCCCTCTCAGTGCCATTGTAAGACTAACAATTGGTATCAGAGCCAAGTTCCCTTCTCAGGATAAATCAGTCAGGGTTGATCTTGGATTAGTACGCAATGGGTAAGAAGAATAGATCCTCCTCCAAAAGGGCATCTCAGTCAGTTTTAGTTCCTGTGGAAGAGAAAATTGAACCAGAAAAGGTTGAAGACTTCTCATCAAACAAAGCACCTTTGTTTGATGGAACTAATTACGTGATCTGGAGAATCAGGATGCAGGCATATCTTTGTGCTTTGGGATACGACATCTAGGATTCAGTAGACAATGAATACACAATACCCATCACTCCTCCAACCGATGCTGTCGATAAGAATCTGTTTGAGAATGACTCAAAAGCAAAGAATGCTATCAGGTGCGGATTAGTAGACAGTGAACTGGTAAAGATCATGAGTTGTAAAATGGCAAAAGAAATATGGGACAAACTGAGGAGTATTCATGAAGGAGATGATGAGATCAAGGAGGCCAAGTTACAAACACATCAAGCTCAGTTCGAAGCTTTAAAGTTGAATAACGATGAGAACATAGAGGCATATATGCTGAGAGTTAATGAAGTCCTAGAGGATGATTCTAAAAAGGAAACAGGTGGAGGTCTTTTCATGACACTCAAAGAAGAAACAAAAAAAGAACAGGAATGTGATGAAGAAGAAATTGATGCAAAAATAAATTTGAAAGAGGAACTAATTGCAGCTCTGGATGAATTGAAGATAGAAAGAAAAAGGAATAAGGAAATCTCAAGAAAGCTTGAGGATGCAAATGAAATAATAACCAGTTTGAAAGTACAGGTAGAAGAATTCAAAAGGATTGAAGAAACTCTCAGGTCACGGATCAATGAGAAAGAGATTGGTTGCTGCAAACAAGAGGAAGAGATTGTTTTATTGAAGAAACAACTAGAAGAGGCCAATACAAATCTCAAATTCGAGAAGAGCACAGAGTTGCTAGATAAAATGATAAGCCAACAAAGAAGCTCCATGGATAAGCGTGGTCTTGGATATGAAGCTGAACAACCTTCATCTTCCAACTCTGTAGAGAAGAAGAAGTTCACTGTTGAAGGATCGAAGCAAGAAAAGTTTGAAGCTGAATCTTCAAAAGGAAGAAAATATCAAAGGAGATCTACAGCAAAGCAACCACAACAAAAGAGGTTCTATCACTCTCACTCTATTCATAATAATACTTTTAATGGCTATTGTTTCAGATGCAACCAGTATGGTCACAAGGCAACTTATTGTGGATTGAATAATAAATCAAAGAGTTATGCTGGTAGAAATACATCTGCATTTTTGAGTGAACACTATGTACAATGTTTTCAATGTAATGGTCATGGGCACATAGCAAGGTTTTGTCCAAGCACTTTTGTATCTAATCTAAGGCAAAACAGTAGATTTCATCAGACGCAAAGAACGCAACACAGACAGGGGATAAATCATGTACATAAAAGAAAGGAAAATAATCATTCATCAAGGATGCACAAGAGACAACCACACAAGAGAAATGTTCGAGTTCACGAAAAGGTGCAAAATAGGGATGTAGTTGAAAAATCCAAGCCCGAGTTCAAGAAAGTTTGGAGAAAGATAGAAGAAAGGAAATCGTGTCTCCTTGGATTGAAGGAGACTACTCCTCTATTGCACTAAGCAACTCCAGGTAGCACATCCTCAGGGGGAGCAATCTTAAAGTTTTATTTTAATGCTCCTATGTATTTGTTTGATTACCTGAGGATGAAAGGCAAGTAGTCAGGGAAGTTGTCGTATAGTTGTCGAAGTGTGTTTTCAGTTCATGTAGTTGTTTGTGGAAGTGCCGTGAAGGGTGGTGATTAAATTGAGAGTTGTCATTATTGGTAGTATTGCTATATGTCATTGTTGTACTGGTGATGGTTCTTACTACCACTGTCCAAAGTTAAGGATTATAATAGTTCAGATAATTTGGTTAGTGAAAGAATGTTGCCCTAGCCGCATATATGTGTTTCGATAAAAGCAATGTGTATTTGAACTACACATTGACGTGAAGATTGTTAGATCTATTATGATGTTGTGGTGAAAAATATTGAAGTCTGATTATTGATTCATGTTTAGCTCATCAAGATGAGCAACTTTGCTTTGTGAATCATACCTATCCGAGGTCCAGAAGTATGAGTTTGAGTAAGGTGCACTATAGTTGGCCGTGAAGTGTTTGACAAAATGTTGTCTCCTGATTCGAACAGTTGAAAGTAAGGTGTGACCAGCGGTGACTGTAGAAAACATAGACCAAGTTGAAAATGTAAAAAGGGATTTGGTTGGTGTTGTGGTACAGTGTTTGATGCTTGCACAGAGTTGGCAATAAAATTGTAGTGTCGGTACAGTGTTGGACAAAAGTTGGTACAAGTGTGAGTCACTTGACAATTTTTTTTGATAGATGTGAAATCAGCGTTTTTGAATGGGAAGCTTGAAGAAGAGGTTTATATTGAGCAGCCAGATGGTTTCCAGCTTGGTGATGATCCCAACTTGGTTTGTAAGTTGAAGATATATGGCTTGAAATAGGCACCCCGAGCATAGTATGCATGGTAGCACGATTTCAGGCTAATCCCAAGGAGACTCATGTGACAGGAGTGAAAAGGATTGATTGTGGTTTCTTTTTTGAAAGTGATTGGTTTAATGCTTCAAGGTTTTTTGGTTTGAGAGTTGTTATTAAACCTTATTTTATAAGCATTGTTGTTGAAGCCATTAGTTGTGTGAAAAACCTGAGTTAGGGTTTGATAAGAACATGAGTATCATTGTTATGTGAAGAATATTTTATAAGCATTGTTGTTGAAGCCCATTGGTTGTGCAAAGAACTTGAACTTGAGTTAGAGAAAAACATTTTGAGTTGGTTGATACATGCTTCAACTAGGGTTTGTGATAAAGAGTTGTTCATTGAGGTGATTGGTTGAGTAGAGTTGATTGAGCCTAGTCAAGTGATTGGATGCATGTGGTTGTTCAAGTTCCATAAAATAAACTTTTCTTGATTTGAGTTGAGATTGAGATTTGAGTATAGAACATATTGAGTCTCTAACAATTCTCTTTATGCTTCTATGAGATTTAGTTGATATATTGATTGAGCATTAAGTATAGAAGATATTGAGTCTCTTACAATTCTATTTATGATTCTATGAGATTGGATAAGTTCTGTGTGATCTTGTTAAGCAGATTTGAAACAAGCCTTTTCACCCTTATGTACCTCAAGGGTACTATGGAATATGGGTTATGGTATCCAAAAGATAAAGACTTCACCCTTATTTCATATTCAGATGCAGATTGGGCAGGAGGTGTCGATGACAGAAAGAGTACCAGTGGAGGTGCATTCTATCTTGGAGACAGATTGGTCGCATGGCACAGTAAGAAACAAGAGTCAGTTTCTTTATCGACAGCAGAAGCAGAATATATTGCAGCGACAACAGGTTGTATGCAGGTATCACTTTTTGAAGGAGAAAGTTGCGAAAGGTGAGGTTAAGTTGGATTTTGTTCCAACTACAGAGCAAGTAGCAGATATCTTCACAAAACCATTGCCTAAGGAAGTTTTTGAGTACCTTCACAATAAATTGGGAGTGGTCACACTTCCCAAGAATTGACTAGCTACAGGGATCACATTCTTAGGGGGAGCATTTAAGTATTTGATTATCTTTTTTGCTCATGTTCATGATTTTTGCTAAGTGTAATAAATTTTGTCTGAGAATGTTGTGCATGGACTCAGGGGGAGTCTACAGTAGCCCTTTGGTATTATTGTCAAAGGGGGAGAAGAGTTACAGGAAATTGCACATGTGTTGCCAACAATTCCAAAGGGGGAGATTGTTGAGCAAGGTGCAGCAACAGTATTGTCATTGTTGTCAACACAGTCAGATAGATCTGTTGATGCAATGGATAGGAAGTTCAAAAGCTATTCAGATGCAGAAGACAAGAGTTCAAAGGTTATTCAGAGTATGTACAGTGATTTTCCAAGAAGACCGAAGTGGCCCATATGCAAAAGATCAAAGAAAAAGACAAGTAAGAAAAGTGTCGCGATATCGTGACATATACAGCAGGCAAGAAAAACTGTCACGATTTCATGACATGTTGGAAGAGAGAAAAAAAGAAAAACTATCATGATTTCATGACATGTTGGAAGAGAAAGAAAAAGCAAGAAAAACTATCACGATTTCACGACATGTTGGAAGAGAAAAAAGAGGAAAAACTATCACGATTTCATGACATGTTGGAAGAGAAAAAGGCAAGTGGAAAAACTGTCACGATTTCGTGACATGTTGGAAGAGAAAAAGGCAAGTGGAAAAACTGTCACGATTTCGTGACATGTTGGAAGAGAAAAAGGCAAGTGGAAAAACTGTCGCGATTTCGTGACATGTTGGAAGAGAAAAAGGCAAGTGGAAAACTGTCACGATTTCGTGACATGTTGGAAGAAAAAGGCAATGTGAAAAAAGCACTGATTTCATGACATGTTGGAAGAAGAGAAAGCAGGAAGAAGTGTCACGATTTCATGACAAGTTCGAAGAAAGAGAACAAGTAAGAAAAGTGTCACGATTTCGTGACATGTCGCATTTTCGTGACTAAAATAGGAGAGAGAAAGTAAGTTTGGAAAAGTGTCATGATTTCGCGACATGTCGCATTTTCCGACTAAAATAGGAGAGAGAAAGTAAGTTTGAAAAGTGTCCATTTCGTGATCATTTTCGACTAAAATAGGAGAGAGAAAGTAAGTTGGAAAAGTGTCACGATTTCATGACATGTCGCATTTTCTGACTAAAACAGGAGAGAGAAAGTAAGTTTTAAAAGTGTCACGATTTCGTGACATGTCGCATTTTCTGACTAAAAAGGAAAGAAATAAAAGAAGAAAAATAAAAGTGTCACATTTCTGACATGTCATTTATGACTAAAATAGGAGAGAGAAAGTAAGTTAAAAAGTGTCACGATTTCATGACATGTCGCATTTTCTGACTCGAAAAGGCAGGAAGGAAGATTGAAAGAAAAAGTGTCATGATTTCATGACATTCATTTTCCACTAAAAGGGTAAGAAGGAAGAGAAAGAAAAAGTGTCACGATATCGCGACATGTCGCATTCTCACGACAAAAGAAAGAGAGGAAGCGTACGGAAGCAGAAGTGTCATGATTTCATGACAAAAGCAGAAAGCAAGACTTCAGAAGTAGAAGTGTCATGATTTCATGACAAAAGCAAAGAAGTATGGAAGCAGAAGTGTCATGATTTCATGACAAAAGTAGAGAAGAAGACTTCGAAGGCAGAAGTGTCATGATTTCATGACAAAAGCAAAGACGAAGTATACAGAGGCGAAAGTGTCGCGATATCGTGACATGTCATTTTTGCGGGCCTAAGCAAAGAAAAAGAGCAAGGAGAAAAAGTGTCGCGATATCGTGACATGTTGCATTTTCGGGCCAAAGCAAAGAGAAAGAGGAGAGAGAAAAAGTGTCGCGATATCGCGACATGTATTTTCGCGGGCCAAAGCTAAGAGAAAGAGCAAGGAGAAAAAGTGTCGCGATATCGCGACATGTTGTATTTTTGCGGGCCAATGCAAAGAGAAAGAGCAAGGAGAAAAAGTGTCACGATATCGCGACATGTAACATTTTTGCGGTCCGAAGCAAGGAGAAAGAGGAGAAAGGAAAAAGTGTCGCGATATCGCGACATGTTGCATTTTCGTGGGCCAAGGCAAAGAGAAAGAGGAGAGAGAAAAAAGTGTCGCGATATCGCGACATGTTGTATTTTCACGGCAATAACAAAAGAAGCTACAGAGGCAGAAATGTCATGATTTCATGACAGGTCGTATGTGTGCAAGACAAGAAGAAGAACCCAACTAAAATAAGAAGTATGACAGCCGACTAAGATTAGGGTTTACATTTGTTATGCAAGCCGACTAAGATTAGGGTTTTCATCATAAAAAATATTGTTATAAAAGGAGGGTTATTTGGAGAATTGTGGTAGTTGTATAAGTCGTCGAATGCGTGTCGAAGTGTGAAATGTGGCCGTAAGAGCGCAGAAAGCGTAGAAGTGGTGAGATGATGGTGAAGTGTGCAAAGTGAGCGAAGAGTCATGTCGAATTGTCCTAAGTGCGTCTGTGAGTGCACAGATAGAGCAAAGTGCGTAGAGAGCGAAAAGGTTGAAATTCGACCAAGTGCGGCTGTGATTGCATAGAGAAAGCAGAAGGCGCAGAGAGTGCAAAGGGCGAAGACGAATGCAAAGTGCAGCTGTAATGAAGCAGAGTGTGCGAAGTGATTGCGCAGAGAGAGCAGAGTGCGTAGAGAGTGCAAAGGTGAAGAAGACCAGTCAGGGTCTTGCAAAAGCAAAGGTATCTTACTATCAATCTTCTAGTTTCAGAATTGAAGTCCAAGTTGGTGCTTGGCATCAGGGGTTGGTGCTCCTTCCAGTTGGTGTTGGTAAATCAGGGGTTGGTGCTCCTTCTAGTTGGTGCTGGTAAATCAGGGGTTGGTGCTCCTTTCTATTGGTGTAGATAAATAAGGGGTTGGTGCTCCTTCTAGTGGGTGCTGGTAAATTGATTGTAAAGTTGGTGCTTTGCAAAGGCTGGATTTGGATGGTAGTCCAAGCAGTCATTCTTGAGGAGTAGCCAAATTGGTGAACCTCATTAAATCTTGTGTTGTGTGATGTTCTCTTGTGATACTTGCTTTATCTGGTTTTAAGGTTTCATTATTTCAGTTTTAAGAGCTATGAATTTAAGTTTAAAGAACTACACTGATTCACCCCCCTCTCTTAGTGCCATTGTAAGACTAACACTTTGTTTCTTTCAAAATCAACACAGAGAAGGTAAGCACCTTCCTCTTCCAAGAAGGTGCCAAGCATAAGTAGGCGCCTTCCTCTTCCAGGAAGGTGCCAAGCATAAGTAGGCACCTTCCTCTTCTAGGAAGGCACCAAGGAAAGACAAGCACCTTCCTCTCCCAGGAAGGTGCCAATAGAATGCCAACGCCTTCCTCTTCAAGGAAGGCACCAAAGGAAAATAAGCACCTTCCTCTCACAGGAATTCACCAATAGGAAGGTGCCATTAGAAGGCAAGCACCTTCCTCTCATAAGGAAGGCACCGATAGGAATGCGCCACTAGAAGGAGAGCGGATTCCTCTCATAGGAAGACGCCAATAGAAGATAAGCACCTTCTCTTCCAGGAAGATGTCAATGGCAATAAGGCACCTTCCACATAGAGAAGGCACCTAACATACTTAGGCACCTTCCTCATAGGGAAGGTGCCCCTATTCTTTTCTCGTTGACCAGACAAGAACGACGTGGATAATAGAGACTGGTGCAGTTCCAACTCTACGTCATGTAGAGTTAAATTGGGGATCACACCGATGTATGAGAACATCCTACCAATGCTAGGTTAAGCACAAACCAACCAGTGAGCATGCCACCATTAGAAATGAATGCCAGTTTTAGCAGACATCAATCACATTTACCAGACTATCTTAGTTTAGTCTGGAATGAATCGACTGTTATAACTTATTTGTAACAGAATATCTGTGGGTGTGCTATATAAACACACATAGACCTCTCTGAGGATATATAGAATATTTTAATAGTAAATATAGAGAGATATACGGAAGAAGCATTGTAATACTTTGATAATTATAATACGGTTCTAAGAGTTTCTAAGTGCGTGTTTAGCTGGGAGAAAGCTGCTGCAGCCTGGGCCCACTCCAAGCCAGTATTTCTTCCCCTATTTTTCCTGTGTTTTCTAGATTATTTTACCACTTTTATAAGATTGTTTATTGCATTTTTATTTCTAGTATTGCAATAGTTTTATTTCTAGGAATGCATGAATATTTCCTTTCTATAGATTTAATTATTTTTACATAAATTATTGAGTGTATGAATTATCAACAACCGTTGAAATGCCCCCCAATAGTAGAACTAGCAGACTCATCTCAATTGGTATTGTAAGCAATATTGTTCAAGACACTTTGCAAGTTTACGAAGCTCCCTATGTTGATAAATTAAATGCACGGGCATGTGACAAAAGTAGGAAAGAAGTTAACCTTGTTTGGCCTACAACACTCAATCTCCAAAATCTCTCCCATTACTGAAAGCCATTCCGTTGGATTGCTACAAGGATTGAAGGTTGTACTTCCACAATTTCATGTGAATCAAACATCCTACTTTAGTGACAGATATTTTACCTTAAGTCACTCTCATAGCACACCAATCTACTTATAAAACCACAAATCAAACCCAAACATCACCCCTAACTTGGCCTCAAAAATATAGTCATAGAACAACAACTATCTTGACCTAAGAAAGCTTGCAGGAAAGGTCATCCTACCCTCATACAACCTCTAGTAGAGAGCGGTTTATTTGCTTTCTTCTTTCAATAGGGTTTAGCATAACATATTTCTTACTTTTTATAGTAGTTTACATTTTTTTTCATGCATTTGATTTGATTTTATTTTAGTATTATTTATCATTATAATGAGCCCCATTTATTAACTATATTATTTTCCTTGCGTGCAGGTTACAAGTTTCCACAAGGATAAATGAATGCAAGACCTTGGCATCAAGTCCTCAAATTAGCGGTAACGAAAAACCCACATTTTACACCATGGTAGTAAGAAATATCTTGCAAAGTGCACCCAAATTTTCTATGTTGTAACTCATTATATCGAATTGATAGCAAATCCCCTTAGAGGGGATCTTTTTGTAGACACCCAAAAATTGCACATGTCTACTTCTACATACTTGTAGATCTGTCATTACACTTGTAGGTTTACATAGGATATCATAGATACCTCTAGGCTATTCTAAACCAATGTAGACTATTGTAGACTTGCATAGGCTATTCTAGACCACTGTAGCCCAATATAGACCAGTGTAGACCACTCTAGATCAGTGTAGGCCATTGTAGACCTTCGTAGACTTGTGTAGACCATTTCATTGGTCTATAGGCATGAAACCCCACTAAACTACATAATCCACATCATAACCACCTTTCATCCATCAAAATACCACTTATCAAGCACCTAAGATAGCCTAAGCCCTTCCTATACCTAATTAGGACCCCACGGGACTATTAGTTCCTAAAAAGTCTTAATTAAAGTTAATTCCAATTCAAATTTTAAAGTGATTTCACTTAAGTGCACTTTTTGGACTAAAAAGGTTAAGTAGGTCCCTAAAACCTAATTATTCCTAATTATTCCCTCCCACATGTGTGTGCACCAATTTAGTTAGGATATTTCCTAGGAAACCCTAACCTAACCCTCATCTAACCTAGGGACCACCTAACCCTATTTAACCCTAATATCTCATCACACATGTGCAAGGATGAGATATTTCCTTAGGAAATGTATGAATGACACTTCATAAACCCTAACCTAACCATATTAGGACTAGACCTTAGGGTTTATTACTCCTAACACCCCCTACGCCTTAGGTTTTTCTATAAATAGTGGATCTAATTCCTCATTATCCCTCTCTCTCCCTTTTTAATTAGCTTACAAAAAATCTGTCAAAATGCAACCAAAAGTGCAAGCAAAGATATATGATCCATACCAGCAACATTGCAGCACATGAGGAGCCCATCCAAAAAAGTATCTCTAGCAAAAGATATTCACAATCCAATTCACCCACAGTCTATGAATCCGACATCCAATTTGCCCCCCACCCTATGAATTGGTCCTATAGAAGGATTTTCACTCCAAATTTGTCATTTAAGCTTCATTTTGTGTTTTTATGATGTTCTATACAATTTATTTTAGTTTTCATTACATATTTTGAGTTGATTTGTCCTTTTTACCATGGGGCTTGACTGAGGCAAGCCCCAAAATATACTAACTTCATTTTGCAGGTCTAGCATAGATGCAAAGAGGAAAACAATAAGAAACACAACCAACAGTGGCACACATTATGCATGAAGCCCACCTACATTGAGGAGCCCAAAAAAACATCAAATTTATTGTAAATTTGTGGAAGAAATAAATGGGAATTCCCCCCATTTGTAACATAAAAGCACTTCTATCATGATTAAAATAAAAAAATTTGAATTATCTATGTTTTAGCAATTTATTAGATCAAATGCTTACTTTTGTACATTTCATTTTGGCACGCCTAGTGGGACCCCCACAAAGGATTGTGCTAGACTAGTTTTATCATGAATCTAACATAATTTACTATTTCTATTGTTTTACAGGTACAATATCTATGCATTACAGAGGCCCTTGAAGCCCTGACAACCCCCTCAGGCCCTTAGAATAGATATTTTAGGCCCCTAGATCCAATTCACCCCCTAGCCTATGAATCCAGATCCAATTCACCCCTCGGCCTATGAATTGAGCATAACAATCCTAAAAACCCTTAAAATTGTAGAGGTCAATATCAGAAAGATATACCAAATCATATGGAGCAAAAGAAACCAAGTATTCATCTTTTTCCTCTATGTTCTATCAATTTGTTGCAATGAAAAGTTCACTATAAAATGCATCATGTCATTCAGTGAATCTCTTATTTCAATGCACTTATTATGTCAAGAACATTTAGGTTAGTTGCTTTATTTTTATCTTTCTGTATAAAAATCAGATTTACATCCTTCTTTGCTTAAGGGATTGGAATAGGCTCTAGTTTCTAGTCATTCTTTTTGTAAATTGCATTTCCTAAAGTCCCTTTTTCTTGAAATAGTTAGATATTCCAATTTGCTATTCTAAAACCTACGTAATATCAGAAAGTTCATTTTATTTACATTTCAAGAACATTCCTATTTCTTGCCTTAAATTGCACTTTAAATAGATTCGGATTCCTCTTTTGTATCATTATATCAATTTATTTTGAGAGTACTGTAGCACCCTAAAATTGACGCAGTAAAATTGGAATAATTACATTCACCTTAGTAAATAAATTTAAATTCAAATTTAACCTCCCAAACCGCCCGTTAACCGCTGAGAAACCCATTTCCTCCTTTTTCGTGCCATTTTTAGCAGTTGTTTTGACCGTTTGACAATATCGTCTCCGATCAGACGATATCGCCCCATTTTTGACGATTTCGTCTGGACTAGAACGTCCAGACAATTTCGTCGCAAAAATGAATTTGCATAGTTGGAATCTATTCTAACGGGTCTCCAATCCGGGTAGAAGCGTGTCTGCACCGTTGGGACCCTTCCCCCATTGGAGATCTCCCAAATTGGGATGATCTCCAACCTCCCAACAACTATCCTATACCTATTTAACTCTAAGACTTTTCCCTCCCCAACCCCTGGCTGAATTTTTATGCAAATTGGACCCTTATGCTCTAAAACATCGTAATTCATATTTTGCATTAGTCCTATAGTCATTTCATTGCAGGTACACCACTGGTTTTCAGTCGGAGCCAGCACCTATTGCAGCCGACGAACCTGCCAAGATCGGAGGCGATCTCGTCAAATTCGGGACGATCTCGTACTGATGCGAGATGATTTTGACTGCAGCACACATCGAGGCAATCAGTGCCTGGAGTTTGCTCTTCTGTCTTTTTTTATCTGTCATTTTATGCTATAAATTAGATTGTTTATTCAGTTTTTATACTATATTGCATCTGGAGTTCACCCATTTTGTCTAGTTTACATATTAAGATCATATTCTGCTATCTAAACACAGTTGTTTGCATTTACTTTTGTTCTTGTATATTGTTCAACACTCATATTCATTGTTTCATATAGTTTGCCCTCGTTTGCAAAATAGAATTTCTTGTATTTCGCATCCGTTTGCTTGTTTTGCAGTGTCTCCGATGAATTCTTCGACGAATTCGTCAGATTGCAGACGATCCTGTCAGTTTAGATGATTTTATCAAATTGAAGGCGATTCTGTTGAATTGCAGACGATCCAGACTTCTTCAAGCTTCAGAAACTCCATCAGATTTTTGGATCAGGTAATCTTCATTGGCCTCCTGCAAATTCTCTGTTTCTGTTTTCCTTTCTGTTTGTTGTATGCATTTAAATTGCATTTTCATGTAGTTTAAGTTAGAATCATTCGGCCAAACCTAGGATGAATGTTTAAAAATAAAACGAACTCATCAAAACTCATTCCCAAAACCTAGGCGTGGAAACTACCGTCAAATGTTTCCTGGTGAACCCACCATCCATCGAAAAATCACCAAAATGCACCTCCCTTGAGAGGCGGGACCTTCGCAAAGTCCTCTCGTTCGAGGTACCGCACCATCCTTTTCCCATCCTCCTTCCGGGCGTGGATCCAATATCCTTAAGTTAGGGGTGCAAAAAATTTGGAGCGATACATTTTGGTGAACCCGACGTGAATGCATCATAACCTTTTGAACAAAAACAAACAAAGACAAAAAAAAAAAAATTAGAACAACTAAAACTTAGATGCATTTTAAAAAAACATTTAAGGTTCAAAATCATGTTTAGATGGTAGCTCCTAAAAAGAGGTTAGCAGTTACTATAAACGTAGTAAACCAATTAGCGGCCATAGAAGTTAATTATGTCCTTAGTGTCCCTGAAGCAAGTAGAAATCAATCCTTGTGGGACGAGCTTATCAGGAGACTTAGTATCATTTCATCTAGGTCCACACAACTTAAAAAGATTAAGAGGCTAGTCTTGGATAGAATCCTAGATCCTCATCAATTAGTGTTCTATCATGAACTTCAGAGAGCTTGCCATAGGTGGCTAGCCTATAGGAGAGCTCTTGTATCTACAAAAGTTTTAACTTTCAGGGAAGATCTTGAAAGAACCATTATAGTGCGCCCATTTCTAGTTCATATAGATTCCTTAGAATATGATCTTATAGTTAGGAGAAGATGGAACAAAACTCCTAGAGCTATGTTATATTGTAAATATTGTCGTGAGAATTATTATTTCCAACCGGCATCTGAGATAGACAACATTACCATAGCCCTTTTCATCAAATTCTTAAAAGAAAACTTTCAATTTGAAGAAGAACATTTCATGACCCCTGAACAGCTTGAACCAATTAATGATATTCATAAATTATTCATAGAAGATTAGTTTATCTACTTTCAGCCTTATTATTATTGTGTGCATTTATTGTTTCATTTCTTTGTCTCTATTATATTGTTTCAAAAAAAAAAAAACTAAAAATCAAAAAACATACTAAAAAACTTAAACATTTCATTTACAATATTGCATTAGGTATATATATAAATATATACCTTTTAATTTGTTGCATATATATATATATATATAAATATATATATATTTGCTGAAATCAAAACTTAGCACCATGACTAAACTTAGGAATGGTAAAGAAATTTTAGGAGAAGGAGAAGATTGGCTACAAAATACAATTGAAAACCCAAATGTCCTTCTTGGAGATACAAATACGAAAGGTGAAACTCTAGGTCAATCAGATGAAGACTTAGGTGAAGATAAGGAACAAGAAGGAAGTGTTAAAGAATCTTCGTCCCCTAGAATAGCTCCAAATGGAGGCATCACTTTTGACAACGCAGAACATTTTCAAAAATTTCTTAATCAACATATCGACATCCTTAATGTGGCAGTCCGTATTGATAAAGGGGAAATTAGTGATGCTCAAACAGCCTTAGAACGGGCGATTGATATGCAAACTAATCCCTTGTCTTTCATTGATCAAGAAAGTGATAAGGGTGGACCATCTAATGCGAATATGGTCACTATAGCCCAAGCCATGACCAAACAACAGGTCACCCAACCTCCTAAGCAACCTGTTACTCAAACTAAAATCACTCCCGCACAAAAGAAAATTCCCTTCACTACTTCCTTCCTCCAAACAGTTGAGCAAAATTCTTTAAATAGACAAAAATCTAAAACAAAGCCAAATACAAACTTTCAACAATCTACAATACAACACAATCCAACTTCAAAACTCCTCCATAATATTTTTCCTACCAATGTTTTACACAATAGTAACATGGCATCTAATCTGCATGTTCCTCCATCCTACGCCCATAACACTTATGGCAATGCCCCACCGAATCAATATGGGGGGCAAACTAGTAGTTTGGAAGCTATGGTGAAACAATTGGCTTCACGTAGGGACCAGATAGATCCCTACCGTCCCTCGTATAATTATCGAGAGATTTGTAGCCAACCATTGGATCCCATAGTGGTAGCTCAACCATACCCTAAACATTTTCCCATGCCCGTCCTGCCTATCTATAAAGGAACCGAAGATCCCATAGAACATCTTCGCATGTTTATTATAGCATGTCACGACATATCGCATAACGACTTGCTATTACTAAAAATGTTCCCCAAAATTTTAGGTGGAATGGCGTTAGAGTGGTATTATCAATTGCCCACTCATTCCTTAAGAAAATTTGAAGAAACAGCTGAGTCATTTGTTCATCAATTTAGTGCCTACATCGAGAGGCATGTAACTATTAAAGACCTATACAATTTAAAACAAGATAAAGACGAATGTTTTGCTGATTTCTTAGCAAGATGGAGACAATTGATAGGAAAAGCGCACTTTGTGCTACCCTATAGGGAAATGTTAGACATTTTCATTAACAATTTACAAGAACAACTTTCTTATGAGCTATCAACAACTACTTTGACTACCTTCGATCAAGCTATAGACTTAGCTCGAAGAGTAGAAGATGCCCTCATTAGGAGATGCCAACTTAGAAAGAAGGATGATGAGAAAACATCTAGAAATCAATATAAAAACAAACAGGTTGTCGATGATGGAGTCACTGACAGCATAAATGTTGCTAATGTCAATACAACAAAAACAACAGAAAAATTCATCTTGAAACCTCCTGATAAGCCTCCTCGAGAGTTCACTAGATTAAACCAACCTTTATCAACTATTTTACCTCAACTTCTTGAAATAGGTTTAATCCAATCGCTGACTATCCAGGAACTCGACCCAAGCATACCCGGATATAGAGCTGATTTGCACCTGTGATTTTCATAGAGGTCCTGGACATTCTACCAACGCTTGTAAGATATTGAAACATAAAATACAAGATTTGATTGACAATAATGAAATGGAGGTGCAAGCCTTCCAACCTAAACAAAACCCTCCTAATAATACCCAAAATATTGTTCCCCAAAATAAAAATCAGAATGCCAATCAAACTTTAGACATATTTCAACACCCTTTACCAAGACATGGTAAAGAGGTAGCCAATCAAATTGAACATCACAATGTTCCCCCTCCTACCCGATATGTAGGAACCATTAGCGGACAATTACCTGTTCGGGACTCTCACACATTCGACACAACCTTATCCCTGGTTACAACCAGGCCCTTACATAATTTTCAAACTTTTGATTCTAGCGATATAGAGTCAGATAGTGAGAGTGAAGTAGACACCATTCAATCGAATAGTTCTGAAAACAAATCAGATCCTATTCAACCTATCACAGATGCTAATGTTCCAGAAGAACCATTTCCCAGAAGAGTCACTACTCGACCTTCTTCTAATGAAGTCCTTCCTTATGAACAAGACATAAACTCTCAATCGAGACCGTTTCAACGTCGTCACTATAACATTGTAGGTACCATCGGAGTCGTCACCCGACAACAAGCTCAAAATCCCCAACAAGAACCAAACCAGAATGATGGATCAGCTCCATTTGTTACGAAAAATCCTAATAAAGGAAATCATGCTCGCTATTGTTCAAACTAAACCTCCTTACAGCATTAATGAGCAATTGTCTAATACCACCGCCAGAATCTCCCTTTTAGATTTATTAAGATCCTCCCCCACCCATAGGGATGAATTGATGCTTACTTTGAGCCAAATGATGGTACCTCAAAACATCCAACCCAAATCTATGGCCAATACTATCATCACGCGAGAGATTGATTGTATTGACTTTCGGGATAAAGATATCCCACAACACAGTTTACACAAGGATAATCCCTTGTATATTACAGCTTTAATTGGGGATGTAGTCATCAAACGAGTCTCGATTGATAATGGCTCATCTCTAAACATCTGCACCTTTGACTTCTACCAACGATTTGGTTTTAGAAGTGATGAAATGAAGAAGACTGATATGATTATCAAAGCCTTTAATTACAAAACACAAGAAACGTGTGGAGTCATTACCCTCCCATTGCAAGTTGGTACTAGAACCCTTGAGACAACTGTGTTTATTGTACATTGCCCAGCATCATACAATATACTTTTGGGTCGCCCTTGGATTAACGCCATGCGAGCAGTCCCATCAACTTTACACCAATGTGTTAAGTTTGAGTTTAAAAATCAGTTGGTCACTATTCATGGTGACCCTAGACCTTTTGATATGTGTGCATTGGCAGAACCAGTTGGAGTGCAATTTTGCCCTGCTCTGTCATCCACATATCCTACTTCTTCTTCATCTAAAACTATGAAATATAAAACCATCACTCCATCTATTCCTCCTCCATTAACTTCATCTTCCCATATAGATAAATCACCTTCTAAACAAATTACTGTAGAACTTCAAAAAGCTCTTAAAACTACAACCAATTCTTCAAGTTCTAATCCCATAAATTCAAAACCTTCAGACACATCTATCATACCTCCCACATCCCAAGACATAGGTAATAAGCCTTCTACATCTTATGCCCTTTCTGATGATCTTTTACCAGATTTGTCTACAACCTTAATATCAGAAAAAATGAATGCTTTCATGCAATATTCAGACCTTTTAAATCAATTGTCGCCATCTCCTCGTACTTTGGGCCTCCCACAACCTATGGGAAGTACTTACCAAGTCGGGAGTTGCGCCTTCATGTACAAAGGATATGACTGGGGAAGAATCCCTCAGAATATCAAAACCCATCATGATGGATATGCTCGGTGCTATTTTACCAACGATTATATTAAAGCTAAACCCATGATGCTTAAAATGGGATATAAAGGGAAAGGCTTAGGACCTTTCCAAAATGGCATGAAAGAACCTTTCGAGGTAGAACCATGGCCTGCCCGATGTGGTGTGGGCCTATTACCTAGTAAGGGTCAACCCTTTCCTTTTGAGTATGATGATCATCTCATATGCTATCAAGACTATTTGGATAGACATGTTGATTTACCTCTTAAAAATCTATCATTTTCATGCAACATGCTATCCATAGCATACCCTGAAATGATTGTTGACCCCGATGAAGAGTTGGAAGGAGATATCTTCCATGATGTCTCTGTTGAAGAGATGTTGTACAACGGGTTTTATTTTTATGGTTCTATACCAACCATAGCTCAACTTGAGGCCGCTGACCCTCAGAACGAATTATCTAAATTAACTTTACAAGAGTTACAAGAGTTGGGCGTTTCACCCGCCCCACCTAATTTTGAAAGAGATCTACACATGGAGGTAGAAAATGTCATTAAAATTAATATTGGAACTGAGGACAACCCTCACATAATCAACATTGGAGCAAAACTAAGTCAAGAAAAACAAGAAAAATACATTGCATTTCTTAAAGAGTATGAAGATGTCTTCGCTTGGACATATGAAGATATGCCAGGTCTAGACCCTTCTGTAGTCATGCACCATCTAGTGGTCCATCCGGATGCTAAACTTGTTAAAAAAAAACTTAGAAAAATGCATCCCAAAGTGGCTCGGCTAGTCAAAGGGGAGTTAGAAAAACTCCTGAATGTTATCTTCATACAAGCTATTGATTATGCTGAATGGATCTCCAATGTAGTTCCAGTCACCAAGAAAGAAGCCACCAAAATTAGGGTTTGCACAGATTTCAGAGATATTAACGCTGCATGCCCTAAAGATGACTTTCCTATTCCAAATATGGATCAAATTATTAATTTTACTGCTGGAAGTGGGATGATGTCCTTAATGGACGGATTCTCCAGCTATAATCAGATCAGGATAGCTCCTGAAGACCAGGCTAAAATAGCCTTCATTACCCCCTGGGGTACCTTTTGCTGGAAAGTGATGCCCTTTGGCCTAAAGAATGTCGGGGCAACTTATCAACGGGCTATGACCTACATCTTTCATGATATGATGCATGATATCCTACATGATTATGTAGATGATATTATAGCGCGCTCTCTTATTGAAGATCATCATTTAGACGATTTAAGAAAAGTTTTTAATCGATTACGAGAATATCTCATTCGATTAAATCCAACAAAATGTATATTCGGATTTAAATCCGGAAAGTTATTAGGGGTTTTAGTTTCTTTATGTGGTATCGAAATTGACCCTCTCAAAATTGCGGCTATCACTGATATGCCCGCACCCACTAATATATCTGAATTACGAAGTTTACAAGGTAAACTTCAAGCTATCCGTCGCTTCATTGATAAGTCGGCGGACAAAACTGGTCCCTTTCTTAAACTCCTTAAGAAGGATGTCCCCTTTAATTGGGACACAGAATGTAGAGAAGCTTTTGAACTTCTCAAGCAATATCTCCTTAACCCTCCGGTGCTTTCACCACCTAAATCTGATCGCCCGTTTCTTTTATATATTTCTGCTTCAGATTCTGCCTTAGGAGCTATGTTAGCTCAGCTTGATGATGAAAAACGAGAATGTGCTAATTATTACATTAGCCGCACCTTCATCAGTTATGAAACCCGCTATACAGTGTTAGAGAAGTTATGTCTAGCAGTCGTGTTTGCTACGCAAAAACTACGACATTACATGCTTAGCCAAAAAACATATGTCATTGCAAAATATGATCCTTTAAGATATCTCATGAGTCGACCTTATTTATCGGGTCGCACGACCAAGTGGGTTCTTGCTCTAAGCGAGTTTGATCTCACCTTCATAGGACAAAAGTCTGTTAAGGGTCAAATCATAGCAGATCAATTAGCTGCTGCACCCTTAGAGTCTCTCATCCCATCATTATCGAGTTTCCTGATGAATGCCTTCAATTAGAGGTAGACCTTGTTGAACAATAGTCCTTATACTTTGATGGAGCCCGATGCATGAGTGGGGCTGGTGCGGGTATTATTTTAATATCTCCACAAAAACATCTCATTAATCTGTCCTTCAAACTAACCTTTGCTTGCACCAACAATACTGCTGAGTATGAAGCTCTAATCCTTGGATTACGAGCTGCTTTAGCGCTTAAAATTAAAAACCTCTTAGTTTTTGGGGATTCCCAATTGGTTATAAACCAAATTAATGAAGTTTATCAAACCAGAGATGATAAACTTTGCCCATATAAGGCCTATGTTTTACAACTAATGGCCTTGTTTGATCAAGTTACCTTGGAAGCCATTCCTCGAACTAGCAACCGTGCAGCCGACGCCATGGCCACCGCTGCATCTCTCTTGCCCTTGGAGTTAGACGACGAATATGCTACTATCATCATTCATCGACTCCAGGAACCCACTTCACATAAGTCATGCTTAGAGCCTTTGGATGTGTTTCTAATCAAGGAAACTACTCCTAAACTCTGGTATACAGACATATTTGATTTCCTCCAAACTGGGACTTTCCCTGCTAATTATAATCGCAACCAGCGTCGGTTATTACGTCGACAAGCAAGTTGATTTGTAATCATTGGAAATACTTTATATAGGATATCTTTTGAAGGTATCCTATTAAGATGTCTAAATTTAGAAGAGTCTAAATCAGCTTTGAGTGAAGCCCACGATGGATCTTGTGGAGGACACTTTAGTGGTAGCATCATTGCTAAAAATCTCCTTCGAATAGGATACTTTTGGCCTACCATGGAAACGGATGCACATGAATATGTGCACCATTGCGACAAGTTTCAAAAGCATGCTGACCTTGTCCATGCGCCTGCACAAGAGCTGCAGGCTATTTCTTCTCCTTGGACCTTTTCTAAATGGGGCTTGGATATTATTGGTAAAATTAATCTTGTGTCTTCTGATGGACATAAGTTCATCATAACCGCCACTGAGTATTTCACGAAGTGGGTTGAAGCTATGCCTTTAGCTTCCTGCACTGGTTCACAAGTCTCTAAATTCATTTTTAATCAAATCATCTGCAAGTTCGGAATTCTTGCAAATCTCATCTCTGACAACAGAACTCCATTCAAAAATAAAGATGTTAAAAAATTGTCAAAAATATAAGATTCAACATCGCTAGTCTACTCCCTATTATCCTCAGGGTAATGTTCAAGCAGAAGCTTCTAACAAAACTCTAATCAAAATACTAGTCAATAAAACTGGCTATGACTGGCATATTCAATTATATCCAGCCCTGTGGGCTTATCGAACTAGTGTTCGAACCCCCATAGGCACTTCACCATTTGTTTTGGTATATGGTGCCGAAGCAGTTTTTCCATTTGAATTAGAAGTTCCTTCTTTGGCTCTGCTACTTCAAGACACCGAAGTAGGAGATGAATATCACGCTGGCAGACTCAGTCAGCTGAAACTCCTAGATGAAAAACGCATCAATGCTTTAGAGCATCTCCGTGCATACCAAAACAAGCTTAAAAGAGCATATAATAAGAAAGTTCGTCATCGATCCTTTGAGATTGGCGATCTTGTTCTAAAAGAAAATCAAAAAAATACAAATGCAACCAACGAATCGAAAGGTAAATTTGAGCCCAACCGCTCGGACCATACATCATTACCGCAAAATTTGAATCAGGAGCATATAAATTGTCTACCTTAGATGGTAAAGAACTTAAAGAACCCATGAATATTTTACATCTCAAACGTTATTATGCATAAATTTGATTATTTCATCCATGTATATATTTGTTCAAAATCATTATCTTGTATTTCTTTCAATTTATTCAAAAACCTCAAAAACATTCATAAAATCTTCAAAAATCTTCAAAAATATTTATTGCATTTATTTTGTAAAGTTCCTTTTGCTTTAAAAACAAAAATCAACATAAAAATCCAAAAACAGCTATATGCTTGACTCTTTCGAAACCAAAACAATATACAGAATAAAGAGAGAGTCAACATTCTCAAAACTTTCTCAAAATCATTATTGTCTTACAATTATTGCAATTATATGTTTCAACTTATTTTGGATAAAACTAGCATTTATTTGGCATCCCTCACTTGCACACTCACAAAAATAAATATCTTGATTTTATCTGGCATGATTACTAATCTCTCTTATATCAAAGTTCACAAAAATCAATTAAATAAAGTTTGAGCATAGAGAATTGATCTTGGTATTTACTTAAACCAAGCACATCTTTTCACAATAAAATGATTATATTTGTAATTTCCATGTTTTGCTACATAGTAGAACTGATTTCTTGGGTGAAAAGTTTCCCCTGCTATCCTATCATGCACATGGTCTAGAATCTTTGAGAATTGGCAAAAGGACAAGCTCACCCCTACCCAGAATAAAAATCCCTTGCTCTACAGCTAATCCGAGCAAGTATCCCTAGCAAAGAAAAAGAAAAAGAAAAAGCAAAGAAAAATTCAAGAAAAAGAGAAAAGAAAAATGTTATGTCAACAATGTTCCAAGCATTATCAAGCAAAAGAAATACAAAAAGAAAAATAAGCAAAGTTCAAAAGAAAGCAAGAAAAGCAATAAAATCCCTTTCCCTACCCTTTGAAAAGAAAAGAAGGGTGAATGAGCTTGAATCCCTGGAATTCTCAATTATTCGAAAACTATGAGGTAAGCCCCATAACAGGTGGTTTGTGCCCAACCCGCTTGGCCTTGGGTAACTCCTAGCATTGCGATATGTCTGTCACATTAGCAACCTTCTTTTGTACAGACCTATGTCTACTTATGGATTAGCTAGCTCTTGATAATCCGATCTACATAGTAGCCTAGTATGGTTATATGCATCTACATCATGGTTAATGAACACTTAGTTGGTTTATTCAAATCACTTGTATCATAGTATCTTGCTCAAAACTAAAAACTGAACCATACAATTGCACACACATTTGTATTTGAGAGATTTTGTCTATCATTATGATAAATCAAGATTGGCAATGAATTCACTTATGCACATGGGATTCCTTATAAATCTAATTTTTGTCTTCAAAATACTTTGAAATATTATTTTGCAACTTGTTTGGAATAATCAAGTACAATTATTTACCACAAAGACAACTATATAATAGAAGAAATCAAAAATTTCAATCAAAACATATCATATATATCTTATCGACTTTCGCAACGATGGTATAATTCCAAAACCAAAATTGGAATTTTATGCTTAGCGCAAGTCCTCATTTTCATCTTTTCTGTTCATAAAAAATCAATCATGTAATCAAACTATCTATTTTCTTTGATCTTCGCGATGATGGTATAAGTCTATACCTACATATTCTATGCCTAGCGCAAACCATTGTAACAATATTTTTTCCCAATTTATCAAAATTTATAAAAACCATATGACTTCATTTTATTACATAAATTATGCTTTTCAAAAGCAAACACATTTTTATTACTTCATGTCATTATGTCAACCTTTGCATTTTGCAATGATGGTATAATTCTTAAGGAATTATTCAACAAACTTTATCACACTTAGGAATTTATGCCTAGCAAAAATCATTTTTTACAAATATTTCATGCATAATATTTTCATGAAAATCTGAAAGCAAATCATCATCATCATCATTTGCATCATCACAACAAAGTCTTAAGACAGTCTCTTAAGCACTCTTTTTTTTTAACAATATTTCTATCCTGGGACTAGCTTGATGACCGAGTGAGCAGCGACTCCATGAAATGGTCTATAATAGTGACAATGTCCTTTGAAATTATTGTTAGAAATCTCTTTTTATTTTTTATCACATTTCATTACAACCAATCAATTTGTTACATCAGATTATTTCATTTAAAATATTTATAGCATGACATCCAAGTTATAATTTTTTCCAAAACGACATAATTACATGAATCATCAATAAAATCATTACATCAATCAACTCAATCAATCAATCAAACATAAAAAGCATCATCGACATCACATAATACAAGTCATATGATCAAAAATATCTCATCTATATATATCAACAAGCATATATACATCATCAAAACTCGGATTGGTATGCCACAATCTGTACCTCGGCATACTCAATCCTCTATCAATACAAGTATAATACAATGTCAGTGGCAGTATCCTGCCCTCTAGCCTCGAGAGCCTCTAGAGCTCTCGGCCTCATCTCCTCCCCCGCCCTGCGAAGGACGAGGTGGTCCCATCACAGTATGTGTGGTACTGCGAGTCCTCGTCATCGACCGGGATGAGCTCCTCGTCGACCCTGTCTTGATAGGATCTGCTATGGTAGGTGGTAGCTGTACCCTCTGGCCCTCTGGCACCGCCTGGTAGTATAGCACCTGATAGAATGCGGTCTGAGAAACCGACCGTAGTAGCTCCTGAGTGCTTACCCCTCCGCCTCGTGCCCTAAGATGAGCATTCTCGTCTCGTAGCTGCGACACCTCAGCCTGGTGCTATGCAGCTGCATCCTGTAACGTCTGCACCTAAGCTCATAGACGATCTCTCTCTGCCCGAAGAGTAGCCATCTCGCTACTCTCTCCAATGTCCACACCCTTGCCCTTATCAGGCGATGGTGGCCTCTATGGAGATGAGGGTCTCGCCTCCCTCCTCTCCCTCTCTCTCTGTCGTGGCCTCTCCTATGCCTATGGCCTCCTCTGCTCTCCTCTGCCACGACCCAGGGTTGCCTCTACCATCGCCTGGCATCGTCTCCCTATCCGATGCACAATTGCGTGGATCGGTCCCTGAGCCCTCGTCATCCGAGGAGGGTGGATGCCTACGTACCAGGCATCATAGCCATTGGCTACCCCTGCATCATCCCCATCCACTGGCTGAATGGGGGCATCGTCCGCGTCCTGACTCTAGAATCGCTGCATATCTGGAGCCCCGCTAACTGTGGTGTTATCCCGGACAGTCCGGGAAAACTCATAATCTCTGAGAGATGGGAGCCCCTGCTATAGACCGAACTATCACAAAACCCGGTCATAGCGGTGGAGCTCCACCTCTCCCATCTCCATCCGTAGCCAGCAGACTTTCCTGATGCGAGCCAGCTCCTGTGCGTCCTCTGGCCACCCTGGATGCTCTCTCCATGGCCTCCAGGTGATCTGGTCTGGGACCAAGTCATCCAGTAGTCTCCGGGACACCTTGCTCCTCAGAGATGATTTTTCTCAACCATATCTTCAGCCTCTCAGCAATAATTTTTGTGATGATATTATACACAACATTGCAGAGAGCAATACGCCTGAACATATCCAAGGAATTTGCTCCATATTTTTTGGGTATAAGCACCACAAAGGTAGCATTTAGGGCCCTTAGCATCTGTTTTTTCTTTTGGGACTCATGGACCACCTCCAAAAGATCAAATTTTATTAATTCCCAAAACTCCTAATAAAACTCAATCAAGAATTCATCTGGGCCTGGGGCTTTTCCTTTTTTCATATTGAATACAACATTTTCCAACTCCTCAAGGGAAATTTGATTCATCAAGTGCTCATTCATCTCTCTAGAAACAATCATTGGAATACAGTTTATAATAATCTTTTCATTCTCATCATGTGATAGGGAGTCCTCCTTGAAGAGAGGAAAAATACCTCTTAGTCTCTTCTAAAATATCCCTAAAATAAGAGAGTAGGACACCCTAAGAATTCATATGAGAGGTAATCAGGTTACCATTACGATGAGATTAACTAAGTTATAAAAGAAGGATGTGTTCCTATCCCCTTCTTGAAGCCAATCTACTCGAGCTTTTTGTTTCTAAAAAATTTCTTCCCTTAGTTCCCATTCAGCAAGGTCTTTCACAGTGTCATATTCCTCAAAAAGAAGCTCCTTCATGAATCCCTTATCTCTAATCATCCTTGAAGCTTATTCCATCCTCCTAAGATCTACCATATTAGCCAAGGAAATATTCCCAAAATTCATTCTATTCTCTCTTCAATTTATGTTTTACAAATTATAGTTGCATCATAAAGGAATACATAATGGTGCCATGAGGAGGTTTGTCAGTGGTCTACCAGCCTCGCATGAAATCATGAAGCTTAGTATCATGAAGCCACATAAGTTGAAACTTAAAGGGGGGATTATTTTTTAGCCCTAAATCCAAAGCAGATATTTTTATAGGCCAATGATTAGATCCCTTACCCTCCAGAATCACAGAACTAGCACTTATGTTATTACCCATCCAATAACTGGATATCAAAAACCTATCCAGTCTCTCTGATATGAAAGCTTCCCCACACCTTCTATTGTGCCAAGTAAATATCCCATTATCTGTCTTGATTTCAACCAAGTTTAGGGCTTTGATATGAGCACTAAAGATAGAAGAAAAATGCTCGAGATGGTCCACCCCACCACATTTCTCCTCTAGACAAGTGATAGAGTTGAAGTCTCCAGCCAAAATCCATGGGTACAAGGGAACCAAACTTCTCACAAAGAAAATGTGCTTCCACAAATTCACTTTACCATTGTAATCAATAGGAGCATACACATTTGTAAGTAGGATGATTTCACTAGATTCATTATCATGCCCGACCATCGAAATAGACCATCTGCTGGAAATCCAAGTAAGAGGGGATATCTTAACCGGATCCCATAAACAAGTGATACCACTAGCATATCCACATGCACTAATACACTAGAATTAACCCCTTCTCCACAACTTGGGATCAATATTGAACATACTATCAATAGCCAATTTAGTCTCCTAAATAAACACCACATCCGAAGAATGCACACAAACCAAATCATGAACAAATTTTTATTTGGGGATGTTGTTCAACCCCCTTACATTCCATGAGAGGATAATCATTTTTGGGGGTTATAAAAATGGGAGTCCAATGTTCTCACCAAGCCTGACTCCACCAAAGTCTCCCCTATTAACTTAATTTTATCTTGGTCCTTCTTTCGACCCACCTTCATATTCTTATCCGAAAAACTTTTTTTAGTTATTTGCTGCTGCAATCCCAACACCGTAGGAGTTTTGCAGTCCAAGGATAACTGCATTAGTGCCTGAGTAGGATATGGCATAACTAAATATATACAACTTTCCAAAATAGTTTCCCTTATAGGGCTAGACCCATCCATGTACCCTATACTTAGATCCAAAGCCCTTTGTTCTTCATTTAAACCCCCTAGATCTGATTCCTTAAGTTCCCCCTCAAGAAGAGACATTTTATTTGGCCTTGTTATATTTACATCAGGTAGAAATGTTTCAGGTATCTCCATGCACTAATCAAGATCATCTAATATTTAAAAATTGATGAGTAGATCATCTGGTTGGCTATCCTTAAGGTCTTTCTTTGCCCTTCATCCTTTGTTTCAGGATTTGATTGAAACAAAACCTTCCTTATCCTGTTCCCCTTCCTTTATCAAGGCTTTTCCTTTATCCAAAATTTGTCCAGATCGAGAGGGCCCAAGATTTGAAGCCACATGTGGGACAAACTTAGGGTATTTTCTTTATATGTGGCCATATTCACGGTAAATCCGGCAATGAAATGGAAGAGCTTCATAGTCAAGTTTTTGAACCCATGTAGTTGATCCATATTGTATTTCAATAAAATATAGAATAGGATTATTTAAGTCAATTTCAACACAAATACAAGCAACAGAGATTACCTTTTTATCCATTGTCTTTTGTGATGGTCCAACCGACTTCCCAAGCAAAAAGCCAATCTTATGCAAGATATCAGTTCTCCAGAATTCCAACGGGAGTCATGGAAGCCACACCCATACTAGAACCTGTGATGGCCACTCCTCTGATGGGTTGAAATCCACATGCCAGGGTTTAAGAAATATTCCCACTTGGTTATAGAAATAAGGACCCCCTTCAAATGCTTTGTTACAATCTGTAATACAAGATAAAACCACCATAAAATAGTTGTTCACACTCAACATCACCTCCACATTGCCTTTAGGATTCCAAGTTTTCTTGACCCAAGCCTCCACAAAGGGGAGATAAATTTGGATGCCCAAAAATTTTCCAATAAGGGCATGTTTGGTTAGATACTCCACATATTTCGCCACCGAGTCTGGTTGAACCACTAGAACTGGTCTGGCTTCACATCGTTCCAAACATCCATTGTTCTTTAACAAGCGGTTCCTAACATGCACTGGAAAATCATGTTCCTTCCAGTCATTTTCAAATGAAAAAACATCACGAGCATGCACTCTCTATGTCGGACCCGATGCCATAACGACATTCCTCCAATTTTTCAGACCTCCTTCGAAAGCTGTTGCCATCCCCACAGAGCAGTTTTTCTTCATAAAACCCTAGTAGAGTAGTTTTTCCTCATCAAACCCTAGCAAAGCTCCAAAGTTCAAACTTCTTCTTCGTAAAAATATTTTTCATAAATTGGTAAGTATCTTATAGGGGAGGGGTATTTAAAATTCATGCATACCTACATATAGACTCTACCAGTAAAAAAAATGGGCTACAGGAGAGGGGGTGGGGGTTATATTTGAGTTGCATACCAAAAATTTATAAATATTTTAGGACACTTCTTACAAGGACTACAATAAAAATAATTACATGCATAATTAAAGTGAGTTTATAACCATAGATTAAATAAATATTATAACCATAATTAACGTATCTTTTTTTTTATTTTTGTACAAGCTCTATTAATTAAAGATTTAAGTGAGTTTTGGAAGGTTATTTTTATAAGTATAGATTTGTGGTATCAAATGGCATTAGTTTAGTTGGTTAGATTCCTCATATTTCAAGAAAGAGACCAAGGTTCAAATCTTTCCAAATGATACATGCATAATTACCAAGTTGTTGTAATACTACTATGTAGTCATGATGTAATATGGGCGAGGCCGTTTCAATTCCATATAACCCATTAAATAATAATAATAATAATTAAAAAAAGTATAGATTTGTGGTGGTATTGATAGGGGCGAAGCTGTTTTAATTTCATATAACCCATTAAAAAATAATAATAATTTTAAAAAAATTATAGATTTCTGGTGGTAGTAATAATTTTTTTCTTATGAATACTATTATATAATTTTCAAATAACTTTTTAACTTTTATTAACAAATAAATAAAGTAAAATCTATTTAACTAATAAAATATCACATTTATGATCTAAAATCTATATAAAAGAAAGATAGTAATATAGAATGAAATTTTATCATAACTCTTATGAGTAAAAAAACTTGCATTAAAAACATTACAAGTAAAACATCACAACAAACCAACTAATTTCACAATAAACCAAAAACAAAAATAAATGACTATAAAAAACATCACAATAAATGGCTATTGTAGACCATCATAGACTATTTTAGACTTGCGTAGGCTATTCTAGACCATCATAGACCAATCTAGACTAGCATAGACCACTCTAGATCAGTGTAGGCCATTGTAGACATTCGTAGACTTGTGTAGACCATTTCATTGGTATATAGGCATGAAACCCTACTAAACTACACAATCCACATCATAACCACATTTCATCCATAAAAAGACCACTTATCAAGAACCTAAGGTAGCCTAAGCCCTTCCTAGACCTAATTAGGACCCCACGAGACTATTAGTTCCTAAAAAGTCTTAATTAAAGTTAATTCCAATTCTAATTTTAAAGTGACTTCAATTAAGTGCACTTTTTGGATTAAAAAGGTTAAGTAGGTCCCTAAAACCTAATTAGTCCTAATTATTCCCTCCCACATGTGTGTGCACCAATTTAGTTAGGATATTTCCTAGGAAACCCTAACCTACCCCTCATCTAACCTAGGGACCACCTAACACTATTTAACCTTAATCTCTCCTCACACATGTGCGAGGATGAGATATTTCCTTAGGGAATGTATGAATGACACTTCATAAACCCTAACTTGACCATATTAGGACTATACCTTAGGGTTTAGTACTCCTAACCACACCCCCTATACCTTAGGTTTTTCTATAAATAGTGGATCTAATTCCTCATTATCCATATCTGTCCATTTTTAATTAGCTTACAATAACTCTATCAAAATGCAACCAGAAGTGCAAGCAAATACATATGATCCATACCAGCAACATTGCAGCACTTGAGGAGCCCATCCGAACAAGTATCTCCAGCAGAAGGTATTCACAATCCAATTCACCTACAGTCTACGAATCTGACATCCAATTCACCCCTCAACCTACGAATTGGTCCTATAGAAGGATTTTCACTCCAAATTTATTAGGTAAGCTTCATTTTGTGTTTTTATGATGTTCTATGCAATTTATTTCAGTTTTCATTATATATTTTGAGTTTATTTGTCCCTTTTACCATGGGGTCTGACTGAGGCAAGATCCCAAACATACTAACTCCATTTTGTAGGTCTAGCATAGATGCAAAGAGGAAATAAATAGAAAATACAACCAATTATGGCACACATTATGCATGAAGCACACCTACATTGAGGAGCCCAAGAGAAAGCATCATATTTATTGTAAATTTATGGAAGAAAGAAAGGGGAATTTCCCCCATTTGTAACACAAAAGCACTTCTATCATGAACAAAATCAAAAATTTTGAATAATTTGTGTTTTAGATAAAATGCTTACTTTTGTACGCTTCACTCATTGTAAACTTTTTTTTTTTTGAAAAAATTGAAAAAAACTTGTATTAAAACAAAGGTCAGTTACAATTGGGAATAGACACATCCTAGCCGAAAACAATGAAAGCACATGATTACAAGAGAAGAGGAAGACTTGCAATGGAGCTAAATCTCTTGAACCAATACCAAGCTAGTTGAGGGAGCTGATTGGTCTGTTACAACAACTTTTCGTGAAATCGTGCAGCAAACACCAACTTCACCTTTGGCCGTGAAAAATATACAAGTCATGATATCGTGACACAAGACTCCTCTAACCCTAAAAATTCAACCTATCGTGAAATCGCGACATGTCACGAAATCGTGACATGTCGCAAAATCATGGCAACAATCCTCCCTTGGCCGCGATGGAGTAACATATCGCGAAATCACGACACCTTTCCACCTTTGGCCGCGACGGAGCAACATGTCATGAAATCATGAAAACTTTCCTCTCTTAGCCGCGATGAAGCAACATGTCGTGATATCATGAAAACTTTCCTCCAGTGGTCGTGACGGTGCAACATGTCATAATATCGTGACAACTTTCCTCCAGTGGCTGCGACGGCACAACATGTCGCGATATCACGACAACTTTCCTCCCTTGGCCATGACGGTGCAACATGTCATGATATTGTGACCAATTTCCTCTAGCGGCCATGACGGCGCAACATGTCACGATATCGTGACAACTTTCCTCCCTTGGTCGTGACAGCACAACATGTCACGATATCGCGACAACTTTCCCACAGTGGCCGCTACGACGCAACATGTTGCGATATCACGATAACTTTTTTGCAGTATCCACGATGGCACAACATGTCATGACATCATGACAACTTTCCTCCAGCGGCCACGATGACGCAACATGTCGCGATATCGTGACAACTTTCCCATAGCGGCCGCGATAGCGCAACATGTCACGATATTGCGACAACTTTTCTCCAGCATCCACGATGATGCAACATGTCATGAAATCATGACAACTTTCCTCCAATGACCATGATGATGCAACATGTCACGATATCATGATAACTTTCCTCTAGCGACCACGATGGCGCAACATGTCATGATATCATGACAACTTTCCTCCAGCAGCCACGACGGTGCAACATGTCGTGATATCACGACAGCTTTCCTCCAATGACCGCGACGGCGCAACATGTCGCGATATCATGAAAACTTACCTCCAATGGCCGCGATGGCGCAACAGGTCGTGATATCACGACAAAAACCACCCTTAGCTTTTTCTTTGATCATTGGCTCAAGGATATTTCAAGGCCCTGCCTAATCACCTCATCTTCAATAGGCATGTCACTGTGCAGCTGCACCCATACCTCTTTCTCAACACCCATCTTAGCCAGGAAATCGGCCGCTTTGTTTAAATCTATGCTCACATAAACTAGAATCACATCATCTAATTTCCTCCATAATTCCTTTATTTGAGAGACCAGAATCCTCAACCTCCAAGCTTTCAATGCAAAGTTCCTCATGCAGTCTAGAGCTCCAACCAGAATTTGAGAATCAAATTCAAGAATTATCCTCCTGTGGCCCTGAGTAACTACCCAAATAGAAGCATATTTGATAGCAATGGCTTCTACTTCATTATTTGTGGCTCTTCCCAAGCCCTGCAGTTCCCAATAGAGCACTGATCCCTCATGATTCCGATAGACCATGCCAATTTTGGCACTACCCGGATTGCCCTTTGCAACACCATCAGTATTGATTTTAATCTAGCCTTCTAGGGCTGGTTTCCAACTGGATCTATCTTGTCCCTCTTGCTTTTCATCTCCCTCTTCCATTGGCCCAGGACCAACCTGAGTTTCCTCTTTAGCGTAGACGGCAACAATTTCTACGACTTTGCTCTAGATGACCTGCCAAACTCCATCTAGCGAGGAAAAGGTTTCTCTAAAAATTCTAGCATTTCTCTCCAACCACACTTGCCACCAAATGAAGTATAAGCCAAGATCCCACCCAATTTGAAGAGCTTTAGATTTAAATCTACCCCTCTTCCATCTTTCCCAAATATTAGTCCGATTCATGTCACCATTAACTTGGATTTTATAGTGAGAGAACCATCGCTTCCAAATCTGATGCGTGAAAGGGCACTCAAACATCATGTGATCAGCTATTTCCTCATTTTTGTGGCATAAAACACATTGAGAAGGGCCGATGATTCCTCTACATCTGAGATTGTCAAAAGTGAGAATTCCATTGTGCATAAACTGCCAGGCAAAAAAGTTTACTTTCGGCCAGGCCTTGGAGTGCCAAATCTTTCTCCAATCCTCAACCGGATAAGAATGGGGGGGAGGCTCTGGGAGGATATTGTCATATTTGTCCTTCACTGTATAAAAACCAAGGCTCCCATAGCCCCAAGCTCATTCATCCTCTTCGTCTCTCCCTGTGAGAAACCTTTCTGTTAAGATTTTGGTCAAGATGGGTGCCAACTCCGGGGGGATTGGAATTGGCCACTCCAACCTCTTAAACTTATTAAACTTATACTCCCCCAGCTGAGTAGTGTTGAAATAACTTTCAATTTGGACCCAACCCTTGGTTTCTATGATAGATTTTATTGGAATTAACTCGAGGAATTCAATAATTATGGGTGGGTACTGATCCCATGAATCGGTCCAGAAACGAGCCTTCTCCCCTCTCCCCACTTTCCAAAATAATTGGTCTTTAATAACCTGAGATCCTAGCTTGAGAGCCTGCCACACTAAGGATCCAGTACCATCCAAAGGGAAATGACCCACCTCATTGGGGTTAACTTGACCAAAATATTTACTAGTTAGAATTCTACTGAATAAGGAAGTTGGTCGGGAAATCCACCTCCAGTACAACTTTCCAGCCAAAGCTTGATTATTTAACTTGGATCCTCTCAGTCCCAACCCTCATTTTACCTTGGGCTGGGTGACTTTATCCCAGCCCACTAAGGCCCACTTTCTCTCTCCCTTAGCTCCTTCCCACAAAAACTTTCTAGCCATCCTCTCCAACTCTTTCCATATTGTAAGCGGGGCAGCCAGGATAGAAAATTTGTAGATTGGCATGGCTTGAATTACTGACTGTAAGAACATTAATCTGCCACCATAACTTAACCACTTGTGAGACCAGTGATTAATTATGTCCTTGATACACTCCAAAAAATTCCTCCAAGTGTCTAATTTTAGCTTCTTGAAGTGCAAGGGGATCCCCAAGTAAACCACAAGGAGAGAAGTCCTAGTGAATCCCAGGATTTCTAAAATTCTATTCTGAAGCCTTTGCTCCAAATTAAAAAAGACCACTTTGGATTTCTTATCATTAATGACCTGTTGAGCAGCCCTGAGATAGACATTAAGAGTATCCCTAATCGTTCTTGCTTCCCTGATGCTGGCCACTCCCATCAAACCAGTGTCATCCACAAACTGCAAGTGCGATAAAACTTCATCCCCCACCCTAATACCCAATAATCTGCCTTGCTATCTTCTCCTTAAGAAAATTCTGCCAAGACCTTCAGTCAGAATGAGAAAAAGATAAGGGGAACAGGGATCCCCCTGGAGCAGACCCCAAGAAGCTCCAAAAGGTTGCGAAGGAAGGCCCTTGATAAGCATAGAGTAAGTCGGGGAAGAGACACAGCTCATGATCCACTCAATCCAGCCCTGAGAGAAGTTGAAGGCTACCATCATTTTAGCCAGGAAACTCCATTCAACCCTGTCATAAGCCTTTGACATGTCCAATTTAATGAACATCCCTTTATTACCAGAAGTGTGCATTGAATGGATTGCTTCCTGGGCCACAACCACCCCATCCAGAATCTGTCATCCCTCAACAAAGCCCCCTTGCTTAGAGGAGATAATGTTGTGAAGAAGAGGTTTTAGGCGTTCAGCCATTACCTTTGTGATTATTTTGTACAACACATTACATAATGCAGTAGACCTATAATCTGAAATATGAACCCCCTCCTCCCATTTTGGAATCAAGGTAATGAACGTGTGGTTTATATCTTTAAGAATTCTCTTATTTTCTCTAGACTCTTCAACAACAGCCCTTACATCTTCCTCTAAGCAGTCCCAGAAAGCCTAAAAGAACTCAATTGGGAAGCCATCTGGACCAAGAGTTTTACCAGTGCTCATTCCAAAGACCACAGTTTTCAATTCATCCCTATCAATGGGTTTAAGGAGGGCCTAATTTTCATCCTCCGAAATAATAGCAGGTATGACAAAAATAACTTCATTTTGGGCCTCTACATCTTGAACCACACTTTCCTTAAAAAGCTTAGAAAAATAATCCATAGCATGGGAATGTATACCTGGAAGAGTATCAAAGGAATGACCATTCTCATCTTGAAGGACCTCCAACTTATTCATTTGTCTTCGAGCACAAGCAGTCCGATGAAAGAATTTTGTATTTCTATCCCCTTCTAATATCCAGGAGGTTCTTGCTCTCTGTTTCCAATAGATCTCCTCCTGGTTTTCAATGTCCTCAACCGCTGTACGCAAGGAATCATCCTCAACTTTGAGTTGGTCAGTTATTACTCCTTCTCTGAACTATTTTTGGACCTCATCCCAGCGGGCCACCAACGGAGCTCTTTGGGCCTGGAAATTAGTTTTATTAGAATGCCTCCAATACTTCAACTGAGTTTTGACATATTGAAGTTGTTTGTGGATTTTGAACATTGCTCTCCCATAAGCTGGGAGGCCTTCTTCCCACCACTGTGGGATTTTCTCCCGAAGTTCTTCTTTTTGAAGCTAGAAATTCTCAAATCTGAAAGGTTTGTGATGATGCCTCATCCTAGTCCCGCCTTCCAACAGAATAGGACAGTGATCAGAAATAGGGCCTGCTAAAATCTAAAAATTGATATTCCATTTTACAAACGCCTCCTCTAAAAGCAGAAAGTGATCTAGCTTCACCTTCCTACTATGTGGCTCCCGCATTTTATTAGTCCAAGTGAAG
This sequence comes from Wollemia nobilis, assembly GCA_028583015.1. Classification (NCBI taxonomy): domain Eukaryota; kingdom Viridiplantae; phylum Streptophyta; class Pinopsida; order Araucariales; family Araucariaceae; genus Wollemia; species Wollemia nobilis. The sequence continues at coordinate 1,113,585 of JAQPPZ010003077.1, forward strand.
TTATTATGAGGACATTTAATGTCCACTAAGTGCAAAGCCTGGACTTGAGAAATCATGAAACCGTCCCCTAGATCCAAAATAGGTGTTCCCCCTTCCTGGTCTCTAGAATATAATTTAGCGTTAAAGTCCCCTGCTATAATCCAGTCTAGATCTTCCCTTGATGCTCGCATGTCATGCACAGCCTTCCTCTATCGCCTCTGACCCTCTAGGTTTTGAGATCCATAAAAGTTAGTGATTAAAACAAATTTCGCAGAGACATTATTCCTAAAAAGAGAAGTGAGAACACCCCTCCAGGCAAGGTGTTCTATTGCAGACCATTCCAGAGAGTTCCACAGAGTAACAATCCCCCCTGAGGCACCTTGGGCAGCCACATCCATATGACCAGCACCCCCCCAAATTCTGTTGATTGTTTTAGACATAAGATCCAAAGACATCTTAGTCTCTTGTAAAAGCAAAAAATTAGTATTGCTATTCTTTAATAATATTTGAATAGTAGATTGATGGGTTCTGCTATTTAAACCCCTCACATTCCAATATTGTATAATCATGGGTTACCCTGGGAGCAATAAGAGTCAATTGTCCTCACCGATCCTCCCATGATCAATTTGTCTCCTTGGGCTGCTAGCAGCTCCTTATTGGATCTTCTACCTACTCCCTGAGAATTGCTATTTTTTGATCTTTTTTCTACCTGGGTTATCCCCAAAGATGGCCTTTCCCTGTTCTTCTCTGCTATCCCCATGCGAACATCCTGAGATACTGTCTGCTCCTGGTTATGGACTACTAAGGCACCATAACACACTGGCTATGATACCTCACATGGATCAACTACCTACTATATGACGGGAGAAGATGAGAGGGGAAGTTGCCCGGGAACAATAGAATTTTCCTTGAAACCCTCCAAGCCCTCCATAGATTGATCCTCTTCATCAACCAATGACTTAAAAATCTTATACCTATTGGTAGGCTTGAGATGATATTGCTCCTTTTTCTTTGTCTGTCTTTTTCTTCTAGGCTGTTCAAAACCCTCTCTCTGAGCTTCCTGGCCCTGACCGATGCTAATAGGATCTTTATTAGGTGTAGCCTTATCCTCTTTGGGTAGGTTTGGCATTCTTGAATGGGCCTCCATATTGGCATTCATATTAATAGGATAGAAACAATCCAAATGTCCATGCTTGTGGCAAACCCTACATCTAAAGGGTAGGGCCTCATAGTCCAGCTATTGAATCTAGGAGAGACTTGCCAATTCAATTTCCAACTCTGTCAGCAAATGCTGGCTGAGATCCATCTCCACACATATTCGAGCATACACCGCCATGCTCCCTTCAATAGTGTCTTTGGCAACACCCAGATGTCTACCAATCGAATTGCCAATCATTGCCAATACCTGCTCACCCCAAAATTCCATTGGAAGAGCATATAGTCGAATCCATACTAGGATAGCAGTAGGTTCAACATGAGGATCGAATCCTAAACAAATAGCCCTATCGGGCCATGGTTTTTCTTCTTCGACTTGAAAGCCTTATTTCTATCAGCCAGAGCCGAGAAGCTGACAATAAAATAACCATTACTAATAAACCACAATGAATACTCACCATGGGGCTCCTAGTTCTGGCGGATCCAAGAATGCAGAAAGCTCAAGGAAGGGCGAATACCCATGAACTTGTAGATTAAATCATGGTTAGCTCTATAGAGGACTGACTCTTCAACCATGTTGGGCTCAATGATGATTTTTGGCTTGGATTCGGCCTGCGGCAAACAACCATTCACACGACGTGCTGAAGACCTATTCCTAGCAGTCTTGAAGAGCTTTTTATATGCCATATTTTGGGCTTCGGTGTTCTTCGGAGGAGAATCTTCTTTAAACAAATCAGTGTAAGAGCTGGTACTTCCTAGAAAAGGATCCAGAGAAGTCCCCATTGGACCCTCCTGGGACACCGATGGAACCTTCATATCCACTGTACCCCAAAGACACTTTTGCAAGCTAGCAGAAGCCAGAGATTTTTCGAAGATCCAGAAACCCTAGTTCAGAGAAAAAAATTGCCAGAGCTCATTTTCCCACCGAGTTTTTTCAGCTCTTTTTTCCATTGTAAACTATTTTTAAGGAACATATATTATTAAAAAAATGTGCATCATACTTATATATTATTTGATCATCTTAGTTGCAATTGTTATCTTTCACTTTCTTTCTTTTTTGCATGGGTGTACGATTTTCTTGCTATACATCATCAAATAAAATATTTGTAAAATCCCCCTAATTAATTGACCACATAATATATTTATTGATCAATTGTAAATTCTTTGATATGAAGTTTCATGATGTTAACCTCTATGTAGGGTTCATTTCCTTAATAATTTTATTCCTTCCATAGTACCTATGTATTTTTGAAGTAATAATTTTTCTCCACTCTTCATTTGATATTTGAATAATGTCCAACTAACTTTTGTCCCTCATTCCAAACTCATAATTTAACAATTTAGCAAGCTTGAACCTTCAATATTCTTTTCTTTACAAAATCCATCCCACTTACAAAGAGGAAATCTAAAATTTTCTTCACATCCTTTTTAAAATGAAAGACTATTTGAATTTTGTCAAATTCAAATGTTATACCTTTAATACTTCCTTTATCTATATGTGTGTTTGTAGCCTTCTGACCAAGTTTAAAAACTTAATTTTCCAACTTACTATACAATATTTTATTCTATTGAAAATTGAGTCCAAAACTCCTTTTTATTTTCTTTGTCAAACAAAGGGAGGCCCAAATATATTGATGATAATTTTCCATTAAAAACATAAAGTATTTACAAATAATCCATTTTAAATTTAGGGTAGTGTTAGTAAAAATAAGTTTAGCTTTTATATAATTAACTAGCAGTTTGATGGTCTTTTCATAGCATGATAGAATTGATATAGATGTCATGGCCTCATTGATAGAGGTATGACCCAAAAATGTATCATCAAAAAATTGGGATGAGATGTGAAGAGACCATTTATTGTAACCTAAATGACATATTAGTCTTAGATAAAATATTAATATAAGATAATATTTATCAATTAGTACATGTTAATGTTGAAATATGTGGTGGTTAATATTCTCTTGAGGCCATGATTGAATTTTGACAAGCTTTTAAGATATTTTAAAATTTAATTTATTGAACACATCACTATATCACATGATCATATATGGTCTTAAATTCACATTCCTCAATTCAAATTTAAGGGAAACTTTGCCTAATTGAGTGATAAGTCTCCTTTGGAGACTATAGCCAAGTAATCTACATAGTTTATGAAAGTATTGAGGATCTACTTGAGAATTAATTTCTTCATTTGGTTTAGAAATAATGGGTGGTTAGGACCCCTAAACACTCTTCTTGATCATAGTTAAATCTTATCATGATTAATAGTATTTCTAGAATGTGGGGTATCCTATTGAATCGTAATTGTATGTTTCTAATCTTATTTACTAGTAGGATTTTATGTTGGTTAGGCAAGTAGCTAAAGTTGTTCTTTCAAAAGTTAGGGATTGGAAAATTCAGGTGTAGGTAAGTAAGATTGTTATGGTAGGGGTGGTTGGTGATATTCTCTATTTGGTAGAGAACACAGTATTCTTTTTGGTTCTATCATGGTTGATTGGGATATTATTATTGGGACCAAAAATTTTGTTGATTCATTGAAGGGTTATGATTTTTATAGGATGGTCATGGCCCTCTTGTGGAAACCAAACATTCAAAAAAATAGGAGAACATAAACATGGTTGAGATCTAGGACTAATACCTTGAATATTTATGAAGTTTACCATGGTTTTCTTTGGTTTGCATAATAGACCTATTGTACTCCTCTGGTTCCAATTTGGAATAGTTATTTGATTCCAAGTAGCATGTGGTAGTTGTTCATATTATGATCCTGCTAGCAAATGCTATATACTTTGACCTTCTCTAAGGGTATTCATGTTTTGCATGATTCTTTATGCACCTTCGATAAAATATTGCATAAGCCTTCTCCGCTTTCTCTTCTTTTTGGATTTAAATGTGTCCAATTTAGAGGCCAAGGAAGAAAATATATTTGTCTCAAGATCTTCAAGTACATTTAAAATTTCAAATCCATTAATACAAGATGATGTTTTTGCCACTAAAGTAGTACCTCATATTACTTCTATACCTTTTTTCATGGTATATCTTGAGTAGTTCTAACAAATAGTCCTAGCATCCTCAAAACTAAATTAATAAATATTGCAAGAAGACCCTCCAAACCACCCAAAAGAATATTTGTTGTCTTCTACAAGTAGCACGATCAAATTCCACTCCTTATATATATTTTTTTAAAAATAAATAGGAAGTATGTTACCTCTAAATCATATATTTTCAATATTTAAATTTTCGAGATATAAATATCACTTTTATTATGTTCACTTGCATTAAAAAATATTAGTCTATCTCTATGTTAATTAGATTACTATTATTTTTAATTAAAATTATTTTTATCTTTTTCAAAGTTTTTATGTTTCTAAAATTAAATCATTGATATTATCTTATTTAATACATAAATTATTACTTTATAGTTAGTTGGTTTTTGAAAATTTTCAACACAAAGATCAAAAATATGATTTGTTAAATTGTTTGCTATTTAGTTTCCTTCTTTATAAATACAATTACATTTTTAAGATACTATTTTCAACGAAAAAATAATTTCATGTCTAATTAATTTTTACATTCATTTTTATTGATACCTTTAATAATAATTTATAAATCCTCTCAATTAAAATATATATTTTAATACATTTTTAAAGGCAATTTGGATCCATATAAGAAGTGACCTAGCCTTTGCATAATTATTCTTTAAAGTTCCATCGAAGAAGCAAGGATAAATTTGTCTTGTTTATTTAAAAAATTACCACCTTTGTCATTTTTTTCTCAAATTGTTAGGATTATATTCCTAACACATTATTTATTATTTAATTCACTATTTAATTATTCACTAATATAACCTTGGACCAACATGTCTTTTCAATCACACCATTTTAATAAGATATATTTATGCCTTTGCATGGGTTGTTTTAGGATCCATAGAAGAACAAAACATTTATATATACCATTGACTAGTTTTCCATCAATGCAACAGTTATTTTTTATAATGCTAATGTCATGTTATCTTTCAAGATTATTTAAAAAACTTAAGTGTTCATAATCCTCAAGGATATCATGTAAGTTCTTTTTGCAACTAATATTTTGCTTCAGTAGTTTCTAGGATTTTTTTATTCTGGCATGGCTAAATGACTAGATTTTTAGGGTTTTTAGCTTTATAATTAAAAAAGGAGGAATATATTTTAAATTTCATAATTGAATTTTCCAATTCCAAATTCCAAAACATAACTTGCCTAGTTTATGATTTGAATTTTTTTTAGATTGTTCATAACCACCTAATTTAGCTTTTAAGTTTCCAGATATAGAATGCAACAATGTTACCATAACCCATTATTCGAGCAAATTATGCTAAGTTATAGTTTTATATTTCATGTTATATTTGAAACATAACATATAAGAGAACTTTAGGACCCTAAAGACCTCTTATTTCCATAATATGTTGAGCTTTATAAAGCAGATACGAAGAAAAATGGTTATTGGAACTTAACAAAGTGATAAAGAATGCAAATAGTTTAGTCCAAGAAGGTGTGGGTGACTTTGCAAAGGGTTTAAGAAAGCATACCAAATATATGACAAAATTGAACTTGTCATTGCTATCTTGTAGGGTTTCATTGGTTCTTAAATTCTACAATAGATTCATATGGAAGGAAACTCCTTATGAAGTTCATATCTATGAAATTCTTAAAAAGTTCATGTCCATTGGGTTTCCTCTTGTGTGTCTCTCAAGGAAGCTCTGAGTTATTTTTTTTTTATAAAAGAGGGGTAAAAATTTATTAGATCAAAGAAACCTTACAACAGTGAACAAACAACTAGCAAAAATAGCCAAAAAAAACCTCAAACAGACATATCCTCAGCAAGTAAATTATGAAGTTGTTGAGAACAGTCTAAAGGGAGGTTATCCCAACCCTTAACAGACCAATTCCCCTGAAACTGAGAAGCCCATTTGGCCAAACAGTCCGCAACCCTATTCCATTCTCGAGGAATGTGAACAAAAGAGATAAACTCCAAATTACAATAGAGTTGAAGAATCTGTCGAACAACCAAAGTCAACCTCCAGTGAACATTATCAAGATGGTGAGTCCTTAACAAATTTATAATAATCTGTGAATCAGACTCATAGATTATCCTCCGCCAACCCATAGCCAATCCTTGTTCCAAAGCACAACAGATAGCAAGAGCCTCCATATAATTATTAGAGTGTATCCCCTTATAGCATGAAAAAATGAAACAAGCATTCCCAACACTATCTCTCCCAACTCCTCCGATACCAGCATGCCTAGGATTACCTCGAGAAGACCCATTCGTATTGATCTTGAACACCCCTGGAGGAGGAGGATGCCATCTCCCATATCTCTGCATTTTTTTCCATCTCGGTTTCTAGATGAAATAACAGGACGAGGACCATTCTCCACAAATCCCAAATTTTGCATCATCAATATCTCTAACTGCACCAAAGGAAGACTAATCTGGCATGTGGAAGAGATAGTTTCCTGGATCATACCAATGATTCTCTGCCAAAGCTGATGAACAGTAAGCTTGTTATCATGAAAAATTCATCGATTTCTTTCCAACCAAATCTGCCATAGAATGCAAGAAGGACCAATAGTCCAAGAAACCTGGAGAAAGAAAGACTTAGCGGGAGGTCTCCCTAAACACCTCCAGAACTCCAAAAGAGAAGAAGCATGGGCACAAGGCTGCTTCCACACCTCCCACCAAAGATGCCAAATATCTCGTGCAAAAGAACACTGAAAAATAAGATGACCTGAAGACTCTTCACTGTTCGCACATAAAAAACAAAAAGAAGGTCCTTGAAAACCTCTCTTTTGCACATTATCCTAGGTAAGGCATCTATTGTGAGTATCTAACCATAGATAAAAATTGCATTTAGTCCAAGAGAACTTAGACCACACTTGCTTCCACCAGGGCACCTCATCATCCCCAAAATGTTGTCGATCCAACTCCCTATATCCCAAAGCCACCGAATAGACCCCTCTAGGATCCAAGCCCCAAGCCAAAACATCATCATCATGTAAAGAAGAGCAGGCCCTACAAGCCAAAATACGATTCAACTCCTCTCTTTCCTGAAAAGTACCCCCTACTGGCCAATCTATAGGATCCTTCCACCGAACAACCTCAACCTGCCCAACTCTTTCAACAAATGTGTAGTCCATAACCCGATTCCAACCGGCATCCAAAAAGACTTTGCACAAATTCTGAAGATGAGGATACATGGATAAAATAGCAGGGAACCCATCCCAAGCATCCTGCCAAAAGAGAGCCTTGGAACCCTTATGACAAATCCAGAACAAACCTTGCTTAACAAGATTCGCCCCCTTCTTAAGAGTGTTCCAGATGAAAGATCCCCTACCAGACAAACTGTATCTGGGAATCTCAGAGCCCTCAACCCCATTCAAATATTTATAGGATAGAATCTTTGCCCAAGCTCTGAGTTATTGGTTAAGAAAGATATACTAGTAATTTATTGATTCCTCTAACCATTTTATGTGTTGCATTAGTCTTCAGAAAAATGCCATGTTTGCATTGTTGTCTTATTGATGACTTAGCTTGCAAATATTTTCTTAGTTTTGAAGGATTTTTCACACCAACAGATATACATGGAGATTAGAATTGAATTTATCACAAATTATTAGAAGTTTGCATCACAATTTATAGCCTTTGGATCAATGGTTGGTTAGGTTTTTGTTATTGTAGTTGCTGACAGGACTGCATCTCAAAGATTATAGGTTGAGTATGAGAAATTTCTAGTAGACATTATTCAAGTTGAGATTTCTCACACCAATACCCAAAAAATCCTTCAAAGGCACAATATTGATGATTTTGTAGATAAATATTGGGACATACCACATGGTATAGAATATGATAGAGGTAAGAAGAAATCATGATTCAACACTGCAATTGCTTTGGGGAGAAAGCAATTCAAGGAGGGAAAACTATTATGAACCTTTTCTTATTCTGTGAAAATATTAGATAGGTGGGACCAACCCACCTTCTCTATACTAAATTTCATATGAATATTTTTCATCTACATGGTTTGTGTGACCTAGTTAATCCTTTGTCACTAATTTTCCATGTAACCTAATAATCCCGTATGTCACCCACAAAAGGAGCTAATGTAGGAAATTCTTAAATAGGATGTTGATTTTAGAGAAGGAAAACTCTTTGTCAGAAGAAATTTTATGTGCACAAGTTGAATCTGTGTTTTATCCTAGGCAACATTCACTCTTTTCTTGGATTTGTGCCTAAGTTGTCATCCATATCTTTTGAAAAAAGTTTTTGTTATGTTATGTATTGTTTTGAGTTATTTGCTAGAAATAATATAGTTGTTGTTTTTGAACTTATTGCTAAGTTTTTCAAAGATAATTTTAGATGATTTCTTGCTTCAAATTAGATTTCATTATTCCATTTTTTTCAAAGTTTTATATTTCGGTTGAAATAGCAATTTTTGAGAATTGAATCAGTTTTTAAGATGAGCTTGGTCAAAGGCTTGAAACCCAAAGAGGTATACTCTTGAACCAATATATGAAAAAAATGGAGTTGTTCATTTGCTTCCACAAGAAGTTTCATATGCCCTGAATTGTTTGTGCCTTGGCATCTATTATTACATTACCAGACTTTTACATCATGAATAGCATTGTTTTTTTCTAGTCTTTAGGCCATGTGCTAATCAAGGGCATGTACCTTTTAAAAGAATAAACAATTCATTCTTCTAACTAATCTCTTGCACAAGTGATTCCAATTTCAACATGGTTGTGAGATTTGTACTTTGAGTATATTTCTTCTAGAACTTGAACTTTCTTTACTGAATTTTGGCTATGATATTGTACTTGATTATATATCTACTTCTCAGAAAGAATTGTTACTAAAAAAAATTGTTGAAGAAACATGTATATTATGATAGGAAACATCTGATTTAGGTTTGCAGGGGCTAGTTTACCTGAACAAATTATCAAGATAGGTCTTACACTTGTATGTTTCTTATTTATTTAATAGATTTTCTCATATTTAACTTTATTGGCATTCTAAATGTATATACTATGTGCTTGCTCCTGTTGTTTTCTTAATAATTTACGTAATACAATCATTTACAAGTTCACATAATAGAGGAAAGTCTTGGATTATATGTTTTTCCCTCTTTTTCCTGGGGATGACAAGATTATCAGTCATCATATGCTTCCTTCAAGAAATAAGACAAAATATTCAATGAAAATCTTTGCATTTGTTCTTTTTTAGCTTTGTGTGTATCACACCTACTAGTTTATGTTAATATTTGACAAACTTAATCAACATAAATACACTTTTAAAAACTAATGATGGGTATAAAAGTAAGACATGGAAAATGCAAAGAGCTTAACCTACATTAGTATTTTTTCTTTAAGTTGTAGCAAATCTCTAAGTCACTAAAGGCAAAGGCCATTTTCAAAGCTACAACCATGAAAACATATCTCTTGAATGTATGAGACATCCCCTCTAAGCAAGCCCATGATAAATCATAAGTCTCACCAATCCTTTTAAACCATATTTATGCTGTGGTTTATGAGTATGTAATAATGTATATGTTGAAACAAACAACGAAGCTGAAGCTAGAGCTATGTGGAGAGACCTTCAAATGACTCAAGACTTAGAAGGTAATTTTATTGTAGAAGGAGACTCTATGCATGTTATAAATCTCTTAAATAATTGGAAAACACCTCCTTGGAGGATTAAAACATTTTTTGAAGAGGCTAGGATCCTTTTCCAGGGAAGACAGGATAAAAAATTCCAACATGTCCTTCGAGAAGCTAACAAAGTTGTTGATAAGCTGGACAATTTGGGTGTCAATGGTGACAAACTTTTCAAATGGGAACACGGTGTCCCGAGCAAAGTAGAGGATCTTATTCAACAAGAATATAAAAAATGATAGTCGAATTTACCAATAGGGAAGGCAGTGTAAGTTCGAAGGCTATGAGTATTCCCGTCTCTTTTTTGAAATGGACTCAATAAAAATTATTCGAGCTGTCAGTCTTGGTGGATGCTACTTGGAAATACCACAAAGACTAATGGGGAAAGTCACATGTTAGATAACATGGCTCCTAGTCATATTAGTAATTTGAGGTTGGTTTATAATCACAAGGCAAGAAAGAAACGACAATATAAGACTTCAAACCAGAGCCACGTGGACCACTAGATAGCCACTGCCATAAATCTAGCCACCAGGTTCACTTCTCCAAGGCTGATTGTCCAATATGGGATGTGGTCCCAAAGCATGTCATATACCAAAGAAAGAAATTACCAAAGAGTTATTAAGAGTAACTATCAATACAAATCTTGTGGGAGTTTTTTTTAGTACTCTGCTATGCGTGTCTACAACTTTTTTTCTCCACTGTTTAAAGGAAGGTATTTGTGTTTGTTTCTTTTTTTTAATTATGATGCAGGTGTGTTTTCTCGGGGTATACCCAAAATGTTGTATGGGAAATTTCTTTTTGATAACAAGCTATGTGTCTTACCGAATGTAATGACTTTGGCGATATGTAGATTTTACATATATAGGATCCTTAGTAAGGACATGTTCATTAACAACCTTGGGATGATTTTTGTAAATGGTTTTGGGTCAACCTGTAAAACCCGGTATTAATGCTATAGTATCTTATCTACCAAAAAAATAATAATGTATATCTTGAAATTATGACCAATGATATTGGTAACATAGTCATATAATGCCATTAAAACTCTTTTATTAAGTGGAACTCAAGAGAACATGTTTAAGTGGTAATAATACATCAACATGAGACATATCACCTATCCAACAGAAATGATTATCAACATATTAGATTGTTTATTTTTGGTAATTATTTTAGTTGAATTTACTTGTTTTATAGAATGCTTGTCGTTGTTGGTCATTGCAGTGGCAGTCTCTTGATTTTTGCTTGTTCATGAAGTCATGTAGTTGTTTCTGAAAATCATTAGATGATGATGGTTGATTGTTAAAATTCCATAAAGTATATCAATATTTGCATATGATCTTCTTAATGTAGAAAATCTGAGGTTTGCTTTGTTGAAAAGTCTAGTATACATTCTTCAGACAATTATTTTATATTTTACTTTTATCAAGAATAGAAATATGTCTTACCATGTTCTTCCTTGTATATTTTACAAGGATATCTTTATGATACCTTAGATGCACTGCTAATTACAAAGAATAATGTGTTATTTTATTTTAAATATTGTTATTCCTCGAGCCATTAGATATTTTCATTAGATCCTTTAAGGTTTCATAGATCTCCAATACACTCAATAAAAGACCTCTAGGAAGTAATAGCCAACTGAAACCAAATATAATATCTTTAATATGTCCGTTGAAGTACCTAGTTAACATTGTTATTCAATGAACTCCTATGCTAGTCTACTGGATGGGCAAGGGGTGTACTTTGGCCCCTTGAGTCTATGGTATTTTATTTATCTCACTAATAAAATACAACACCTTTTCCACCTAGTTGATTTTTACCACATGTAAATATAGTTGCACACACTATTGACTAGAAAACATGCTATCTTGTAGAATTCAACCTCAAATCAACGATGTAACAATATGAAAAACTTGAATGCTATAGCTTGCTATATTCATGGGTTTTTTAGGGATAATTATTAGATTTTTTAATTGTAATATCAATCCCTTTGAATCTATCTTTAATGCTCTCTAAAAACTGCATGAAATCAATTTTGTGTTTATTGATTGCATTTTCTTTTTTCTTGTCCCATCAATCTTCTGGTTTTCTAGATTGATGATTAGAATCCAACTTATTTGTTTTCTTTAAAAAAAATGAGTCAGGTGCAAAATTTGCAATGCATATGCAAATAAACTACGAAGCTAGTCAAATATAAGCAACCATAAGGCTGACAATTTTAATCTAAAGTGTCACCTTATATATCTTTAAAAATATTTTGGAACAACCTTTCCAACAGGGTGGGTTTTAGGTAGTTAAGTGCCTGTGGAAATAGATATGCCTCTTTTAAGACAATTTACTATTTTTCTTTTAGGGTTTTTGGCCCAAGAATCTATGGCTTAGCTCCACTTACTCATGAATTCTATGTTAATAAAAAATTCTTAAAGTGAATGTACTCATAACCTATGAATGGACATATTATTTATAGTATTCTTTTGTGCAAATTTATCAATTTGTTTAAAGTTATACCTGTTGGAAATAAAGTAGATATGGTTTGTACCAGAAGGTGATTGCATCACTGTAGGACTCTTCCCATGTTAGCCAACTAAAAATAATATACCTTAACTACAAACTACCTCATGTCATGATTTAGGGCCTAAGATATTATGACGACCATTCTCTTGGAGTTAGTTTGCTAAAGTTAGTAGTGCCTTTACATTTTTAAATGATCACTATTGTCTAAAGAAACCTTGTAGAGATTTTTTCTAAATTTTTGACCTGCATGTTGTCATTCTATGGTGAATTTACTTTTTAAACTTGAGCTTGAGCAGTAAAATGATGTGTTTAATTATAGGCATGATATAAAATATTTAAATAGTTGGTTGAGACTTCTGGAAATCTTGTTTATTTTCCCAAGGTTATAATGTTAATGACAAATTTTGTTTCAAAGTCAAAGTTGACAATACTTAAAGGATCATATATAAACTTCAAAAGTTCCAATGCAAGTTTTGCTATGATAAGTAAGCTTTTGAGAAAAGTAAACATAAAGAGAAATGTTATAGGACCCTTCTTACAGAACCCTCACATCCCTAGGGTAAATTTTGGAGTGGTGGTTTGGTCAAGTTTTTCCTAACTTGCACCCAATTATGGGTTTTGAGGTGGTCCCATTTTCCTTGAGTAAATATTCTTCTCATACCCTTTGCCAAAAATTGAGGCCTTTCCTGATCTAGGAAGTCTCTATTCCTAGAAATAGGTGAGGAAGTTATTTTATCTTCGAGGAAGCATGGACACATGTGATAAGTAAACATAATCAATATCAAGAAGTTTTTGAAAATCTATGATCAGACCTATTTCTCAAATAGTCTATGTCAATGAGTGAATGCTCATTTCCCTAAGACAGCTCATTTTTCAACCAAACAAAAAAATGTGTCCCAATTTTATTTGTTGCTTTACGGTTTATCATTTGCTTGTAATTTTCCAAAATAATATGGTCTTGGTAGAGAACTTTCACTTTGGTAATAAACATCAAATAATAACCAACAACATCTAGATTAAGTTGTTCAGTTTTTGGTTTGTCTAAGAATCACTAGTTTAGCAAGGACTTTGAGAGAGTTAGTAGATAGTGGCTTTGATCATGCAATTTATGCAATTTTTTTGTGATTGATGGAATCCATGGGGGAATCTTAATACAATTGTACAATGATGCAATCACAAACTAGTATACTCTTTCAAGTTTTAGGTGAGTTATGGTCTATTGCATTGAGGCATTTAGTGAGAATATTAGTATTCAAGTTCAAATTTAGTAAGCTTGGAGTTGGAAAATGTTATTCAGTGCATGAAAATATTTTTTGAGTTTGACATAAATTTTGAGATATTGCATAGATATATTGATATTTAGTGTATATAAAGAAATTTTTATTTTTCTTATGTGCAATTGTATAAAAAAATTGTTGAATTTCTCATTTTCAAATAGAAGAAGCCTATAGAGACCTAAAATTTCAAAGATACATAAATGCATCCTTGAGTTTCAAGAAAAATAAAGCATGGGATCCTTTCGAAGACCAAAAAATTCCAGTAGGAAAGACTTTGCATATCCAACTCCCAAGCCAAGCCATCTGAAAGCCAACCACCACCAAAGGCCGCCATGGAAAGAATATTCAGGTCAATCCAACCAAACCACTGCAGTCATGTCAAAAATAGGATGACACATCCTGATAAGCATAGGAGGATTCATGGAGTTATTGGAAATGCAATAGGAGATCCTAGGAAGATCTACCCAGCTAGAGATCAGCAAGATAGGAGCAGGGGGAAGTAAGGAATTTGAAACGGGATCCTCCCTCCTAGAGTGAGAGACCTAGAATATAATCAAAACTTGCTATTGTATATTACTGGTTAAATAAAATGTGTGAAGACTAAGAAATTACATATTTTTACTTCAAGTTAGAGCTCAAACCACTAATTTTTGGTATACTCATAAAGACTTGATAGTTTGATGGAGTCAAACATGCTCAATGGATATACATTGATAAAATGGTAAACCTACCAAGGGATATTAAAAATTGATTCAAATATTTTCGGTAAAATGGTAAGTTTTGAAAAGGGGTTATTATTTATTAGATAGGGTTTTACCACTAGGGATTTAATATATTAGAAGGGGAGGTCGTAAATTTTAAAAATAGGGGATTTTTTAAGAATCCCGTGAACACACATTTTTTTGAAGGCTTTCAACTAAGTGACCCCCCATGCATGTAGGTGTCTTGTTTAGTTTTGACCACTCACTAGTTCATTCAATAAACTGTCACCTCTAGCTGACAGGTTTTATACACTCCTTATAGTTCTTGCAGGTTGGCTCAACTTCTATCACATATCACTCACACAAGTTACATGCTTAAACAAGTTTTGAGTCTAGGGAATATAAAACCTTGCATAGATATCACCATATAACAAACGGTTTCTTCTACTCATCCTATCACTTGCATGGTCAACATATAACCTAAGAAAGACCAAAGGGATAAACATAAGCAAAATTTAGACAAACAGGTAGAAAACAAAATCCAACACCCATACACAAAAAATAAAAGAGAAAAAAAGAAAAATAAAAAGAGCACCACAAAACAAATACAATCAATAAATGAGGGGCATAAGACAAAATGAAAAGCCTCTAGATATCACCATTGTTATGCTTCATTGCATTTTGTGCTTAGGTTCAACATAACATCATGGGATGATTTCCATCGCTAGCAATAGGTTCCAAGAGCTTGCTTACCAGTGGAATAGTCTTACAAGTGGTGACATATATATCACATTAGTGACCTTATTTTGTATAAATTACTATGCATTTGTGGATGAGCTAGCTATTTAGGCTATGTTTACAACATGTTAATCCTACCTCCATCAAAATGGATAAATGAAACTCACTCATTTACACACACAAGTCCATGATAGACTTTGAATCAGTCATATTAGTTATGATTTGTCGCCAACACTTGCACAGTTTTTGGTTTTTGATATGATTACTATAACTATGTTTTTCAAAACCATTACATATTCCTTATACCATCCCACATCCCTAATATTATGGAATGGATCACATCCACATAGGTACATGCCATGATACAAGTTCTTCCTTCATGCATTTCAGTTCTCTCATACATGCATCTATGCATCTATGCTATATAGAGTCATCAAACATCATATTTTTGCATCTATCCTACGTACATCCTCTCACATTGCATCATCACATTTATATTACATGCATCCACCATAATTCTAGTATACATTGTCATGTTCATGTCAAATCACATTGCATTGTGTTCAAACTACACTACTTCATATCATTCTATAGTATACCTATACTATAGTATAATCATATGCCTACACCCTACCACATATTCATGCATTGTATATTTACTCACAAATTCTACTATGCTAATGATTCAATAACAATTCAAACACATTAAAATCATCATCAAAACACATGTATATAATATGTAAAACCAAAAGGTTATATATATATATATATATATATATATATATATATATATATATATATATATATATATATATATATATATATATATATATATTTCATCCATAAAAAATAATCGTAGGCTACAAAATGGGACCATGCCCACCATACATCATCCAAAATTACCTGTAGGCTACAATGATAATCAATCTAGCTACTACTAGGAGCCTCTCCACTCCCCTCATAGCTAGCCCTCTCCTGAATTGTCCCGCGTGTCGATGTAGCCCTACTAGACTACCCTTACTCTTGATCCCTAAGCCCCTATAGGAGATAACACCATCCCTAAATCAATAGTCACATATCCACCTGTGTTGCATCCTACGCCTCAATCCTAGTTTCTATATAACCCATGAAAGTTATGATTTGATGACTCCATTGAGACTATGTATGTACTCGATACTATGTCCTAGACTGTGACACCACCTGGTTATAATTAGGTAGTAGGATCCCATGCATCACCAGAGCAAACTCACAAGCTACCTACTTTGTTTCCTTTATAACCAACAACTCTTACATTCTCACTACCCCTCCATAGCTACTCTATAATTATCCTTAGAGCAACCATGTCAGATGGTACCCCCTACCACTTGGGCTCCCCCACCCTCCTCTCATGTCTATTGTTGCCTTGCCATATATGCACATAGCTCCATAATATCTACATCACGAGCCTCCACTATAGATCTCTCCCTATGTACCTCTACCCTTAGATGCTCCATCTCCTTTGCTATCTTAGCATACCTAGCCTCGAAGACCTTCTGATTGGCATCACTAGCAACCTCCAATGTTATCGCCCTTTTATCCAAATTTGTCATCTCTACAACTCTACGCCTCTCACCCTCATAGATATCTCCCTCTAGCTATCATACATGATCACACAATAATAATACCTCCTTCTCTACCTCTTGCATCTCCTACTGCTCGATAGGAATCTCCTCCATCCCATCAAAAAAAACCATATCCATAGTATCATAAAAACCACCCATAGCCATACCCTCTCCTACCTCCTCTACGGTCGCTCCCTCCTCCACAGGCTACACCCCACTGCTTATAGGAACCTCCTACACTCTCTCCAAAAAGGGACTCGATGTGCCACCCAATTATCATCTACACCATCAGAGAGATACCTTTGTCTCACTACTAGATCTATCCTATGACCTAGCTCGAGTACCTCTCGCTGCCCTCCCCCTACTATAGGTACCCCACCACAAGGTAGTACCCATCAATCAACTACCCGACCACCTAGATACCAGCTCTACATTGCCCATAAGACATCAAAATTTGGTGTCATCTCTACATTATCCATATTCGTGATCACCATTGATGGGTCCCTCTAACCAATCCATGGTAAAACTATAGGTTGCTATCCCCTATTTCCCCATCATTGATAGTACACAATAGGCACCTCTGGAATATCTTATCATAATCTAAACTATTGCATAACTTGACCAAATTAAAATAACTCATCCCACCAAGTATACCATCCTACCAACCACCTCCCATTATGAATAGCATCTAGCTACTCATCATCATTCTCCCATACCACCCCACCCCCCCAAGAACTCCACATAATCACATTCAACACTAAATTCCCAAACTCCACCTTCCAAAACATAGGATCACCCTCATGTGACCTCTTAATGCCCTTCCTCATCGGTCCTCCATCTCAAAGCATAGGTTAAATATGTTTGACCATCCATATGAGCATTACAGGGCAACAATGATGGTCTCTCAATGGATATGTGCTCCCATGCCCATACCTATAGTAAAGGAGTCTAGCTCAATATATTCCTCCTAGCACACACTACATCGTGCAACTCTCTATACACCTGGGCCAAGAGTGTAGGTGCCCATGCAAACATAAAATTCTGCTCCACCATGTCACTCACCACATCCAACATATTCCAGGTAAACAAAAAATTGAAAGTATCAGGTAAAGCATAAGTAGAGATCATTACCATCACCACACACTAGCACTTAGACAACATATTATTGCACCATAGAAACTCATAATCCATCTTCTTTGTATCTACCTCTCTCCATTTATCACCAAAGAACCACTCCATCATAACTTCCTTACTATCATCTAGTGTTGCCCTCACTAGAACACCCTCGATAGGAAAATTATATATCCTATAAAAATTCTCTAGGGTGATTTTCATCTCACCCATTGAAAAATGAAAAGAGTTTTGTTATGCATCCCACTACTCACACAAAGTAGATATGTATGCCCTATTGGCATAAATTCTCTTACATTCCAATATCCCTCTAAACCACACTACATCCAACCACACCTCATCTGCCTCATTCCTCATCAGCTCATCCAACTTGCCCTTCATCATACAAACTCGATGTAGAGGCTCGATATTCTTCACCTGTTCATACACAAACAAGCACAACAAAATACATATTAGTTCAATATACAATCCTTGAATTAATCAAAAATTCAATTTTCTTAAACACATTTCACACACAAATTAATTAATTTAATCGATCACACACTTCGAGACATCAAAACATGTACAACCTACATATCACAACACATCAAAAACATAGTCGTATATTTGAATATACATTTTACCATTTCATGGTAAAAGTTCAAACAGATGCAAAAAATCATATTTGGCTTCCAATAGTCAAATTTAAAAATATCTACATACTCACTATGGCATGAAATTCAAAACCACATCAATCCACCAGACATACAAAAACAAAATACATTTTTTAACACCTATTTTGACCTTTTATAGTGAAAGTGTCAACACATTTCAAAAATAGTATACAAATATGCACAAAATTTGAGGTCAAAGTCAATACAACCTCATCAAAATAGTGCACATGCCAAATCACACCACATCAAAAACACAATCACATTTTTGGACACCCATTTGGCCACTTCATGGTGAAAGTTCAAATAGAAATAAAAACAGTGCATATCGGGCTCCCAACAACAAATTTTAAATTCAATCCTATCTACATCATGGCACACAATTCAAACATACGCCAAATGCAACAACATTCCAAAACAAAGCACATTTTTGGATACCCATTTCACCCTTCTATAGTGAAAGTGTCAACAGTTTTCAAAAGTCATACATATATAGTAGAAAATTTAACAGTCAAAGTTTTCTAAGTTACATCTTAATGCCTCACACTCAGATAACACACCAAACGAAGACAAAATAAAAAATAGTCATATAATTGGATACCCATTTCCAAATTTTATGAACAAAATTTAAGTACATTTCAAAAACAATACCCCATCGCTCCCAAAATGCAAAGTCAAATTGCGAGACTAGCCTACCCATTACACAGTCAAACTATAGCAAAAACTGGTCAAACCTAAAAAGCGATCACACTCTTGGGTACCCATTTAGCTTTTTTAACACTTTTGTTCCAATTTTGAATAAAATTTACCAAAATTTAAAAATAACACAAAAACCTCCCCTCCTATTTCACTCTTTTCTAGAAATAAAATTGGAAAATAAATAAAATAAGGAGCACTTATTGGTGGGTCTCCACATTGGGTGCCAATTCTAGTGCATCTCCTCACCATATTATTGCTCAAACTGGTCAACCACAAGAGCTCTTGCCAACCATCGCTCACGCCTCCCTCTCCAAGTTTATCACCATCAAAATGACCCCCCACACTTCCAAAAAGGTTTAAATATACCTAAAAATCCTAATTAGGTGCAATTCACCCCTTGCCCCATAAATTAGACCCAATTCATCCCCCAGCCTATGAATTATACCAATTCACCCCCCGACCTATGAATCCAAATCCAATTTTCCCCCCAACCTATAAATTGAGCGTAGAAGCCCCAAAATCACCCAAATTTTATTTCAAACCCTAGGAAACCTACCCCTCTTCCCATCCATATGATTTTTCATCACTATTGTAATGCATTTTTCTTCTATCAACCGATCCATCATCACATCACCATATTTCATTCGAATCATTGTTGACATTGAAAAATATCATACAAAATCAGAAAAATCAAAACATTGCATCTGCAATCACCATTTTTTTTTTAATTGGTATACATTATCATTAAACTTAATAATAAAGGTTACAATTAAAAAGCGGCCGCAATTACCCATTTTCATTCCTCATTATTTTCTATTTTTTTCTCTCTTATTTCTCCTCTTCTTCTTCCTTTCTTCTTCTCTTCTCCCCTTGGATCCTCGATCAATGTTGTATGGTCATGCTTCAAGCGACTACATACCTTTGATTAGATTTCATTATTTTCCCTTCTTCTCTTGGCTATCGATCAATGTTGTATGGTCACACTTCGATCGACTACATACCTTTGATTAGATCTCATTATATTCCCTTATTCATCTTCTACTTTCTCCCATCACATTTTTGTATTAAACTATGTTCTACATAGTATAGTACAAAAAGGGGCAAATGTAGACACCCAAAAGTCACACATGTCTACTTCTACGTACTTGTAGATCCATCAGGATACTTGTAGGTTTACATAGGCTATCCTAGACACCTCTAGGCTATTGTAGACCATCGTAGACTATTTTAGACTTGCATAGGCTATTCTAGACCATCATAGACCAATCTAGACTAGCATAGACCACTCTAGATCAGTGTAGGCCATTGTAGACATTTGTAGACTTGTGTAGACCATTTCATTGGTATATAGGCATGAAACCCTACTAAACTACACAATCCACATCATAACCACCTTTCATCCATAAATAGACCACTTATCAAGAACCTAAGGTAGCCTAAACCCTTCCTAGACCTAATTAGGACCCCACGAGACTATTAGTTCCTAAAAAGTCTTAATTAAAGTTAATTCCAATTCTAATTTTAAAGTGATTTCAATTAAGTGCACTTTTTGGATTAAAAAGGTTAAGTAGGTCCCTAAAACCTAATTAGTCCTAATTATTCCCTCCCACATGTGTGTGCACAAATTTAGTTAGGATATTTCCTAGGAAACCCTAACCTACCCCTCATCTAACCTAGGGACCACCTAACCCTATTTAACCTTAATCTCTCCTCACACATGTGGGAGGATGAGATATTTCCTTAGGGAATGTATGAATGACACTTCATAAACCCTAACTGACCATATTAGGACTATACCTTAGGGTTTAGTACTCCTAACCACACCCCCTATACCTTAGGTTTTTCTATAATTAGTGGACCTAATTCCTCATTATCCCTCTCTGTCCATTTTTAATTAGCTTACAATAACTCTGTCAAAATGCAACCAGAAGTGCAAGCAAATACATATGATCCATACCAGCAACATTGCAGCACTTGAGGAACCCATCCGAACAAGTATCTCTAGCATAAGGTATTCACAATCCAATTCATCTGCAGTCTGCAAATCCGACATCCAATTCACCCCTCAACCTACGAATTGGTCCTATAGAAGGATTTTCACTCCAAATTTATCAGTTAAGCTTCATTTTGTGTTTTTATGATGTTCTATGCAATTTATTTCAGTTTTCATTATATATTTTGAGTGTATTTGTCCTTTTTACCATGGCGTCTGACTGAGGAAAGATCCCAAACATACTAACTCCATTTTTTAGTTCTAGCATAGATGCAAAGAGGAAAGAAATAGCAAATACAACCAATATTGGCACACATTATGCATGAAGCACACCTACATTGAGGAGCCCAAGAGAAAGCATCATATATTATTGTAAATTTATGGAAGAAAGAAAGGGGAATTCCCCCCATTTGTAACACAAAAGCACTTCTATCATGAACAAAATCAAAAATTTTGAATAATTTGTGTTTTAGATAAAATGCTTACTTTTGTACACTTCACTCATTGTAAACTATTTTTAAGGAACATATATTATTAATAAAAAGGGCACCATACTTATATATTGTTTTATCATCTTAGTTGCAATTGTTATCTTTCACTTAATTTTTTTTTGCATGGGTGTATGATTTTCTTGCTATACATCATCAAACAAAATATTTGTAAAATACCCCTAATTAATTGACCACATAATATATTTATTGATCAATTGTAAATTCTTTGATATGAAGTTTCATGATGTTAACCTCTATGTAGGGTTCATTTCCTTAATAATTTATTGCATCCATAGTACCTATGTATTTTTCAAGTAATAATTTTTCTCCACTCTTCATTTGATATTTGAATAATGTCCAACTAACTTTTGTCCCTCATTCCAAACTCATAATTTAACAATTTAGCAAGTTTGAACCTTCAATATTCTTTTCTTTACAAAATCCATCCCACTTACAAAGAGGAAATCTAAAATTTTCTTCACATTCTTTTTAAAATGAAAGACTATTTGGATTTTGTCAAATTTAAATGTTATACCTTTAATGCTCTCTTTATATATCTATACATGTTTGTTTGTAGCCTTCCGACCAATTTTAAAAACTTAGCTTTCTAACTTACCATACAAGATTTTCACTCTATTGAAAACTGAGTCCAAAGCTCCTTTTTATTTTCGTTGTCAATCAAAGGGAGGCCCAAATATATTGATGATAATTTTCCATTAAAAACATAAAGTATTTACAAATAATCCATTTTAAATTTAGGGTAGTTTTAGTAAAAATAAGTTTAGCTTTTATATAATTAACTAGCAGTTTGATGGTCTTTTCATAGCATGATAGAATTTATTTAGATGTCATGGCCTCATTGATAGAGGTATGACCCAAAAATGTATCATCAAAAAATTGGGATGAGATGTGAAGAGACCATTTATTGTAACCTAAATGACATATTAGTCTTAAATAAAATATTAATATAAGATAATATTTATCAATTAGTACATGTTAATGTTGAAATATGTGGTGGTTAATATTCTCTTGAGGCCATGACTGAATTTTGACAAGCTTTTAAGATATTTTAAAATTTAATTTATTGAACACATCACTATATCACATGATCATATATGGTCTTAAAGTCACATTCCTCAATTCAAATTTAAGGGAAACTTTGCCTAATTGAGTGATAAGTCTCCTTTGGAGACTATAGCCAAGTAATCTACACAATTTATGAAAGTATTGAGGATCTACTTGAGAATTAATTTCTTCATTTGGTTTAGAAATAATGGGTGGTTAGGACCCCTAAACACTCTTCTTGATCATAGTTAAAACTCATCACGATTAATAGTATTTCTAGAATGCAGGGTATCCTATTGAATCGTAATTGTATGTTTCTAATATTATTTACTAGTAGGATTTTATGTTGGTTAGGCAAGTAGCTAAATTTGTTCTTTCAAAAGTTAGGGATTGGAAAATTCAGGTGTAGGTAAGTAAGCTTGTTATGGTAGGGGTGGTTGGTGATATTCTCTATTTGGTAGAGAATACTGTATTTTTTTTTGTTCTATCATGGTTGATTGGGATATTATTATTGGGACCAAGAATTTTGTTGATTCATTGAAGGGTTATGATTTTTATACGATGGTCATGGCCCTCTTGTGGAAACCAAACATTCAAAAAAATAGGAGAACATAAACATGGTTGAGATCTAGGACTAATACCTTGAATATTTATGAAGTTTACCATGGTTTTATTTGGTTTGCATAATAGACCTGTTGTACTCCTCGGGTTCCAATTTGGAATAGTTATTTGATTCCAAGTAGCATGTGGTAGTTGTTCATATTATGATCCTACTATCAAATGCTATATACTTTGACCTTCTCTAAGGGTATGCATGTTTTGCATGATTCTTTATGCACCTTCGATAAAATATTGCATAAGCCTTCTCCGCTTTCTCTTACTTCTTTTTGGATTTAAATGTGTCCAAATTAGAGGCCAAGGAAGCAAATATATTTGTCTCAAGATCTTCAAGTACATTTAAAATTTCAAATCCATTAATACAAGATGATGTTTTGCTACTAAAGTAGTACCTCATATTACTTCTATACCTTTTTTCATGGTATATCTTGAGTAGTTCTAACAAATAGTCCTAGCATCCTCAAAACTAAATTAATAAATATTGCAAGAAGACCCTCCAAACCACGCAAAAGAATATTTGTTGTCTTCTACAAGTAGCACGATCAAATTCCACTCCTTATTTATATTTTTTAAAAAATAAATAGGAGGTATGTTACCTCTAAATCATATATTTTCAATATTTAAATTTTCGAGATATAAATATCACTTTTATTGTGTTCACTTGCATTAAAAAATATTAGTCTATCTCTATGTTAATTAGATTACTATTATTTTTAATTAAAATTATTTTTATCTTTTTCAAAGTTTTTATGTTTCTAAAATTAAATCATTGATATTATCTTATTTAATACATAAATTATTACTTTATAGTTAGTTGGTTTTTGAAAATTTTCAACACAAAGATAAAAAATATGATTTTTTAAATTATTTGCTATTTAGTTTCCTTTTTTATAAATACAATTACATTTTTAAGATACTATTTTCAATAAAAAAATAATGTCATGTTTAATTAATTTTTACATTCATTTTTATTGATACCTTTAGTAATAATTTATAAATCCTCTCAATTAAAATATATATTTAATACATTTTTAAAGGCAATTTGGATCCATATAAGAAGTGACCTAGCCTTTGCATAATTATTCTTTAAAGTTCCATCGAAGAAGCAAGGATAACTTTGTCTTGTTTATTTAAAAAATTACCACCTTTGTCATATTTTTCTCAAATTGTTAGGATTATATTCCTAACACATTATTTATTATTTAATTCACTATTTAATTATTCACTAATAAAACCTTGGACCAACATGTCTTTTCAATCACACCATTTTAATAAGATATATTTATGCCTTCACATGGGTTGTTTTAGGATCCATAGAAGAACAAAACATTTATATATACCATTGACTAGTTTTCCATCAATGCAACAGTGATTCTTATAATGGTGATTCTTTTAATTTAGTTAAAACTTACATCTAATTCAACCTAATTTTCACTCTGCATACTAGCCAGATTCGGTACCTGGTATCTTGGTATCAGAGCAAATGGTTCTCAGATGCATGTGGGAAAATACTAACCAAGAGCAAGTATTCATTCACAACAAAATTTTGAAACACTAGACAAAAATAGCGATACGTGGTTAGCAGAACAACATCGAACAAAAAGAGCACATAAATTTGTAAAAAGCAAAAACAAGGTCGATTTAGTCAACTTCAATCTTCAAGGGACACCAAAAACCAGTTGACATCCAGATCGAGCACGAGGTGGAGAAAAATCGACCCAAAACAATCAAAACATTATCGTATCAAGACGACTATTTTTTTTTGTCAAGTTAAAAAGAATGACGACAACAATATAAATTTTAATATAGTTTTTAAAAATAAACAAAAAAATGGTGCCAAAAAAAATTCCGTGATGCTAGCAAGAGCAAAGTTTAATAGTTGCAAAATATATAATCCCACATTTGTGGGGAAGGAGGGCAAAAACTAGTTTAAAATGTTTCGAAGGTGCATAAAGGTTTATGACTTCAATCATGCCCTTGTTCTCTCCTCACATGACTGAAGCCTTCTCCTTCGCATCGCCATCTTGTCCTTGTGCCCAATGTGCCCAACTACTCTAATATTCATACTCACCACTGCCTCATCTTCCCCCCTTATTTGGCCTTCTGCTTGGTACTCGTCTATGCTCATGCTTTACTACCATTATCCACCCACCATCATTTTGTCACCACCCCCCACTACTGCTCTGTTGCCACCACTTCCACCATCTCTCTCGCACTGCTCCTCTACTTCCTCTTCATTTCCGCATCACTACCTCTTCACCACCATTGCTACCTCCTCTTCACAGCTCGATAAAATTGAAAATAAAATTTTGAAGCAAATTTGACAAGACAACAATGTTTGAAGCAACTTTTCAATTTTGGCAAGAAAACTGTTTTTGGCATAAAATTGAAAAAACTTGTTCAAAATTTGAAACAATTTTTTAAAATTATTGCTTAAAATATTATAAAGTAACTTTTTCAAAAATAAATTTTGATAGGAACAAACAAATCGATTTTTTGAAATTGTTAAGCAAAATTTTTGCACTCTCTACCAAATTTACAAGATTTTGCAACCAAGACTAAGAAGGTTATAAACTCGCAAAAACCACACCATGGTATATGGGAGAAGATCACAAGACATTGTGAAGGAAGTTATGAAGGAAGTCATGCAAGAATTACATAAATGGTAGGAAAATTTTGAGAAGAAAATCTTGACAAAAGAGGATTTTTTCTTATGGGGAGAGGACCCTGAAAACAAGATTACAGAATTAAACTTAAAAATTGGTGCCACCAACTAGTCATTCAATATGGTATAACAAAACTTGGAACTAATCCAAGTCGATCAACCTCTCATAGATCCAACACAATAAGCATTACTAGGAGACCACACATGTCAATCCTACCTCAAACCACAAAATTAGATTTTCTAAAATTTGATGGAGGTGATCCCACAAATTGGATATATCAGGCTGACCAATATTTCTCTTTATATCAAATTCCATAGATCCAAAAGGTTTGCATCGCATATTTTCACCTAGAGAAAATTACTACTCAATGGTACCAATTGCATGAAAAGATAAAAGGTACTCCCACATGGAACGAATTTACAAAAAAACTAATGTAACGATTAGGCCCAAGCAAATTTGAATATGTCACATGGGATCTTAATAAACTCCACCAAAGATCTATAGTTCGAGAATATCAGGTTCAATTCAAGAAGTTGGCAAACCTTACATCAGGGCTTGATGCATTATTCTTTCAAAGTTGCTTCATTAGTGGTCTGAAGGAAGAAATTCTATTAGAAGTACAAATACTCAATCCTACCGATATGATGCACATTGTTGCATTAGCACAAATGGTGGAAGAAAATATCAATAACCAAAAATGAATAGGAAACCTATCTAAAGCAGACTCACCAAATACTTCTACCAACCCAAAATTAAATAGATTCATGCCAATTAAACGAATTAGACCTGAGTAAATGAAGTAAATAAGAGTAAAGAGCCTATTTTTTTATTGTGATGAGAAATTCGAACCTAATCACAAATGTATTACACCCAAATTATATATTTTGGATGTAGCTATTCCTTGTCAATCAACAAATGATGAAGAGGAAATCAAGCTCAAACTAGTGGAGAATACACCTAATGATGTCACTCAAGGTCCAGTAGAAATTTCTTTCAATGCCCTCACCGAAAATTCTTCTCTGCAAACTATGAAATTCTCAGGAACCTTCAAATGCCAAAATCTCACTGTACTTATTGACTCTGGCAGTACCCATAATTTCATCGAACCACATGTGGCAAAGCAAGCCAATTGTTTTATACATCCTTGCAATAATTTTGAAGTCATGATTGGTAATGGGGGAAGGATTGCCTGTAAAGGGAAATGCCAAAATATTAAGCTCACCTTAGATGACTATACCATGAAACATGACATGTATGCAATTCCCTTAGGAGGTTGTGATATTATCTTAGGAGTACAATGGCTACAAACGATCAACATAGTTCAATGGAACTTTGATGATTTATGGATGAAATTTACACAAAAGGACAAAAAATATACTCTTCAAGGAATAAAATCTAACCTTTCTCCACTAGTAAGCTCTCATCGTTTGAATAAAGTTGTTCATAGATGAGGCAAGAAAATGGTTACCCGTTTATTTTCTCTACAAGACACTACGAAGCCACAACATAGGTTTTTTCCCTATCACCATTCTAATCCTCCTATTCTTCCTACCTATACCCCACCAACACTTCAACCTTCCCAATATCCCTACTTATAGAACAATGATATTAAAATGGTACAAGAACATGAGCAAATACTACTTGGGAAACAAGGGATGAAGCTTCTCACTTCAAGCTTTGAGGACAAAGCTCTTTTTAAGGAGGGTGGCATGTTAGGATTCTATTCCTAACATATTATTTACTACTTAATTATTCACTAATATAACCTTGGATCAACATGTCTTTTCAATCACACCATTTTAATAGGATATATTTATGCCTTCGCATGGGTTGTTTTAGGATCCATCGAAGAACAAACAATTTATATATACCATTGACTGGTTTTCCATCAATGCAACAGTGATTCTTATAACGGTGATTCTTTCAATTTAGTTTAAACTTGCATCTAATTCAATCTAATTTCTAGTCTACATACTAACCAGATCCGGTACCTAGCACAAATTCCATAGGAGGCACCATTAAAACTAATTTTGATGAACATAATTTTTATGCATTTCTATTTTACCATAGATTGACATAAATCCTTTATGTTAGCTCCATTGTCACAAATCCTATAAAAAAGAGGCTAACACCTCTTTTCCAAATTTGATACTTCCTATGATATGCATCATGCCTAAAAAATCTTTGTAAGAGAGGCAATACTATGATTCTAAATTTGACCATGATTTTAAGATTTATTTTTAAAATTCTATTACTCCTTTCAATCCATAGATTCCAACAAATAATGTCAAGATCACTCATCCATACAATGCATAATTCTTTAGCTTTAAAATAATCAGTCCAATATTTTATCAACTCTTTCAATGCTAAAGGAGCTACCTAGTATATCCTCGTATTTTTAAGGAATGGTCCCAAATAGTGTAAGTAAAAGGATAATGAAGAAGTAAATGATTTGATGTTTCTACATAATTCTTACATAAGGCATGCCTAAAGTGTCCACAATATGCTCTTGTTTGTATACTCTCACCTATAAAAAATTTCCTTGGATTTCTAACCAAAGGAATATTGAAGCCTTTGGAAGGGCCTCAAGTGACCAAATATTTTTCTAAAGAAAATTGTTTGGAATGTGAAATCATGATTGCTCCAAATATTTGTATTGCAACTTGATTAAATATCCATCGTCTTTTGATAGATTTGAAACTAGCTCATCCTTTCATATAAAAATAGAAAATGTAACTTTTTATGCAATTTTTACTCATCAAATATTTGACTAAGGTCCTGTTATTCAGCCACATTGTTAATAGAAATCCATGAACTAGAATTTTTGTTCACATAAATATAATTTTTGATGGAACCTCTACAAGCCAAGCAAGCCCAAGTAAGTGGTTGTCATTTTAAATTACAAATAAGAGGATAAATATTCAACCAAGCATCAAACCAAAAATTTGTAAAATCCCCCTTATTGATTGATCGTGTGATATATGTATTGATCAATTGTAAACTCTTTGATACAAAGTTTTATGGTGTTAGTAAGACTTTATAATTTTTTTCCATCCATAGAACCTATATATTTTTGAAGTAGTAATTTTCTCCCACTCTTCATTTGATATTTGAATAATATCCAACCAACATTTTTCCCTAATGCCAAACTTATAAGTTAGCAATTTAGCAAGCTTGAAACTTTAATATTATTTCCTTTACAAACTCAAGCCCACTTTCAAAGAGAAAATCTAAACTTGTACTCACATCCTTTCCAAAAACAACTATATGGATTTTGTGAAATTTAAAAGTTATACCTTTAATACTCTCTTTATCTATCTATACATGTGTGTTTGTAGCCTTTCGACCAAGTTTAAAAGCTTAGCTTTCCAACCTACCATACAGAATTTTATTCTTTTGAAATTGAATTCCAAAACTCCGTTTTATTTTCTTTGTCAATCAAAGGGAAGCCCAAATATATTGATGATAATTTTGCATTGAAAACCTAAAGTGCTTACAAATAATCCATTGTAAACTTAGGGTAGTTTCAGTAAAAAGAATGTTAGCTTTTATATTATTAACTAGCAGTCCAATGGTCTTTTCATAGCATGATAGTACTAATTTAGACTCCATGACATCATTAATAGAGGGATGATCCAAATAAGTATCATCAAAAAGTTGGGATGATATGTGAAGAAACCATTTTTTGCCAACCTAAATGACATATTAGGCTTAGATAAAAAATTAATATAAGATAATATTTTGAAATATGTAGCGGTTAAGATTCTCTTGAGGTCATAACCAAATTTTTTTTATGTTTGCCATTTGGGCCCATGTAAACCTTGAAAAATGGTATTTTTTGTAATTTTAGTATTTTATTTTTTAGGGTCAATCTCATAAACTTTACCTAAAGCCAACATGTAACTGACTTTAAATACCCCCCTTCACCAATCATTTATTTATCGGTTGAGTGTAGTTTTTTATTCTCTTTGAGTGAATATATTTGGTGTTTATAAACACCCTATCATATATTGTGTTCTTTCTTTACATTGTGTATTTATTTTGACAAGTACTAGGTAAATGTTTGATTCCACTCACTTCTAGAAACTATTGTTAAATCTGACATGGTATCAGAGGGGATGTGAATATTTATTATTTGTTTACTTTTATTAGTGGTAGGTTTCTCTTCCAAATTCTTTTGAGGATAATTTTTGTAGAGGTTTGTGAAGAATATTTTTTAAAGTTGATGACATAATCTAAACCAAGGTTTTTATTAAAAAAAAAACCTAGTGAAATTGGATTGTGAGGGTCTCACTAGAACCACCAGATTTTCTCCAAGAGAAATATTCATAGACAGGTTCATTATTTTCTCTCATTGGCACTCATTGTTGATTTTTTTCTAATAAGATGGCCTGGTTTTAGGATTGAGTTTTTTATGTTTTTCCAAAACCTCATTTATTTATAATAGATTTTTCAAAAAAATGTTTCCTTTTCTCTTTCAAATTTTGATTGCCAATAGTAGCACTGATGAGAGGACTTGGTTGTTGCAAAAGAAAAAATATATATTTTTTTTTTATCCAAATACATGGTGCCAAAGAAGTCATTGGTTTTCTTGAGTGCTTAGCAAATACCTTCAATCCACTTGCCAAAGTTACAAAAATGATCTAGTAACATATTTTTGCTACTAAGGTGTGATAGGAGAACTTGATTGGTTGTGTTTGATAAAATATTTATGTAGGGAAAACTATGATAAATATGGATCAACCATTACTTTTTTGGATTTTTTGAAAAATTTTAAAGGGTTCATAGGTCAACACTTTTTTTCATTTCACTGCTAAGTATCTCAAATTTACATTTGAAAAATTTTACCTTTTCCTTCCAAAATTTGAAATTTGAATTTTAAAAATGGAATATTTAAAGTGATATTATAGTATTTGGTAGGAAGGTAGCTAATTGGCTATACATGTATCATTCTAATACAGGCTTGTGGCATGAGCGAGAAAAAGGGGGTTATGGTAATTTTGATTACTTTTTATTTTGTTCTCCTCCTTTTGTTCCCAATCATGGTTCTTTTTATGTGACATAATGTTTTACCTATAGCATTGATTTGGTAGGGTCATATGAATGCCAAGTGGTAGTCCATATAGATGGCATGGCATAAATCCTAAGATGATATGTGTCAATCTCTACAATAGAGTTGGTAGGTGAACATATCTAGAGGTGACATGTGGTAAAAATAAAAATATAAGAAAATATTTGGTTTGACTCCATACTTTTCTTACTTTAGCAAAATAAAATATAATAAATTGAATCTTAAATATATTTAGTTCTACATAGATTTGGAAACGTAAGTTATAAATACTTTTCTTTTGTTAAGAAACTAATATATTTTTACTAATATTTTTGCCTATTATACTCTAATATTAGAAACTCATAATTATAATTTGTAAAGGCTCACCCAAGAAAAGTTGAAGCAAAATTAGTAGATTAATTACGTTCATAAGATATATAGTTTACTAAACCACAAGTTTAATAGTGGTAATAAATACATCTTTTACTAAACTAAAGTAATAGAAAAACTTCAATGCCTTCATTTGAGGGTAATTGATTTTGATGATGATTCCCATTTTCTTAAATGGTTATTGACATCCAAACAAAATAGTAATTATATTGAGAGAGAGAGAGACATGAGTGGTCAACTTTTTGAATCTAACTTCATTATAAATTAATATCTTTGACATTAATATATAATTGTTTTTAAACTCGTTTGAGGCATATCCAACGACTGCTTCTAGAGAAATTTCTTGGGGTTTCTCTCCCTCCTAATCTTTAATAATATTATATAGCATAGCACTCTTCATAATTTTTCTATTTAGTAGACTTTGTAGGTTGTTGATCCTCCTACTATTCTAGTTGTGTTTTTCCCTATAATAGAGGTAGGTCTTGTCAACCCATAGCTGAGTGATGAATTGCATGCCATGTCCAGTGCCTACAATAAAAATGCTTGACCTATCATGCCAATGTGTCCCAATTAACATAATTTGCTTGCTTATATTATTATATTGATCTTGATGACACAATTAATCATGTATAGGATAGGGTAACACTTTATGGGAAGTTTGGCAATGGATACACATGCTTGCTGGTTGTGCCCGCTATAAGTGGATTACTGGAAAGACAAATGGAGGTTTAAACAAGTTATTTTCCACACATGAAAAATATAATGACTACATCTAAATTGCATGAGGATAAATATAATATATTACAGGGGCATCTCAAAGTAAGGAAAGAAAGGATGTTATATAAAAAGAAGAAAAATGGTAATTATTGCAAATGCTCAAGATGAATAGAAAGCAATAATTATAGAAATGGAAATATGCTTACTTGAATTACTTGAAAATTAGATAAGTGGATGTAAATCAAACTAGGATATGAGCATGATCTATTGATAATTGATAGGGGAGATTATCTAGTAAGCTAGTTTTTCTATTGTCTTTCCCTTAGTACTCATATGGATTTTCACCAATAGGTTTCATTTTTTCAATGTGTACAACCTATAGTTGGTCAATGCACATGACTAATTATAAGAAAATCATCTTCCACCAATACAAGGTGAAACCTAAAAATTATGTAGATCATAAAGTTGTCCTTGATTAATAGTCTTTTGTAGAGTCAAAGCTTATGATTATAAACCATAAGAGGAATGTTATCTTCTTATCTTGGCCATTTAAAAATTATATTTCTCCTAGTTAGAAGGTGGATCGATTAATCCCGTAAAATATAATCCCTAATATTCAATTGTTTAATTGACAATTGTGGATTAGTGGATTCTCATCTGACCAAAAAGTTCTTCACATATGTTGGCATTGATCATAATGAGTTACACAAAAATTTTCCAATAGAATTTTAGCTCTCCTTAACAAAGTTTCCTTCATAAGGCTTATTTTGACAAGCTTTTAAGATATTATAAAATTTAATTTATTGAACACATCACTATATCACATGATCAAATTTTGTCTTAAATTCACATTCCTCAATTCAAATTTAAGGGGCACTTTGCCTAATTGAGTGACAAGTCTCCTTTGGAGACTATAGCCAAGTAATCCACATAGTTTATGAGAATATTGAGGATCTACTTGAGAATAAATTTCTTCCTTTGGTTTAGAAATAGTAGTGGGTGGTTAGGATCTCTAAAAACTCTTCTTGATCATAGTTATAACTCATCATCATTAATAGTATTTCTAGAATAGGCTATATCCCATTGTCTCCTAATTATACATTGCTAATCCTCTTTACTATTAGTGTTTGATGTGTTGGGCTGATGTGCTTGAAAACCAATGCACCAATAAAAGTAAAACTTAATGATAAATTTTAAATATTGATGAACATGAACATACAACCAATACAAAATGATGAAGAATAAGAGCAAATGGACCAAGTCTTTTATATTAATGATAATCTCAAAGTGTATTAAAAATGTGTCCCCTGAGGGAGTTCAATGATGTGATACAATAATTACAATAAATCAAAAGGGCTCTATCCCTTTTTGAATGAATCTTGGCACACTTTGCAAGATATTCTCAGAATCAAAAGTGTTTGGAGTAGGCTTACATAACCATTGCTTAGGGCTTGATGCCAAATTCTTGCATTCCTTTTGTCCTTGCAAAAACTTGTAACTTGCACACAAGTAAAATATTTAATAGCATGTGTAGAGCCCTTTGATATGGGGCTCGTTGTAATGATAAAGAATACTGAAAATAAAACCGAATCAAATGCATGAACATAAATGTAAACTACTATAAAAAGCAAGAAATATGCTATGTTAAACCCATATTGAAAGAAGAAATTAAATAAACTAATATTTGCTAGAGGCCATCTCAAGGCAATATGGTCTTGCCTACGAGCCATCTCGAGTCAAGATGACCATTGTTCTGTGACTTTATTTTCTAGGCCAAGTCAAGGACGATATTTGGATTTGATATATGGTTTTATTTGTGGATTGATGCACTATGAGAGCAACTTAGGGGATCAAATAAATCACCAAAGTAAGATGTTTGATTCATGAAAAATGGTGCAAGCATGACCTTCAACCCTTGTAGCAATCCAATGGCATAGATTTTGGTGATGAAAGAGCTTTTGGGATTGAGAATGGTAGCACTTCATTCCTTGAACTCTATGTACTAAATTTGGTAGCACTTCATTACACAAATTTAGAGATTGAAGATCATACACAAGAAAAACTAGGGGTTCAAATTGCAAGTTAGCTAGGGTTTTGAGAATTGAGGGGGTAAGTGCCAATATATAGATTTCTTTAAAGAAATCTAATAATGGCACAAACCCTTTACATGAAAAAACAAAAAGGCAGTTTGCATTGAGAAAAGTGAATGCTTATCTTTAGAATTTTATTTAATTAATGAATGCATTCATTTTTTACTATTTTAGCTCATGCAATGTGTTAAATTATGATGCATCATGCATGGGTTTAATTGGTAGTTTTGACTGCCAGTTGTCCCACCTTATCTTTCATTTTTTTCTTTTGGCGTGGCCATATTGGTGGCAGATGATGAGGCCTAGAAATGCCTCATTATTACACTATGGTTGACATATAAAAACTGCCATAATATTAAATATGACAAAGTTAAAGTGCCAAATAGTGATTAGAATATGTTATTTGTTACATGTTTGCATGATTTTATGTTTGGAACATTATACCTCTGTTTTGACTATTTTCAACATTTTATGCACTATTTCAGTTGATTAGGTAGTAAATAAAACATGTATTGCAATTACATTCTGATGGCATGAATAGATTCCTCTCATCAAGAACTACAACTTTGCTTTTTGAAGCAAGTCAATCCGAGCTGTAGATAAAAAGTTATGAAGGTTACATCGTTCCTGCGCTCATTGTTCGTTCTTGCGCTCATTGTTCATGCCTTAGTCTTTTCTGGAGTTATTAACAGGTGCAAATCTGCGTTAAAGGGAACATTGGCGGATCTACTGGGAATGATCCAGAGTGAGTTAAGGTACCAAATTCATACCAATGGTACTTCATAATATAGAGAAAACATGACCCAAATTTGAAGGCATATGGACAAGTAACCTGGAAGTTATGGGGCCTGCAAAATGGTAGTTTCACACTTTTTGACAGCTGGAAATGCTGGTAAAAATCTGTGTTAAAGGCCAACTTGACAGCGATGCAGGGAGTAATTTATGAGGAATTAAGAGTTGAAAATTTAACCCAATGTTGTTCATATAACCAAGAACATGTGGACATAATTTGGTAAAAAATGGAGTTACGATGAACAAGTTATGAGCACTCCAAAAGGGCATCTGGGCATGTTTTGGCAGCTGGAAACAGCAGGTCACAGTCCATACAAATTCCAGCCACCTGTCACTTTGAAGGAAGGCATGGAATTTGTCAAATAAAGAAGAGGTAAATGCTTGGAAATAGTTGAGGGAGAATAGGCATGACTCTTTCTCCACCTGACAGCACTGCCACGTGATGCAAATGGAAGCAACAAGTCAAAAGGCTAAAATGCAGGAAATTTGGTAAAAGCAGGACACAATCATGCAAATTCCAGCCAGCTGTACATATATAGCAGGGCTTGGAATCAGTCACTCCAGCACATGCCACCAATGCAGAAGGGTGTACAAGATAAGGGAAAACAATCCAAATGGTCAACAACTTCCTCCCTATGCGTTTGGAGTGCAGATAAGCAATGAATTGTCACCTGCCTGTTATTCTGGCGCAGGAATAGGGAATAGCGCAGGAACAACCGAAAGTGGTCAAAAAGTGACAAATCAATGGAGGAAATTATTGGCAATTGACCAGGAGGTTGTCCCAACTCATCTTAACATGATTTCCTCAACAAATGCAGCCCAACAATGATGAATGGATAAAGTTTTGACAAAGCAAATTCCTGCATTCTAGGAAACAGTTATGCAATCAGTTGTAAATCCCTACAAATCAGTAACCAAGCATATCAGCATTATATTATAAATAATAAAGCTCCTATATGGTTGAGCATATAGATAGATAGGCAATAGAATACCAAAATTAGCATAGAGTGAAGTTTTTTTGTAGCAGAACAATAATTTGCAGGTTTTTCCTGCATTACTGTAATGCATTTTCAGATTGAATAAAAAGGTGCAATCTTCAGTTTTCAATTGGCATGTTGAGGTTGATGAGTAACAGCTAGATTCTCTTAGCATAACTCCTCACCTTCTTCTGGTTCTGGAAGCAAGGGCCACTTGCAGGCCAGAGGAAGGCAGTTTTTGATAGAATTTCTTGTTGAATTCTTGCTACAGCAGGTTAGCAAAATTCTGCCAGTTTTCATTTCTTTAGTAGTTTTCAATACAGATTTTAGTAGTGGACAACATTTCTTTGTATTTACAGCAATTCCTAGATATTTTGTCATTTTGCAGTTTTACAGTAATTATTGATTCAATTTTGCATTACACAGCAATTTCTAGATATCTTGTCATTTTGCAATTTGGCAGTTTTTGTTGATTCAGTATTGCAGTAGTTGAAATTCTATTTTGATATTCTCTAGTTGATTTACTTTCATGCAAGAGTGTGTGTGTTTTAAATTCTGCACTTTACTTTTCTGTCATTTCAATTTAGCAACATTTCATTTTTTGTCATTTTCAGATTCTGTAATTTCATTTCCTGCAATTTTATTTCTGCAAAAGTAAATAGGAGTTAATTTCAATTCTTAGGAGTTAGAGGTCACAACAAAACCCCCAAATGCTAACTGATCCATCAATAAAGCTTGTTTTTTGAATGAACTAATCTTTAACCTGTTGGAGCCTTCTTTCGTATATAGCCTTGGACACCGCCCTGGATTGACACACATAATGATTAAATGATGAATGAACAATGACACTCATCATTTTTGGTGCCGTTGTCGGGGATAGGTGTTGTTAGAAGAGGAAAGCAGTCCAATAATTGTTAGTGTGCTAAGTTGTGAACTTCAGAGTGAAATCTGAATGTAATAACTGGCATAATTAATAGTTGTTGGTAAATTCCATTTCGGTTCATTTAGAGAACAAGCAAGTATGAATAGGTTAAAGGATGTGAAAGCACGATGTCAAAGTATGAAAAATCCTTTGCCTACCACAGGAAGAAAAATTTCACAAGAGGTTGAAAGTATGTCAAAGTTGTCCAAATTTATGATTCCCAAAACTGTTGGAACTTTCAAAGAATTACAATCATCTATGTCCAGAACTGTAGGATCCTTTGAGAAATCATCACAAGGAGGAACAATCAATAGTTCAACACCTTTTTTCTTGACAAATCCATACAATCAGGACAGTTTAATAGGATATCTAATTGTGATTGGGAACCTATAAGGGTAGGCTCACAAGAGAATCTAGGGAGAGCCAGTAATGTGCTCCAACCTAGTGCAACTAGTACACCTGCCAAAACTTTTCAAAATCCCATCCAATTAGATCCTAATCAAAATGCTCCCATGAAGGTCATTTCACCTTCTATGTTACCGAATTTTAAGGGAGTTACATCTGAAGACCCTGATTTGTTTTTGTTTGAGTTTAAAATTGTGTGTCAAGCTCATGATTACACTAACGACAATCAAAAGCTCAAATTGTTTCCTTCCACTCTTAAAGAGTCAGCTCTACGATGGTTTATCACCTTAGCACCTGATTCAATTAGAACCTGGAATGAGATGGAAAATATATTTTTGGAGAGATACCAAGAATATTGTCAAGTCAAGAATCAAAACAATGAATTGCTTGAAATGAAACAAAAGGAAAATGAAATCTTAGAAGATTATGTAGACAGATTTTCTTTTGTTCATAAGAGATGTGGTAGTGTTGAACCTGAAATGTGCAAAATTATATTCTTAAGGGGACTACAAGATGAATTTCGGGATGCATTGGATATTTTAGGAAGAGGCGATGCAAATGCACTTGAAATCCAAGAAATCATTAAACTTTGCAAAAATTATTCTCATTCAAGGCATAGAAAACATAGAATTGGTAATGATAAACATGATTTGAAAGAATGCATGAAAGAGTTTGCTAAAGCTGATATTGTTGTACATCTTGATAAAATAGTAGATAAAAAGAGTAAATCTACTGAACCTTCAGTTATCTATTGTTCAAGATGTGAGCAACAACACTCTGTTCATGACTGTCCTTTGAACAAAACATTTATACCAGCTACATGTAGCATTTGTCAAAAAGGACATTCCACAAATCAATGTAGTTTATTGCCAGAACTCAAAAGTGTCTTTGAAAAACAGCCTCAACCTATGAAAAAACTCAATTTTGTAGGACAAGGACAAGGAGATAATTTTCTTAAGTTTCCATATCAGAATGCTTCTCAATTTCCTACACATTGGGGAAATAATCCTTGGTATATGCCATGGTATGCTTCAGGTCCACTTCAACAATGTTGGAGTCAACCACCATGGGCATATTCCCAAGAGTGGTCTCAACATGGATGGATGAAACAACAATGGAATCAACCACATCCACCATGGTTGCAACCAAAACTGCAAGGATATCAATGGGGACAACAACAAAAATTGCACAAAGGGCAGCAACATTATCAAACACAGAAATCAAATTTATTGCCCACTCATACCCATAGTTTCTCTCATGGACAACAACAACAAAATGAAAAACAACCTCTATTTTTAGCTCAACCTGTGGTCAGTCCAAACAATGTTAAACAGGTAACCCCTGTCTCTATGGCTAAATCAGAAAATACAACCATAATAAATGTTGGTGACTGTCATAAAAATCAGTTGTGTTTAGGAAAACCACTTCTTGAACATATTCCACTTACCAGTGTAGAAATAGGAGCTAAAATGAATGCACATAAAAACAAATCTGCACTTGAAACAAGAAGAAGAAAAAGAAAATCTCCCACAAAAAGAATCATATCTTGAACAGTTTGAAATATCAAAACTAACATCTTTGAAATCAGATTTGATAAGGGAATTAAAACATTTAAATGTTATAGTCCCTTTACTTCAAGCTATTAAAGATGTGCCAATCATTAATACAATTGTTCAAGAAATATGTTTTAACAAACCAAGAAAAAAGAAGAAAATATATCCTAAAAACATACAAGTCGGTGGTAAAAGAGTAAACTTGCTTGCAGGAAACCTTAGTCCACCTAAGTATGATTGTCTAGGATGCCCATGGTTTCATGAAACATATAAGGAAAATGAAATGGACATTTCAATTTTTGCCTCCATCATTGTAAAGGATAATGTAGAAGAGATGGATTCATCCAAACAATCTGTTTTTGATGAAAATGTTCAGAATGCAGATTTTAAAGATGAACCAATCACTGTTCAACAATTATTATGGAATGATGAAAAACAAAATTCTAAAAATTTGTCATCCATTCCAATACAAAACAATTTTCTTCACTTGTCACATGGATGTCATCATTTTTTCTCATCTTTTCCTTTCCATTTATCAAAGTTAATTCTTTTAAGAATTGTTTTTGGTAAACATACACAAATTTTCCATTCTTTTCCACCATATCATTGTTCTCTTAATTCATTAATGCATCATTCTCCAAGAACCAATTCAAAACATCTTGGTACAAAACAAACTGAAATGCAGCCAAAACAACCTTTGAACAACAATAGTTGGTTGACTAAAAACCAGGAAGTAAATTTGTTTGATGTATTGATCCAACATCCTAATGCTCTACTAACACTTTATGCATCTTTAGCAGTTGGCATTGAGTTGTTGCAGGTACAAAAAAATAGATTTCAGCAGTTGAATGCGGTTAATGAACTTTGGTTGGAAGCACTTCACCAAATAGAGTTCATTCAACAAAAATGGAAAATGTGGCATGATGATCACATTAAGAGCAACAAGGATGAACCAGAAGAGTTTGAGAATGGAGTTGTTCAACTTTCTTCAGTTGATGATTCAAGAAGGACATTAGTGGTGAATGGACATCTTTTACAGTTGTACCATAAACCACTCACAAAGAAGGAATTTGCTCAATCTTTCACACAGTCACATTTGCATATGATAGAAGAGGATTCCTCTTCTGACAAGGTTTCCAAATGATCATATTTTTTTTAGCCTTGAAAAAAAAATACGAAAAAAAAAGAAGGAAATAATCTTGTTTGGAAAAATTTAAAATGTGAAATTCCTTCAGGACAAGAAAAAAAAAAAAAAAAGGAAAAAAAAAAAGTTGAAAAAAAAATAGAAGTTGGTTGAAAACCAGAAATGGCAGCCTCTTCTGATAAAAAAAAATGAAAAAAAATGAAAAAAAAATGAATAATTCAGTAGTGAAAACCTTCTCGGAGGCGTTGTTGAGTTGGCTTGCATGAAAATCGGTTTTTCGGCATGCATTGCCTTGTTGATCCACCCATCATTGTTCTACCATTGTACAAATCTCACCTACTGCACCTATGTTGTTCTTATTTCAGAAAAAAAATCATCATCAGAAGCAGCTTGTAAGGTGGATGATAAATTTTCAGGACAGTAAGGTATGTGTTTCTTGCATTTAGTCATGGTAAGCATTTAGCATTTAGTATATGATAATCAATATTTGGCATAAACTATTCATACAATATTGGCAAGTTAAAAAAAATGGAACATGTTGTTCAAAATGTCAAGAAACACCCCCTTTTGCCCTTAGTTGCATGGGAAATTCAAAATTGTGAAAAACCTGATTTTGGGACAGATATGACAACCATTTTATCTTTATTAGTAGGGCAGATTTCAGAATAAAATGTCCCACCAATACCTCATAAATCTGAGAAGGACGAAATGCACCTGAAAATTTTGTTTTACTACTACTGCAATAAAACAACAACAGACAAAAAAAAATAGCATGGAAAAAGAATTTTTGATGTTATGGAAGGCTTATACACTCTAAATATGGGCCCACACTAGAATCTGCAGCTAAATTTTGCATAGGAGGCCATTTCAGCATGTTTTTGACACATCTTCAAATGACAGTCTCATTCCAAAACTTTAACAAATCTCATTCCAGAGCAAGCTTCAAAACGAGACAAATTATGCCAAAAATTCTTGAAAATGTTGCAGAACAATAGGGCACATTAGATATTAAGTT
Organism: Wollemia nobilis; assembly: GCA_028583015.1. Taxonomy (NCBI): domain Eukaryota; kingdom Viridiplantae; phylum Streptophyta; class Pinopsida; order Araucariales; family Araucariaceae; genus Wollemia; species Wollemia nobilis. The sequence continues at coordinate 1,154,605 of JAQPPZ010003077.1, forward strand.
TCTTAAAGTTCTACCACAAGTACAAAGGAAGAAAAGAAAAAAAAAAAAACAAAAAAAAAATGCAGGAACTACAATGCTTGGTGTAGTGCAGTAAGAAGAACTTTCTCGGGTAGTAGGTGGCAAAAGTATGTTGTTCATCTTACTAGGGCCTACTAGGATGCATGAGGGCATGCATCAGTTCAAGTTGGGGGAATGATGAGGCCTAGAAATGCCTCATTATTACACTATGGTTGACATATAAAAGCTACCATAATATTAAATATGACAAAGTTAAAGTGCCAAATAGTGATTAGAATATGTTATTTGTTACATGTTTGCATGATTTTATGTTTGGAACATTATACCTCTGTTTTGACTATTTTCAGCATTTTATGCATTGTTTCAGTTGATTAGGTAGTAAATAAAACATGTATTGCAATTACATTCTGATGGCATGAATAGATTCCTCTCATCAAGAACTACAACTTTGCTTTTTGAAGCAAGTCAATCCGAGCTATAGATAAAAAGTTATGAAGGTTACATCGTTCTGTGCTCATTGTTCATTCATGTGCTCATTGTTCATTCCTGCGCTCATTGTTCATGCCTTAGTCTTTTCGGAGTCATTAATGAGTGCAAATCTATGTTAAAGGGAACATTGGCGGATCTCACTAGGAATGATCCAGAGTGATTTAAGGTACCAAATTCATACCAATGGTACTTCATAATATAGAGAAAACATGACCCAAATTTGAAGGCATATGGATAAGTAACCTGGAAGTTATGGGGCCTGCAAAATGGTAGTTTCACACTTTTTGACAGCTGGAAATGTTGGTAAAAATCTATGTTAAAGGCCAACTTGACAGCGATGCAGGGAGTAATTTATGAGGAATTAAGAGTTGAAAATTTAACCCAATGTTTTTCATATAACCAAGAACACGTGGACATAATTTGGTAAAAAATGGAGTTACGATGAACAAGTTATGAGCACTCCAAAAGGGCATCTGGGCATGTTTTGGCAACTGGAAACAACAAGTCACAGTCCATACAAATTCCAACCACCTGTCACTTTGAAGGAAGGCATGGAATTTGTCAAATAAAGAAGAGGTAAATGCTTGGAAACAGTTGAGGGAGAATAGGCATGACTCTTTCTCCACCTGACAACACTGCCACGTGATGCAAATGGAAGCAACAAGTCAAAAGGCTAAAATGCAAGAAATTTGGTAAAAGCAGGACACAATCATGCAAATTCCAGCCAGCTGTACATATACAGCAGGGCTTGGAATCAGTCACTCCAGCACATGCCACCAATGCAGAAGGGTGTACAAGATAAGGTAAAACAATCCAAATGGTCAACAACTTCCTCCCTATGCGTTTGGAGTGCAGATAAGCAATGAATTGTCACCTGCCTGTTATTCAGTGCAAGAATAGGGAATAGCGCAGGAACAACCGAAAGTGGTCAAAAAGTGACAAATCAGTGGAGGAAATTATTGGCAATTGACCAGGAGGTTGTCCCAACTCATCTTAACGTGATTTCCTCAACAAATGCAGCCCAACAATGATGAATGGATAAAGTTTTGACAAAGCAAATTCCTGCATTCTAGGAAACAGTTATGTAATCAGTTGTAAATCCCTACAAATCAAGTAACCAAGCATATCAGCATTATATTATAAATAATAAAGCTCCTATATGGTTGAGCATATAGATAGATAGGCAATAGAATACAAAAATTAGCATAGAGTGAAGTTTTTTAGTAGCAGAACGATGAATTTGCAGGTTTTTCCTGCATTATCGTAATGCATTTTCAGATTGAATAAAAAGGTGCAATATTCAGTTTTAAATTGGCATGTTAAGGTTGATGAGTAACAACTAGATTCTCTTAGCATAACTCCTCACCTTCTTCTGGTTCTGGAAGCAAGGGCCACTTGTAGAATAGAAGAAGGCAGTTCCTGATAGAATTTCTTGCTGCAACAGGTTAGCAAAATTCTATCGAGTTTTCATTTCTTTAGTAGTTTTCAATACAGTTTTCAGTAGTGGACAACATTTTTTGTATTTACAGCAATTCCCAGATATTTTGTCATTTTGCAGTTTTACAGTAATTGTTGATTCAATTTTGCATTACACAGCAATTTCCAGATATCTTGTCATTTTGCAATTTGGCAGTTTTTGTTGATTCAGTATTGCAGTAGTTGAAATTCTATTTTGACATTCTCCAGTTGATTTACTTTCATGCAAGAGTGTGTGTGTTTTAAATTCTGCACTTTACTTTTCTGTCATTTCAATTTAGCAACATTTCATTTTCTGTCATTTTCAGATTCTGTAATTTCATTTCCTGCAATTTTATTTTTGCAAAAGTAAATAGGAGTTAATTTCAATTCTTAGGAGTTAGAGGTCACAACAAAACCCCCAAATGCTAACTGATCCATCAATAAAGCCTATTTTCTGAATGAACTAATCTTTAACCTGTTGGAGCCTTCTTTCGTATATAGCCTTGGACACCGCCCTGGATTGACACACATAATGATTAAATGATGAATGAACAACGACACTCATCAACGAGATGGCCCTGATTTTGAGGCCATATCGAGGTGAGACGGTCAAGATCTAGAGGTCATCTCAGGGTGAGATGGCCAAGGATGCAAAGAAAAATATCCCTATTTAAGTGGTGAAAACCACTATTTTAGCCTTGAGGCTACCTAAAGTGGGTCACATGGTCTAAAGGAGTCCATTTAGGTAGTCTCATCAATATGACATGTTTTAGGTGTCTAAAGATACCCCTTTTTGGGATGCATTATGTGAAAGCACAATGCAAAGGAAAAATAGATGACCTAAAGTCAAATTGATGGTTGCTGACGTACATTGATCTAATCAACGTAAGATGCCCTAATCATGGAAAAAGCATGTATTTTTGAATCATTGCTTTTGACAAGTTGAAGATCTTGATTTTGGTAAGCCTTTTGGTCGATGGGTAGAGCAACTTCACATGCCAACATTCTACTCATGATGGCTTTGGGAATATTGAATAGGCAATTTTGGTTGTCCTATTATGTGTATAGTTTGAATTTTTGCTTGTTATCTACCCCAAGCAAGAAGGACATGATTATTTTTGGCAATGATTCTAGGATAAATGTAATTTGCATGATTGAGTGTTCGATTATTGACTTGATTATAATTTTTTTAATTACATGACTACCCCTAAAATAATGAGCCAATAGAGGAGATTGAAAATGATGAAAATGTTGGAAATATTAGCATAATGAGTTGTCATTAATTTCAAAGGTGCATAGTCATTGATATCAAAAGGTTGATATCAAAATAAGGAAAGACAACGTTCATCTCAAAGCACTTGGGACAAAGTTCTAAGTAATAAAATAAAATGTTTGGAGACCTGAGTTCAAGACCATGGTTCAAAATAAGCAAGTTTAAATCACAAGTGACTAAGGCTTAAAAGAGATAATATTATAATATTATAATCTTGCAATATTTGGTACAAAAGGTAAGAAGCCCAAAGATTTAAAATATTATAATTAATTTAAAAATTTTGGTTCCAAAACCATGGAGGGCATAATAATATATGAAATATTCAAAGCACCGACATCTCCTTTAAATCTCCCAAGCGTATATAAAAAGGTGGATGAAATTCAATTTTTAATATAATGGATGTGCTAATGTTGGAGTGATTGATGTGAAATTAATTATGTCCTTTGTAATTTGGTCTTGGTCTCATGGGAGAAAAGACAAAGGGACAACACATGTTTCAAGGTAGAGTTTGTGAACAAGGAAGGGAGATAGAAAAGTGAAGTTATATCTGAGCAGCTAGCTCAGATGACAGGACCCTTGGTGCTAAGTTGTGGAAAAGAGTAAGTCTCGAGTTCAATACACAGTGAGGGCATCTTGGCAAAGGCTTTTGGTTTAAAATTTTTGCACTGTAGATCATGAATAATAAGGTGTGCATGAGGTTTAAGTTTTGTGTGGGCGGTTGGCCTAGTAGCAGCCCAAGTGGTGCCAAAGTACGGGCAGGTAGGAGGTGTTGAGGTTTATTCCCACCCATAGCGGTTGTGGTAAGAGAAAAATTTAATTTTTATTTTGTCTAAGGTTAAATCATTAGGAGGCATAAGTCATGTTTGGACATTGTGCGCACTATTTGACTTAGGGAGTCATAAGGGGAATAATTTTTTTATTTTGACAAATGTTTAGAAGAAAATAAAAAGGGGAAAATTACAATATTTTAAGGTGTTATTTTGATATGCAAAAGTGAGGAGTAATAAGGTGTAATTAGTGTTAATTAATTTGTATTTGTTATTTTTGATCTATTGTCTTGGAACTTTAGAAAGGATAAATAAGGTGTAATTTAAGTCTATTGATATTTTGTATTTTGGCACACCTTAGGAAAGAGAAGTTTGAAATTTTAGTCTTAAAATTCAAAGCTTTATCTTTACAAGACAAAAGAGAAATTATAGAGTATTTTTGAGCATATCTTTGAGCAGAGGTTTTATGATAATTTTGAAAAGAATATTGGCTAACCTCTTGAAGTGGCAATAAGGAAATTTATTTTGAAACAGGTTTTGAGGGTACTTCTTCATCAAAGCAAATTAAGAGGTATGGTGAAATCATTCCTTCTCTAAAGTGTTTGGTTGAGTGAAATATTTCTTAATTATAAGGTGGATAAATAAGGATTACATATGTGAATTTTTGGAAATATTTGAGCTAGGATTTGTGAATCAACTTGTGCATTATTGATTGGTGAAATTGGAAACACTTGTGTTAGGGTTTTTAAGAAATAATTGTGCAATTATTGTTGAAAGAATTAGTGAATAATTTGGGCATTGATGTGAGTGACATTAGACCAGTTTTGTGAATAAATTCATGCATTATTGTATTTGATCACTAAGAGTAAATTTGCAAGGAATAGAGATCAATTTTTGTGAAGAGAAGTTATACACTAGTTTGATTTGATTTGAAAGGCATTTGCAAGAGGTATATATTTAATTGGATGAATGCAATATTTGTAAATGTTAAGAATATATTGGGTATTTGATAATACATATCATTATCTATATTTTCCAGAGGTTAAACGAATTCCAAGTAGAATATGTCTGAATTGTCTAGTTAAAGAAAGTATTTCTGAAAGAGATATAAGCATTGTTTGTATGCAATATTTAAAAATATTTGAGCAGGTTTTGTGAGCTACATTAAGGTAGATTTGAGCAATTCTTATGAGAAGACTTAGGACAAAGTTGAGAATAGATCTATGAGAAGAATTGAAGCAAATTTGGGTAAATATAGAGAGCATGTTTGAGATATATTTGTGCTAACCTTTTAATTAGGTTTGGTGTAGATTTGGGTACATATAGATAGTAGTTTTGAGACAGATTTGTGCTAACCTTACAATGAGGTTTGGTGTAAATTTGGGAGTAGATAGAGAGCATGTTTGAGGCAGATTTGTGCATGTAATGTGTGCATATTTGGATATATTTGTGATCAGAGTTGGAGCAAATTTGTGCTAGCCTTGTAACAATATTTGGTGTAAATTTGAGGATATATCCACAAATCAGAGCAAATGGGATAGAGTTATCTTATAGAGAGAGATCCACAAACTAGAGCATAGGAGATAGAGTTCTCATGTGGAGAGAGATCCACAAACTAGAGTAGAAGGGATAGATTTTTTCTATGGAGAGATATCCATAAACCAAATAAAGGGGATAGAGTTCTCCTATGGAGAGAGATCCACAAACCAAAGAAAATGGAATAGAGTTCTCCTATTGAGAGAGATCCACAAACTAGAGAAAAGGGTATAGATTTATCCTATGGAGAGATATCCACAAACTAGAGTATTTAGGATTAAGATATCCTTTGGATAAAGATCCATAAACATTGTAATAGGGAATTGATTCCCAAGAGATTTTTTGAGAAAATTTAGAAGAAATATTTTCTTTGTGGACGTAACCCACATTGGGTGAACCATGTTAAATTTTTGTCTCTCATGTGTGTGATTATTTGTGCATTACTTTGTTATTGCTATTGATATTACAATTGATAACATTGGATAATATTATTTGGGAAAGAAAAGTAAAATTTGATCTTATACTGTTCACCCCCTCTCAACATAAGCTTATTTTCTTTAATTGGTATGAGAGTGGGTTCATTTAGAAACTTATAACAACTTGAAGGAATATATTACAGGAACACAGATGGCATCTCAAAATGGATCTTCAGCAAATAAGGCTCCATTGTTTGATGGGAATAATTATGTTTTTTGGAGTATGAGGATGAAGACTTACTTGATGGCACAAGGATATGAAACATGGCAATTTGTTGAGGATGGATTCATACCTACAACTACTCCTCCTATAGATAAGTATGGTAAGAAATTACATGTGAATAATGACAAGGCTATGAATTTATTTTTAAGTGGATTACATGAATCAAAATTTGTGAAAGTTATGCAATGCAAATCAGCAAAAGAGATATGGGACAAATTGAAGCAAAAATATGAAGGAGATAACAAGGTCAAGTTGGCAAAACTACAAACTCATAGAAGAAGGTTTGAAGAGTTGAATATGGAATATGAGGAATATATTGCTAAATACTTACTTCGTATTGATGAAGTTGTTAATACCATGCCTGGACTTGGATTTGAAATTGAGGACTCCAACATTGCTTAGAAATTATTAAGATCACTACCTATAAGGTATGATGCAAAGGTTTCAACTATAGAAGAGATGAAGGATATTGATAATTTGACTATGGATGAGTTACATTTAATTCTCACAGCTTATGATATGAGAACAAAAAATATCACAATTCCAAGAAAGAGGTAGCTTTCAAAGCTTCAAAGAAGACAAAATATAAGAAACTAGAATCAAGTGATGAGTCAAGTAGTAATGAAGAAGCTAACTATGTGAGAAGAAATAAGGACTCAAGAGAAAAATAAGATATAAAGACTATAAAATACTTTAATTATGGTGACTTTGGTCACTATGCATCTAATTATCCACAAGTTGGAAGTAGTAGCGATGAAGATAAATAGGATTATAAGTAAAAGGAAGAAAAACAATTTAGGCATGAAAAGAAAAATAGATATGGTAAAGGCAAGCACGAAAAGAATTTCTTTCAAAGGCACAAGAAGATTTTATGTGTTAAAAAGGCAAGCAGTGCTTCAAGTGATAGTGATGAAAGACTCTCAGATGGTGAAGAAGAAGAGATTCTATTTTTAGCAATAGAAGAGGAAGAAAATAATTCTATTGAAGATCAAGTAGAAGAGTATGAATATTCTCTTGAATACCAAGAAGAAGAGAAAGATTCATAAAAATAAGAAGGCACAGTTGATCTAGAAGAACTTATTATTGCTATCAGTGTTGGCAATGTTGGGTACTTTGGGTACATTGCCTTTGCTCAAATGTATAAGTTGTCATTGATGTCAAAAGGCATTTTTGTGTTGATATCAAAAGAGTGTGATGTCAAGAATATCTTGAGAAGCTTCTTTATGTTAAATGGTTTTTATTAAAACCATGGTGACAAGGCTAAAGGTTTTTCTTAAAACCATTTGGACTCATTAAGGGTTTTTATTAAAACCAAGCTTAACTTAATGCAAAGGTCCATGTTTATTATTAATAATTAAATTAACTCAAACCTTTGTCAAAGGTCCAAGTTTAATTTATTATTAATAAAATAATTATTATTATTATTTTAATTATTATTAAAGGGTCTTTCAACCCTTAAGCGACGGAAGAAACAAGAATTCTTTCGTCGATATGTTGCCATCGCTGGAGGAGCACTGACGTCAAACTGTTAAGGAAAAATGGCTATATAAGTGGGGATGATTTTCTAAAGTGAGCACCTCTGATTAATATTGATATCTGTGATTTGTGGTTACTCTGCATCTTTCGATTTACGCTTGGCATCTACGATTTGCACTTAATCTATTTCGTTCGATTTACGCTTGGCATCTACGATTTGCACTTGCTCTGTTTCGTTCGATTTTTACTTGGCATCTACGATTTGCACTTGCTCTGTTTCGTTCGATTTGCGCTTGGCATCTGTGATTTGCACTTGCTTTGTTTTGTTCGATTTGTGCTTGGTGTCTACGATTTGCATTTGCTCCTTATCTTTCGAACAGTGCTTGGTGTCTTCGAGTTGAGCTTGCTCTATGTCTTTGAATCTTCGATTGACGTCTTTGAAATCGTGCTTGGCATACTCGGATTTGAGCTTGGGTTGCATCCTTACCTTTTTGCTTGATGGCAGTGGATTGGCAATTGCTCCTGAACTGCGTTTTTTAGACTGTGTTGTGAGATGATTAATGTAAGCATTCAGTGACTTACGTTTTGGACAGCATTTACCAATTTGCATGTGGTTTGTGGAAGATGTTTTATGTTTTCCAGTTTCTTGGCGTCAAAGGAAGATAAAAGAGAGGGCAGCGCTGTACTATTTTGTTGGGCACTTGTGACCCAACGGTGGTGGCGTTTAAGCGAAAGCGCTAGAAGGCAGAGGTGCCGAGATCGATTCTCTTCGTTGGATTTTCTTTTGGTCGCGATGTGCAAAGGATAGTGGCTGTGAATGCGCGGGAGGTATAAGGTTAAGGTATCATATTTGTTTTGACATTGTTTTATTGATGTTTAATGTTTATGTGGAGTAATAAGGTGTAAAGAGGTTTTACTTTGTATGTATATTGTACTTTGGTGGTTTTTACTAAGTTGGAGAAATAAGGTGATTTTGGATCTTTATTATTGTGTATTATTGTATAGTTGCTAACTCTAATTAGTGGCAAATTGAGAGTTAGTGTTGTGATAGATTTTGAGTTCTCCTTCTTCATCAAAATAAAGGTATGGGCAACTTCTTCCATGTATGTTGTTTATGGTATATTTTTTGAAATTGAATTTGGAGTGAAAAGGTTGTCTACTAGGTATTTTTTGGTGTAAATCTTATTTTCTGGATATTGAAGATTGTTTATGCATTAAAGTCATTGTTGAATTTTTGGGTGAATGCATAATTCTGGTTGAGTAAGAGGAAGCATTTTTGCACTAGGGTTTATGTTAGTAAGTCTTGCTACTTGCATTGAGATGATGAAACCCTAGTTGTTGGTGAAAATAATATAAGTATCATTGTTGTATGATATATTGCATAGTTGGCAATTGTTGGGTTGTGTTTCATATTCTTGAGAAAAGCATACTACATCTATCTTATTCTTTTGAGTTTGAGATTGAGTTGAGATTGAGATTGGGAGTTACGTATAGAACATATTGGGTCTCTAACAATTCTCTTTATGTTTCTATGAGATTTGAGATTGATATTGGGAGTTAAGTATAGAACATATTGGGTCTCTAACAATTCTCTTTATGTTTATATGAGATTTGAGATTGATATTGGGAGTTAAGTATAGAAAATTTTGAGTCTCTAACAATTCTCTTTATGCTTTTATGAGGTTTATGAATCACATTGGGTCTCTAACAATTCTCTTTGTGGGTTCATGCTAAGCAAGTTTTTCTTGGTGAACTTACTGAGGTTTTGGACAGGTTTCAGTGGGGACTTGTAAGCAGGTTTTGGACAGGTTCTGGTGGGGACTTGAAAGCAGGTTTTGGACAAGTTCCAGTGGGGACTTATAAGCAGGTTTTAGACAGGTTCCAGTGGGGACTTGTGAGCAAATTTGGACAGGTCCTAGTAGAGGACTTGTGAGATGAGTTTTTGAGAGTTCTATAAGAGAACTTGAGGACAGAGGTGCATTGGTTCTTTGAGAAGAACCTGAGGACATATTTGGCAAGTCTTTGAGAAGGCTTGTGTGTAGAGGATTGATTCATTCAAAGAGTTGGACAGATCTGATAGACAGAGGAATACTTGTACTAGATCGACTGACTATATTTGGTACAGGTAGTTGAGTTGTTGTGGACGTGATCATAGAAGGTAGAGGTCTCTTAGGCTAAGCATTGAGGACAGGAGGTCTTCGGTGGAAAGGAGTTCCATGTGCTAGCAAGAGGTAGAGGCAGTTGATCTTCTGAGGGATCATTTCTAGAGTAGAGGGGAAGATATCTCCTTTGAGCAGAGGCTCATAAATTTAGATTGGGGGAAGGTATCTCCTTTGAGCAGAGGCTCATAAATTCAGATTGGGGGAAGGTGTCTCCTTTGGGCCGAGGCTCATAAACATTGTAATTGGGAAGGTTTCCCAAAGAAATTTGAGATAACTTTTAGAGAAAAGTTTTGTGGACGTAGCCTGAGCATTCGGGTGAACCACGTTAAAATTGGTGTCACTTTGTGGATGATATTGTGCATTGTTTTGATATTGCTTTGGGTATATTGCTTTACTATTTTGAAGTATAAAGGAATAAGTAAAAAGAGGTATTATACTGTTCACCCCCCCCTCTCAATATAAGCTTGTGTTCTTCAATCGGAGAGTTGAAAAGAGTTAGAAAGTAGAATTCAATACTGAAGGCTTAAGTTCAAGAACATGAGGAAATAAAATAAAAGCTTCTACAAGACCTCACAAACTCAAAAGATAAGGCAAGGAGATTCAAAGAAGTCATGGTTGAAAAGTTAGAGGTAAAAGAGTTAGAATGTGAAATATTAGAACATGAAGTGGTTTCTCTAAGGATGGAAGTGAAATATTCTAAGGACAAGCTGCACAGGTTTGGGAAAAGTTTAAAATATTTGAATAAAATTATCAATTCTCAAATAACTTCATTTATCAAAACATGACTTGGTTTTGAAGAAGGACAAGGGAAACAATAAGAAGGGTCAAGCTCAAGCTCAAAATAAAATAAAGTTTTAGAGGAAGAGGTTGAAGAAGAAACTAAGACCTATGCCGATAAGTTGAAGAATGGAATCTTCACTAAGAAATAAAACAATACACAAACAAGAAATAGGGATCATCACAGAGAAGGTAAATAAAGGACTAAGATACCAGAGGTTATTGGTACAAGAATATTTCTTCAAAGGGCATTGTTTTAAATGTAATTATTTTGGTTACAAAACTATGTATTGCAAGGTTCATGGAAAGAAGGAGTATGGCTTCACTAAGAGGAAATTCAACTCATTCAAATATGGATATTTCTTTCAAGGTTATTGCTACTCATGTAATAACTTTGGTCATAAAGTGATCCACTATAGGGTTCATGACAAAAATGATTATGGCTTCATAAAGAGGAACTTCAAGTTATTTGCACCTCCCAAGAGCTACAACATCATATGTTACAAGTGCAAAAAACTTGGGCATAAGGCCAAGTGGTGTAGAACAGAGTTTTCATAACTTCTAGAGTCAAGCAAGAATATGGACACTCAAAAGGATAAAAAATGTATGATTGCAAAGGTGTTGAAAAATAAGGTTGAAAAATAAAAAGAGCATTGTATGTTGGGAGTAGATTTACTCCCACCCCAAAATTAATCACCTCAAGGAGAGGAGGTAGGTAGGGAGTTGAGCTAAGATTCTTATATTTAGCCCCAAAGGAGTCCCTTTGACATTGATGTAAAATGGAGAGAGATTTGAATAATGGGGAGAACATTTAGTCATGGGAAGCAACTTCTCAGGGGGAGCAAAGTTGGAATTCAATGGTTGGAAAAGGAATTTTTAGAAAGGGTTGCCATCAATGGCAAAGGGGAAGATTGTTGGAAATATTAAGCATAATGAGTTGTCATTGATGTCAAAGGTGCATAGTATTTGATATCAAAAGGTTGATATAAAAAGAAGGCAAGACAAGGTTCATCTCAAAGCACTTGGGACAAAGTTATAAGTAATTAAATAAAAGGTTTGAAGACCCGAGTTCAAGACCATGGTTCAAAAGAAAGCAAGTTTAAATCACAAGTGACTAAGGCTTAAAAGATTTAATATTATAATATTTGGGACAAAATGTAAGAAGCCCAAAGATTTAAAATATTATAAGTAGTTTAAAACTTTTAGGTACCAAAACCATGGAGGGCATAATAATATATGAAATATTCAAAGCATCAACGTCTCATTTAAATCTCCCAAGCATATATAAAAAGGTGTATGAAATTAAAATTTTTATATAATTGATGTGCTAATGTTGGAGTGATTGATACAAAATTTGTGATGTCCTTTGTGATTCAGTCGTGGTATCATGGGAGAAAAGACAAAGGGATAACATATGTTTTGAGGTAGATTTCATGAACAAGGAAGGGAGACAGCGAAGTGAGGTTACATCTGAGCAGCTAGATCAGATGACAAGATCCCTAGTGCTAAGTTATGGTAGAGAGTAGGCCTTGAGTTCAAGACATAGTGAGGGAAGCTTGGTAAAGACTTTTGGTTTAAAATTTTTACACTGTAGATCGTGGATAATAAGGTGTCCATGAGGTTTGAGTGTTGTGTGGGCGGATGGCCTAGCGGCAGCCCAAGTGGCACCAAAGTGTGGGAAGGTAGGAGGTTTTGAGGTCGATTCCCACCTATGACAATCGTGGTAAGTGAAAAAATTAATTTTTATTTTGTTTAATGTTAAATCATTAGGAGACAAGTCATGTTTGGACATTGTGCAGACTATTTGACTAGGGAGTCATAAGGGGAATAATTTTTTTTTTATTTTGACAAATATTTAGAAGAAAATAAAAATGGGGAAATTGAAAACTTTTAAGGTGTTATTTTAATATGCAAAAGTGAGGAGTAATAAGGTGTAATTAGTGTTAATTAATTTGTATTTGTTATTGTTGATATATTGTCTTGGCACTTTAGAAAGGAGAAAGAAGATGTAATTTAAGTCTATTGATATTTTGTATATTGGCGCACCTTAGGAAAGAGAAGTTTGAAATTTTAGTCTTAAAATTCAAATATTTATATTTACAAGACAAAAGAGAAATTATCGAGTGTTTTTGAGCATATCTTTGAGGAAAGGTTTTGTGATTGTTTTGAAAAGAATATTGGCTAACCTCTTGAAGTGGCAAAATAAAAATTATTTTGAAAAATGTTTTGAGGGCACATCTTCATCAAATAAAATTAAGAGGTATGGTGAAATTATTCCTTCTCTAAGGTGTTTGGTTGAGTGAAATATTTCTGAATTATAAGGTGGAGAAATAAGGATTACATATGTGAATTGTTGGAAATATTTGAGCTAGGATTTGTGAAACAACTTGTGCATTATTGATTGGTGAAATTGGAAACACTTGTGTTAGGATTTTTAATAATAAATTATGCAATTATTGTTGAAAGAATTAGTGAAGAATTTGGGTATTGATGTGAGTGACATTAGACCAGTTTTGTGAAGAAATTTGTGCATTATTGTGTTTGATCATTGAGAGTAAATTTACAAGGAATAGAGACCAGTTTTTGTGAAGCGAAGTTATACACTAGTTTGATTTGATTTGAAAGGGATTTGCAAGAGGTAGATATTGGATTGGATGAATGCAATATTTGTGAATGTGAAGAACATATTGGGTATTTGATAATACATATCATTATCTATATGTTCCAGAGGTTAAATGAATTCTAAGTAGAATATGTCTAAATTGCCTAGTTGAAGAAAGTGTTTCTGAAAGAGATATAATAATTGTTTGTATGCAAGATTTGGGAATATTTGAGCAAGTTCTATGAGAAAAATTAAGACAGATTTGAGCAAGTCTTATGAGAAGACTTGGGATGGAGTTGAGAATAGATCTGTGAGAAGACTTGAATTAGATTTGGGTAGAGATAGAGAGCAGGTTTGAGACAGATTTGTGCTAACCTTGTAATGAGGTTTGGTGTATATTTGGGCAGATATAGAGAGCAGGTTTGAGATAAATTTGTGCTAACCTTGTAATGAGGTTTGGTGTAAATTTGGGTAGATATAGAGAGTAGGTTTGAGGTATATTTGTGCATGTAATATGTACATATTTGGACAAATTTATGAGCAAAGTTGGAGCAGATTTGTGCTAGCCTTGTAACTAGGTTTGGTGCATATTTGAGGTAGGATTTATGAGTAGAGTTGGAGCAAATTTTTGCTAGCCTTGTAACTAGGTTTGGTGCATATTTGAGGTAGGATTTATGAGTAGAGTTGGAGCAGATTTGTGCTAGCCTTGTGATGAGGTTTGGTGCATATTTGAGACATATTTGAGAGAAATATTTGGAGTAGATCAGATTAGAGGGGATAGAGTTCTCTTGTGGAGAGAGATCCACAAACTAGAGCAGAGGGGATAAATTTCTCCTGTGGAGAGAGATCCACAAATCAGAGCAAAGGGGATAGACTTATCCTATGGAGAGATATCCATAAACTAGAATAGGGGGGATAGAGTTCTCCTATAGAGAGAGATCCAAAAACTATAGCAAAGGGGATAGAGTTATCCTGTGGAGAGGGATCTACAAACTAGAGCAAAGGGTATAGAGTTATCCTTTGGAGAGAGATCTACAAACCAGAGCAAAGAGGATAAAGTTCTCCTATGGAGAGAGATCCATAAACCAGAGTAAAGGGGATTGATAGAGTTCTCCTGTGGAGAGAGATCCACAAACTAGAGTATTGAGGATTAAGATCTCCTTTGGACAGAGGTCCACAAACATTGTAATAGGGAATTTATTCCCAAGAGATTTTTTGAGAAAAATTATAAGAAATATTTTCTCCGTGGACGTAACCCACATTGGGTGAACCATGTTAAATTTGTGTCTCTCATGTATGTGATGATTTGTGCATTGCTTTGTTATTGCTATTGATATTGCAATTGATAACATTGGATAATATTTTTTGGAAAAGAAAAGTAAAATTTGATCTTATATTTTTCATCCCCCCTCTTATTATAAGCTTGTGTTCTTCACAAAACAACGTGTCACTTGACCAAGAGGACCTGATTTGAGTTTGACTGGGTGATGACAAAATTTTGAGGGTTTATCTCCTTATGACCTTGGTGATTGTGACCCATTTTTATTTTTTTGTAATTTTTTTTTGTTATGAGTGACCTTATGGTAATTGACTCATCCTACCAGATTACATGTATAACCAATCGCTGCAACCACCAGGTGACTAGAGTAAGTCACTAGATATGAGGTTCACTCAAGTTTTTTGAGTTGGTTTGATTAAAGAGGTTAAGTGTATTTTTAGCCTTTTGAATTGATTTTTCCAAATGGATGCCTCCTTTGGAACCTTTGAAATTGAAATGTGACCAAAGGGTTACTCACCTTTGGAGCCTTTTGAATTGAAATATGACCAAAGGGTTAGTCATATTTGGAGCCTTTTGATTTGATTTGACCAAAGGGGTTAGGTGCCTTGGGGACCTTTTGAATTGATTTGGCCAAAGGGATTAGGGTCCTTTGGAGCCTTTTGATTGAAATTGTGACCAAAGGGAGTTGGTTCCTTTAGTGCCTTCTTGAATTGATTGACCAAAGGGATTTGGGTACCTTTGGGGCCTTTGAATTATTTTGAAAAAAGGGATTAGGGGCCTTTGGAGCCTTTTGAATTGAAATGTGATTTTGATCTTATGGATGATAATCAAAACAAGTGTCCTTATGGTAATATACCCATCCTACCATATTGCATGGATAACTAGTGGCTACAATCACCAGGTAACTAGAGTAAATCACTAAATACAAGGTTCACTCAAGTTTTTTGAATTATTTTGACCAAAGGGGTTAAGTGCCTTTGAAGCCATTTGAATTGATTTGACCAAAGGGGTTAGGTGCCTTTGGAGCCTTTTGAATTATTTTTACCAAAGGGATTAGTTTTCTTTGGGTCATTTTGAATTGTTTTTACCAAAGGGGTTAAGTGCCTTTGGATCCTTTTGAATTGATTTGACCAAAGGGGTTAGGTACCTTTGGAGCCTTTTGAGTTATATTTGACCAAAGGGATTAGTTGCCTTGAGGGAATTTTGAATTAATTTTTACCAAAGGGATTTGGGTGCCTTTGGGGTATTTTGAATTAATTTTGACCAAAAGGGTTAATTGCCTTTCGGGCATTTTGAATTAATTTTGACCAAAGGGGTTAGATTCCTTTGGGGAATTTTGAGTTAGATTTGACCAAAGGTGTTAGTTGCCTTTGGAGCCTTTTAATTGAGTGGATGGAATCTACTCAAGTTTCCTTATAGTAATCTACCCATCCTACCGGATTGCATGGATAACCAATCACTGCAACCGCTGGGTGACTAGAGTATATCACTAGATATTAGGTTCACTTAAGTATCATTACTAGTGAATCAAAATGGATAAATGATTTATTGATTGATTTTTATGCAAGGAAAATGATTCAAAATTTGACAAAAGGATACAACCTTTTGAACCTAACAGTTTATGTATTGATTGATTTTTATCCAAGGCAAAGGGCACAACCTTTGACAAAAGGATGCAACCTTTTGAACCTAGTAGTTTATGTATTGATTTATGTTTTTGCAAGGCAAAGGGTTGAATCTTTTGAACCTAGCAATTGATGTATTGATTATTTTTTATGCAATGCAAAGGGCACAACATTTGAAAAAGTATGCAACCTTTTGAACCTAGCAATTGATGTATTGATTGATATTTATGCAAGGCAAAGGGTGCAACCTTCGACAAAAAGATACAACCTTTTGAACATAGTAGTTGATGTATTGATTGATGTTTATGCAAGGCAGAGGGTGTAACCTTTTGAAACTAGAAGTTGATATATTGATTGATGTTTATGCAATGCAACGGGCACAACCTTTAACAAAAGAACACAACCTTTTGAACCTAGAAGTTGATGTGTTGATTGGTTTTTAGACAAGGCAAAGGGTGAAACCTTTGATAAAAGGATGCAACCTTTTGAACTAGTAGTTGATGTATTGATTGATGATTATGCAAGGCAAAGGGTGCAACCTTTGACAAAAGGACACAACCTTTGAAAAAAGGATGCAACCTTTTGAACCTAGTAGTTTATGTGTTGATTAATATTTATGCAACGCAAAAGGGCTTGACATTTGATAAAAGGATGCAACCTTTTGAACCTAGTAGTTGATGTGTTGATTGATATTTATGCAAGGCAAAGGGTGTAACCTTTGATAAAATGATACAACCTTTTGAACTTAGTAGTTTATGTGTTGATTGATTGAATGTGAGGCAAAGGGTGCAACCATTTGAACCTAGCAATTAATTGATTATTATGTGATTGATTGGGGGAATATGTGATACCTTGAACACCCCCAAGTGGATTGATTCCTTGCTTGATTGATTATTGGGGGCTTGCTTGATTGATTATTGGAGGAATGTGTGATACCTTTGAACACCCCTAAATGAATTTATTGATTTCTTGATTGATTATTGGGGGAAGGTGTGATACTTTTGAACACCCCCAAGTAGATTTTTTATTATATGATTGATTGGGGGAATGTGTGATACCTTGAATGCCTCAAGTAGATTTAGTGGTTTATGTGATTGATTGTTTGATTGAGGGAAGGTGTGATACCTTGAATTCCCCAAGTTGGTTGATTGATTATTTCTTGATTATTGGGAGAAGATGCAAAACCTTGGCCACCCCATAATTGTTTGATGATTGTTTGATGTGATTGATGGGAAGGTGTGAGACCTTGAACCCTCCCCCTAGTTGGTGTTGATGATGATGCATGTAGGTAAGATGAATGATTTTTAGAGCTATTATGTATACATTGAACTAAGTATGTATGTGATGCACTAATGACATGATGATGCAAAATATAATTTTATTTTTATATGTGAAAACATAATGAATGAATCTAAGATGCAAAAAAATAACTAAGTGTAAACACCACTAAATGTATAAAAGTTATTTAATCAAAATGTTAACATTTTTATAAAATTCATACATTTGAAGACCAACCATATGTAATATGACACAATGTAAATGATGGATGGGGAATAGTAAGAGGTCATAAGGGAACAATGGGGTTTTTCATGAGACTCAAACACCCTAGTTGACCAATCAAAAGTTGTATATTGGTTATATATTATTCTAAATATAAAAATATACTAGGAATACCCAAATATTCATTATCCATGTGTGTGCATAGTGAATTCATTAATGTGACACATAAGATTACCCCATTGCCAAGTCTGCTCTTAAAGACCATTTTTGTAATTAGGATCATCTTATAGTCATCATTATCTTGATTTTGTACTTGGTTAGACTCAATTACTCTGTAATGAAAGACCTCAAAAGCTAGTGAGTCCTTATGTGCCATGTATGAGCATAGTTCAATGCTAGGGTCTTCAAGCTTTGGGAAGTTAGATTTTCAACCACTTGAATCTAGTCTTAATGATAATGAAACCCTATCCTTACTAATTGAATCCTCATTTATTATTATGTATTTGTAGAGAAAGTTAGAGCTTTGGGGAATCGAATTCTCAACCACTCAAATCGAGTCCTTATGATAATTTAGCCCTCATCCTTACTACTTATTTCATGATTGTTTTACTTTTATGATAGGAATTAGAGCTTTGGGAAATCAGGTTCTCAACCACTCGAACCGAGTCCTAATGAGAATGTTATCTTCATCCTTAATACTCTTTTTATTGTTTTTTTAATATTGAAGTGGTGAAACCCACTATTTGCATTGTTTATTTTATTTGAAGTGGAGAAATCCAAATTTTTATTGTGCTTTTGGATTATGCCCCTAATAGGAAAACAAAGGAAACATTTTGCTTAAGAGGTCATGGCTACTTCATAGTTTCATATTTCCTTGTACTAAATCAGTTTTAAATATGTGAAGATGTGTTTGGGATTTTGAGATATGCAAGTTACTGTCAAAGTAAGAACCTACCTTCAAAAATCAAGATAGCTTTCTAAAAAATATGAAAATAAAATAAGAAATTATTGATTGATCAAAAGACCCTATTGAACACCCTATAATAAGTTACTAGGTGAGGGAAATACACAAACACCTAGGACGAGGAATGTGGATGGAAGTGACGTGTTGGGTGTTTGTGTTTTCTTTATGAACTTTTGAAGACTAAGAGGTGTACATAAAATAGTCAATGGTCATATGAACATCAATGTTGATGGTCATTCGGTATATATCCTATATTACAAGGACCCCTTAATAACCAAAATATCACAAGAAAAAGTGCAAATGATGACATGATAAAAATGTTGGATTACAATTAATAACAATCATACAAGTGTGGTGCCATGTGTAGCAATGCAAGAATGACACAATCTAATGTAAGTGCAATGAATGAATATGCCTAATGCAACTAATCAATGAATGTGTAATGCAATGTTGATGTAAGCAATGCAATATTTTTGTGATTTTTTATTTTATATTGTTTTTGTCATTTTTTATTTTTTATTGTTTTTGATGTTTTTGTTATTTTATCATTTTTATGATTTTGTAATGTTATTTTTTTTTTGGGGTGGGAAGGTGTGATACCTTAGGTATACCTACATTATTTTTTGACTGGTGAGTGTGGGGAAGGTACGTTACCTTGAAAATATCTAATTTGTTCAATTGTTGGTGGTGTGGATGATGAGAGAGGTGCAATACCTTGAGCATCCTCGTTGTTATTCTGGTAGATGCCAAGGTCCTGATGAAATGAGATGAGTAGACTGTCTGTTTGGAGCTCATTTTGTTCTATCATATCTTGCACAAGATTCTTGAATGAGTAGCAAGTTTGAATATTATACCCATTCTTACGATGATAGAGGCAATGTAAATCCTCCCTATAACTTTTATCTCTTGTCCTATTCAGATCTGGTTATCAAACCTTAATTTATGGCCTTTGCCTCACACAATCAATAAAAGAGCGATGCCAATGACTCAGGAAATGGTGTATACTAGCAAGTAGAATTATGTTTTTGATTCATCCAATAATATTTTTGAGGTTGAGCATTATACTACGTAGGTGGAGGTTGGGCTTGATAATTGGGCTATTGAGGTTGTTGATGACTCAACCGTAGCTCGATGTTTATGAGTTAATTCAAGATTTGTTGTAGAATTGGAGTGTATTAGCACTTTAATTGTATCTCATCTTCACCTTAAAACTTGTCAAACTTAGACCCCTTAAAATGGGATGAATATGAGGGTGATAGAATTGATTAACGAATGGTTCGATGGTTGATTGCCATAATATTTGCCTTTCAAGGAAGTTAATATGATCAATCGGTGATTGGTAAGATTTTAGTAAAATCATGTTGGTTGCTCCTCTTGGATGTTGAAGATGTTAAGGTGGTAGATGGTGATGTTGTATTTGATACCTTTGATAATTTTGTGCATCAACCCTAGAGTGATTAACAACTTTTTTCCATGGCTATGCACAACCCCTTTGTCCTAATGTTGAGAGTGACTAATAGGTTTTCCATAAGTAGGTGGAACAGAAGCACAAAAAACTTGAGTGGATCATTCATCACAAGCAATAGAGAGGTGATTAAACTCAAAGGCTCTCAACACATGAGCAGAGGTGTGTTATGTATTATAATTTTTTCCAATGTATGTGTCCACATGCTCATATTCATGATTTATTTCAAGGGGTTCGACTCTGGTAGCTTAGTTAACCCCATTTTGGTGTAATGTGTGTTAGAAATATTGAGTTATCATTGATGTCAAAGGCAAAAATATCTTCAAGGATGAAATTTTGAGTTGCCATTAATGTTAAAGGATGAAATATTGAGTTGTCAAGGATGATATATGCTTTAATATTTAAATTAGAAATTTAAATATTAAAGTTATAAAAATATTATAGAGTTAAACCTTATAATATTTAAATATTATAAAGTAAAGTTTCAAAAATTAAAATGATCGTGCATGGGTCGACCTTTACAAAACAAAGAAAGATTAAATGTATATATAAGGTTGAAACTTAGTCAATAATGAATATTTTATGAAACATTTCAATTCAATAATTTGATTAAGTTGTGGTACAGTCATGTAGCAATAGACGACGTGACATTGCAACAGTGAAGATGTTGAGGCAGATTGGAGCTCAACAAAGACCACATCGTAGGAGGGTGACAGTGCGTCTGAGAAAGTGTTTGAGGCAGACGCTCGTTGGAGCTCAGTGAAGACCACATTGTAGGAGGGATATGGTATGATAAATAATGTTTTTAAGGTATATGCTCGTTGGAGCTTAGTCAAAGACCACATAATAGAAGGGTGACAATGTGATAGAGAAGGCAGTTGAGGTAGAAGCTCATTGGAGCTTAGGCGAAGGTCATATCATAGAAGGGCAGTGGCAGGGCATCCAGTTGGCATTATCTTGAGAAACGAAGACCACATTGCAGAAGGGAGAGGAAGGTACTTCTATGATGAAGGAATATTGATAGTTGAGAAGTTTAATTGAGACATAAGAATCATTTTCATATTACAGCAAAATACCTGAAGACTATGTTAACTAGATTTGACTGCCATAAAGAGAATGCTAGAATACATTTAAGTTGACGGGTATACAATCATATATGAATGGCTTCAAGTGCATAGAAGGACAACGAAGGTAGGTCTCATACAAAGAAAAATATAAATAATAGTAGCAATACGAATCATAGATTGAAAGTTTTTGAAAATAAAAGTGTGTCATTTGTAAGAGGTTAAGATACATTTGATACATCTGAAAGCACTTGGATATGGAAGCACAGACGCATCGGGTGCAATGCAAAAAAAATCAGATGTAACACTAATTCCTACGAATGAATAAAGAACAAGTGCATGAAAAGGGAAAGCAAAGCATGAATAAAATGAGATATAAAGCAAAAGCAAAGTGTAGCCTCTTTTCAAATCTTGGGCCTCGTCGGACTGAATGCTTGTCCCTTTCCTGGTGCTTTCAATGATGTAAAAGGTTTAAAATGATTGTGCCATGGTGTTTATAGTGGTGGATTGCATGAATATCTGTGTGGCGGCTTCTGGGGCAGACAACGCAAAATACTGTGGCGGCCATAAAAATCTAGACAGCCTGCCCAGATTCATGGCAGCTACCGATTCCACCATGTAAATTCAAAAAAAAAAAAAAAAGTGTAGCCTCTTTTATTATTTTTTCTTGAGATCAAGTTACAATACATCTCCACCATTTTTAGTGGCTAGGATCATTCGATACAATTGTTACACCAACGGATGGTACGCTTCCCTTCGAGATCTTCCGCGTGCCCACATTTGAAATAGGTGGGCCAAACGTCATCGCTTCTTGCATGAATGTGTCTATAGTTCCTTGCTACCCCTATGATGTCGAGATCCTATGTTTAAATAAACCACAAATGATTAATAGCACATGCGGATGGAGGGAAACATGCAATCCCCAAGGCCTCCGGTTAATGCATACATGAAATAATTAAAATAGTGGTCAAAAAATATCAAAATAAGATGAAAATTGAAAAAAAGAATGTAAAAATCATCATGAACACATTGCAAAAGGAATAGTCAAGAAATCTACTGTAGATTTCTAATCGCTCTAGGGTGGGATGATTAGGACTGTCATAAAATGCTTGAAAGTGACCTCCCAAATGTCCCATCTAGAGGCCTCCAAAACACCTGCCAACTTGGGGTTAGGCAAAATGGAGCATTTTGACACGACCTAGAAGGTCAGATTCTGTAGATTCTACCTCGATCACCCTATATCCGAAGGCACTCCCTGTATGTTAGTGAAAGCGTAAAACAATGAAAACACTGTCAAAACTTATCAGAATGGAATTAAATTTGAATAGAAGCATATAGGAATGACATAAAACAAGATGCAAAATAAATAGTAGAGAAATCAACTATATATTTACAATCACTCTGGGGTGGGGTGATTAGGACTACAACAGTGTGGGGGGCACCCGGGGGTAGGACGCCCATCATTTGGGGCTTGGTTTTGACACCAATCCACTTGGGATGGGTCCAAAATCTCCTAGGGGGTTGTGTCGACAAATTGGGTGTGGGATTGTGTCCAATTGTCCAGGTTTTGATTTTGGATTGTGCTCCTAATGTTCATAACATCCCTTCCAAAAGATAGATCAAGGATGTAGGAAGCACAATGGGGGTGAGGGTATAATTCGGCAGCACTCTGTTGCTCCAAACGCTCCTGCTCTATTCTCCTTTTGGGGTGAGAAGACTCACCATTTTATATACCTGAAGGTCTGCTTTGAATGTGCATGCAGAGACACCACTTGGCCATCATGCCTTGTCAGGGGAGAGGAGATTCCTCACTGATTAAGGGCTCCATGACTGCCTCTATGACAACCTCTTTGAGATTTGAAATGCTCACTCGCACTCCCATGCATTGAGGGTGGAGTTGAGTGGTGGATCTGGGCTGCCATTATTCAAGGTTTGACTTTTTGCCCATCAAACCTACTATTCGCCCCACCTTGGAGCGATTGTTGCTAATCGTCTTGGGGTGGGGAAAATAGCATTCTATTCACCCCAGGGTGGAACGAGTAAGGAGCAGGGTGCTTGAAAGGTGCCAAATTGACCTCTGACCTTACAAAACTACTTTGGGAGTGGTTAGGACCACTATTTAACCTCTCAGGGCTGCCCTAGGGGCTATGTTTGCCAATTTAGTCAGTGCTTGTAGCCACATGATTAGATTGGTGATATTTTGGTGTCTACAGATGCCCCTTTTTAGGATGCGCTGTGCGTGGCACAGTGCTGAGAAAAAATAGATAACCAAAGCACTTAATGATTAGGATTTTTCAATAACCTAACCAAATTTTGATACCCCAAGTATGGAAAGGGCATGCATTCTTGAATCCTTGCTTTTGATGAGCTAAGGAGCTTAATTCAAGTGTTAACCTTTTTCGGTGAGGTGTTACTTGATCTTGGACATTGTTCAGTCATGAATAGGCAAAGGGCACAACCTTTTGTCTGTGGGAACCTTGAGTTCATGATTCTAGAATGTGAAGTGTTTGATCAGCTTGTGATTATTGTTTGTTTGCTGCCCCAAGTAGGAGCGTGATTATCTTTGTCAATGATTCTTTGAATGCATGCCATTTCCTTTATTGGGTGTGTATTTGTTGATTGGTGACTAAGTGTGACTACCCCCTCAAGCAACGAATCGATGGTGGAATGACCGACATGAGAAAAATGACGATTCACTTGACCCAAGATGACTTTTTTAAGGGTGCCTTTAGTTTTTTTACGTTGAATGCTTATGCAGTTTCCCAAAAATCGAACATGTTTTTGGTGGGTTTTAACCCTTTTTTGTGTCGCCTTTTGGGGATGAAATTGTCAAAAATCCATCCTCCCATGGAGAGGTCCAGCTATGGTAGCGTTCTTAGGGAGTAGGATAGTGACAATTTGTGAGCCCAATGTCAGTTTTTTATGCCAAGAATCACAGGCGCAAAGGTGCCTTTGTTCGACAGTTTTATTGCTATTTTTTGGTGGGTTTAGACCCTTTTGTGATGCCTTGGGGTTGAAATTGTCAAAAATTCGTCCTCCCGTGGAGCGGTACGGCTATGTTAGCCTTCTTAGGGAGTAGTATAGTGACAATTTGTGACCCCAACATTAGTTTTGTATGCCAAGAATTGCAAGCACAAAGGTGCCTTTGTTCGACAGTTTTATTGTTGTTTTTTTGTGGGTTTTGACCCTTTTGTGATGCCTTGTGGGGATGAAATTGTTGAAAATCCGTCCTCCCGTGGAGTGGTCCAGTTATGGTAGCCTTCTTAGGGATTAGGATAGTGACAATTTATGACCCCAATTGCAGTTTTGTATGCCAAGAATCACAGGCGCAAAGGTGCCTTTTTTTAGCAGTTTTATTGTTGTTTTTTTTTTTTTTTGGTGGGTTTTGACCCTTTTTGTGATGCCTTTTGGGGATGAAATTGTCGAAAATCCGTCCTCCCGTGGAGCGGTCCGGCTATGGTAGCCTTCTTATGGAGTAGTATAGTGATAATTTGTAACCCCAACATCAGTTTTGGATGCCATGAATCGTAGGTGCAAAGGTGCCTTTGTTCGGTAGTTTTATTGCTATTTTTGGTGGGTTTTGACCCTTTTTGTGACGCCTTTTGGGGATGAAATTGTCAAAAATCCATCCTCCCGTGGAGCATTCCGGCTATGGTAGCCTTCTTAGGGAGTATGATAGTGACAATTTGTGAACCCAAAATCGAATTTGGATGCAATGAATCACAGGCGCAAAGGTGCCTTTGTTCGGCAGTTTTATTGCTATTTTTTGGTGCATTTGGGATGCAGTTTTGGTTGTTTTTTATTTTCTTCTCTATAATCGTCCCAGGGTGGGATGAATACTAGTTTTGTAATCATCCAAGGGTGATATGAGTGCTAACTAGAGTGCTCATCCCAGGGTGGAACGATTACAGGCCTAAGAGCCTATATAAGGGCCAAAACTAGGTTTTGGGCTCATTTGCAAATGTTTTTTCTGGCGATTTGGAGCTGTGAGGAGGAGGAGTTCAAGTTTTCGAAGCGAAGCGCTGTCGAATTTTTGCAGACACCATGAGTTCAAGGACCGTATCCTCGAGTGGTAGAGCTGAGGTGAGACCGATAGGTGCTCCTTCCTTCTACTTTTTTTGTTTTTATTTTGTTTTAAGTACAGTTTAAAATCGTAATTAAATTGTTTTGTATTTCATTTTTTTCATTTAGACTAGGATGAAAACCCTAGGTTAAACTGTTTTGTTTTGTTTTTGTATTTTGTTCATTTAGACTAGGATGAAAACCCTAGGTTAAAATTTTTTGTTTTGTTTTTGTATTTTGTTCGTTTAGACTAGGATTAAACTCTAGGTTAAACTTTTTTGTTATGTTTGCTTTTAGCCTAAGGTTAAAACCCTAGTAATTTTGTTGTTTTTTCTTTTTTTTTAAACTAAGGTTAAAACCCTAGGTTAAAATTTGTTTTGTTTTGTTTTTGGTATCTCGTTTTTCCATTTTAGACTAAGATTAAAAACCCTAGTTTAAAATTTGTTGTTTTTTTTGTTTAAACTAAGGTTAAAACCCTAGGTTAAAATTTGTTTTGTTTTGTTTTTTTGTATTTTGTTTGCATTTTAGACTAAGATTAAAAACCCTAGTTTAAAATTTGTATTTTTTGTGTTGTTTATTTATTTATTTTTAATGTTTTTGTTGTACATTTTTTATTATACAGTTAATTTGAATTATTTGTACTTTTGTTGTACAGTTTTGTGTTTTTTTTTTTATTTTACTTTGTTTTTTGTACTTTGTTGTACAGTTTTTCTATACATTTTTTGTCATCTGTACAGTTTATTTGAATGTTTTTGTTTAAATTAAGGTTGAAACTCTAATTTTTTTTTGTTGTTTTATTGTTTTGGTGTACACTGCTGTACATTTGTTTTGTTGTCATGTTTTAATGTTTTGTGGTGTTTTTGTTTTGCAAGTTGTGAAGAGTCGGTACGGTCAGTCGATGGTATTTTTTGATGCACGGGATGTGCTGACTGTGGCATACTGGGAGTGGCTTGATGTCCTTGAGCTCAAGCAGGTGATGCAGTTGGAGCCTATGGTGGGGGATTGGGCATATCTAACTACCCTAATCAATTTGTGGGATCCTCGCACCAACACCTTTCATCTCCCAATAGGGGAGATGACAGTGACTCTGGAGGACGTGTATCAAATTATATGGATTCTGATAGATGGGTTTCCCATCTAGATGACTCCTCGTGATCAACAGATGACAGTGCTAACACGGTGCTTTGGGCATGTGGTGAATATGGGGGTGGATGAGGTGGTGGACAGGGTAGAGGGGGATTGCCTGATTGGTAGGATTCTAGTGTGGTGGTGGTTTGAGAAGGGCATGTTGGGGGTGAGGCATGTGTTGCTTATGATCCTCATCTCCAACATGCTGCTTCCTGACTCTTCAGGTGCGAGGTTCCCTTGGAACCTTCTTAAGGTAGTGTTCAGGCTTGTGGAGTGTCCGACAGCAGTGCCACTTATTATGAGGTGGGGTCAGACACTACTGGCACAATTGTATGATGAGTTGTACGAGGTTCACTATCAAATGCAGAAGGGGATTGGGTGAAACTACTTGTTGCAGTGTTGGGGGTGGTAGCACATAGCTGTGGAGAGACCTCAGGGGTTGCCTTGGACCACTCGGGGGGAGATGGTGGACAGGGATATTGGCTATGCTACTCTATGGTGGAGGTCAGAGGAGTAGGGGCAGAGTCAGTAGTAGGCAGGTGTCATAGGGCACTATTCTGATGCCTTCTCGCATCTTTCTCTAGGGTAGGTGTTCTGGTGGCCATACCAAGACTGTCTAGCTTGGCCTAAGATTGAGGAGTGGCTCTGATGAGTGTGCAGGGGGAGGTGGCTGATCAGGTGGTATGGGACCGAGTAGGAGTACTTCTTGTATATCTGGGTGAATCGATAGTTTGGGGTGTGCCAAGGATTATTTGGTGAGCCCTTGATCTATCAGCGTTAGGGTGATGAGAGGACTCTGGCATGGTCAATCATTGAGCCACTGGGTGAGGAGTCAGATGTAGTGATTTATGTCCCCAACATGGATAATGTTAGGGTGACTATAGAGTACAACCAGTGGTGGACAATGCGGCGATGGCGGGGTGAGGGGCCTCAAGGAGGTCCAGATGCAACAGCAGTAGGCGGTGGGGTTACAGAGGCATCGAGGGAGGGTTGGGGGGCTCCACTCAATGATGCGTATATGGTGGAGGTAGATGACTTGACTGGGGATGACTTAGGGGTTTTGAAGCATCCAGATACATAGGACATCCTGGAGTAGTTGGTGCCAAAGTAGCATGTTGTCTCGGAGATGCCTATGCCTCAGGCAGTCCCAAGGGATATGGAGGCTAGGTTTCATGCTGAGATAGCACAATTGGATGACCTACTACAGAGATAGGATAAGGATCATAGTGTCGAGATGGATCATCTGTGGGCTCAGTTGGTGCAACAGGATGAAGCATTGGCTGCATACCATCGGTGGGATGTGGAGTGGGGTCGATTCCAGGTGGAGTTGGAGGCCAAGATTATCCGCCTTGGTGGACAGTTACTTGAGTCACTAGAGATGGATCTTCATGCCGAACGAGAGACAGTGAGACTAAGTTGTCTGCTTCCTCTCATCGCAGGCGGGTGGGTGAGGGTAGCGATAGGGGGCATGATGTGGGGGCTGGCAACAATCGCCTTGAGAGGTCCAATAGGACCCACACTACTGGGGGTAGTTCTAGTCACATCGATCCTACATGATCATGCTGGCCAACTCCCTAGGATTGGGGTTTTAAGTTTTTGAATTTTTTGTGAGGTCAGAGGACCGACTTATTGTAGCCTGTGGGCATTTTTGGCGATATATATACATGACTTTCTTTTTTATTATACGCTTGTCGTGATTTATTGTTACTTGTATGCACATTTATTGACATTGATGTATGCATATGTTATTATGAATGTGATTGTTTCTAATTATATGATGTATGCATATGGAATGGATGAAATGATTTGTAGATAACTTGGTGGTGTCACCATAGACCGTATAGGATTTATGGGTTTCTGTACTATGTGATTGCTTTATGGAGTGACTTTGCATGTGTGGATTTTTTTTGTTTTGTATTTTTTGATGGTGATGTAATAATGGAATGTGCTACAGTTGTGTTAAAATGTAGTTAAGGTTTTTTTGAGACTCAAATGTTTTAACTAGCTAGCCAAGACTGTACATTTATCTCATAATAATTTTGAACAAGGTATGAATTAGACTTGAGTTTGACCAAGTTATTTCACATCCCTGTGTGTGCAATTGAATTTGTTTATGTGGTAGTTGTCAGGATACCGCCAGTTCCAGATAGGCTATCAACCAAACCTATACTGAGGATCACCTAATTAGCTCCACTAACTCCTTTATTGTATTTAGTAATATTAATCTATAGTACAATCTAGGATACCATAAGCTAGCTCATCCACATGCAAACATTGATCTGTGCATAATTTAATGTGACAGATATATCGTCATGCGGGAGGTTTGCCACCAGTGACCAACAGGCTATCCACCAAACTAGTATTGAGGATCTCCTCATGACCTTTCAAATGCTGAGAGTTCCAATGATTCAAGTTTGACTCCCTTTTTTTCTTCACTTTTATTGGGATACTTGCTCGTATGTAGTGTAAAAATCACTATTTTTTTTGTTTTTTTTTGTTTTTTTTTCGTTTGAGCAAGGGATTGGAGTTTTGAGTGATGAGAATCATTGTTTCTTATGCTTTTTGATGTATGCACTGTGTGGGTTTTGATGTCAAAATTTGGATTTTGTGCTTTGAATTTTTGCAATTTTTTTGGATATTTGCAACTTTTTGAGAATTTGGGATGCTTGGGGAATTGGGTAGGGAAGATGCTTGTCCTTTTGCCAACTCTCAGCATTCTTGTGGTCATTCGCATAGGGGGATGAGTGAGATAACCTTTTCACTGTATGGTATCCTAGATTGCTTTGCAGGTTTCATATTTCATTCACACAACTTGGGAATTTTTTATGTGCTTTAACTTGTTTTCAGATGCAACGTAACAAGGTGTGATCCAAGTAAAACTCTACCTTTATAAAAAAAATTGTCTGACTTTGTATAGTTTTGGGCTAGAAATCTAAAGACAGCTAAATGAGAAAAACCCTAAATACATTAGGAGACAACTGACTATGATACGGTCAAAATGTGGATGGTGTTATTCTTACTGGATTATTTATAGAGTGGACAAATGTGGAAAATGATGGAATTGCCGAGTAATTATAGTCTATGGTGCATTTGACCTGTATGACCAAAAAATATGCAATGTATGTATGTGATGCCTAATGCAGCTTTATTTTTTGTGTTTTGATTTTTAAGATTATGCATGGACGTGAGATGTAAATTTTTTGTTATTTTTGATTATTTTATTGTTTTTGAAAATTTGTTATGATTAGTGGGTGAAGGAGCTCTAGCGATTTTTTCCTCTGAACTAGGGTTTCTAGAACTTCAAAAAATCTATGGTATCAGCTGGATTGCAAAAGTGCTTTCGGGGTACGATGGATCTGAAGGCTAGATTGGTGCCCCAGGAGGGTCCAATGAGGACTTCTTCGGATCCTTTCCTAGGGAGTAGCAGCTCATACATAGATTTGTTTAAAGAAAAATCTCCTCCAAAGAACAACGAAGCTCAAAAAATGGCATATAAAATGCTCTTCACGGCTGCTGGGAATAGGTCGATAGCACATCATGTGAATGGATGTTTACCGCAGGTCGAAACCAGGCCAAAAATTGTCATCAAGCCAAGTATGGTTGAAGAATCAGTCATTTACAGAGCTAATCATGATTTAATCTGCAAGTTCATGGGTATACGTCCTTCCCTAAATTTTTTGCACTCTTGGATCTACCAAAATTGGGAGCCTCACGGTGAGTATTCATTGTGGTTTATTAGCAATGGATATTTTATTGTTAGCTTTTCATCTTTGGCTGATAAAAATAGGGCTTTCGAGTCAGAGAAGAAAAATCATGGCCCGACAGGGCTATTTGTTCAACCATGGATAGTGGGATTCGATCCCCGAGTTGAACCTACTACTGTCCCAGTATGGATCTGACTATATGCTCTTCCAATGGAATTCTGGAGTGAGCAGGTGTTGGCAAGGATTGGCAATTCTATTGTAAGACATCTAGGTGTTTCCAGAGACACAATTGAAGGGAGCATGGCGGTGTATGCGAGAATATGTGTGGAGATGGATCTCAGCCAGCCTTTGCCAACAGAGATGGAAATTGAATTGGCAGGACTCTCCTGGATTCAACAACTGGACTATGAGGCCCTACCCTTTATATGTAGGGTTTGTCACAAACATGGACATTTGGCCCATTTTTGCCCTAATAATATGAATGCTAAAATGGAGGCCCCTTTAGGAATGCTAAACTTTCCTAAATAGGATAAGGCAACACTTAATAAAGATTCTAATAGCACCGTTCAAGGCCACGAAGCTCAGAGAGAGGGTTTTTAACAGCCCAAAAGAAAAAGACAAACAAAGAAAAAAGAGGGAAAGGAGCAATCCCATCTCAGACCTGCCAATAGGTATGAGATATTTAAGTCACTGGTTGATGAAGAGGAACAATTTATGGAGGGCATGGAGGGTAATAAGGAAATTTCTAATATTCCCATGCAACTCCCCCTCTCATCTCCTCCCGTCATACAGTAGGTAGTTGAACTCTGTGAGGTATCACATCCAGTGTATTCAGGGGCTTTAGTAGTGCATAACCAGGAGCAGACATTATCTCAGGATGTCAGCATGGGAATAGCAGAGAAGAACAAGGAAAGGCCAACTTTGGGGATAACCCAGGTAGAAAAAAGATCAAAAAATAGCAATTCTCAAGGAGTAGGTAGAAGATCCAATAAGGAGTTGCTAGCAGTCCAAGGAGACAAACTGATCATGGGAGGATCGGTGAGGCCAATAGACTCTTATTGCTCCCAGGGTAACCAATGATTATACAATCATGGAATGTGAGGGGTTTAAATAGCAGAACCCATCAATCTGCTATTTGAAGACTTTTAGAGAATCATAATACTAATTTTTTGCTTTTATAGGAGACTAAGATGTCATTAGATCTTATGTCCAAAACAGTCAACAAAATTTGGAGGGGTGCTGGTCATATGGATATGGCTGCCCAAGGTGCCTCAAGGGGGATTGTTACTCTGTGTAACTCTCTTGAATGGTCTGCAATAGAACATCTTGCCTGGAGGGGTGTTCTCACTTCTCTTTTTAGGAATAATGCCACTGCAGAACACGTTCTAATCACAAACTTTTATGGGTCTCAAAACCTAGATGGTCAGAGGCACCAGTGGAAGGTTGTGCATAACATGCGAACCTCAAGGGAAGATCTAGACTGGATTATAGCAGGGGACTTTAACGCTAAATTATCTTCTAGAGATCAGGAAGGGGGAACACCATTTTTGGACCCAGGGGACCGTTTCATGATTGCCCAAGTCCAGGCTTTGCACTTAGTGGACATTAAATGTCCTGGCATTAACTACACTTGGACTAATAAAATGTGGGAGCCACATAGCAGGAAGGTTAAGCTAGATCATTTTCTGGTTTTAGAGGAGGCATTTGTAAAATGGAATATAATTTTTTAGATTTTAGAAGGCCCAGTTTCATATCACTGTCCCATTCTGTTAGAAGGCATCACTAGGATGGGGCAGCATCACAAACCTTTCAGATTTGAGAATTTTTGGCTTCAAAAAGAAGAACTTCAGGAGAAAATTCCACAATGATGGGAAGAAGGCCGCCCAGCTTATGGGAGAGCAATGTTCAGAATCCACAAACAACTACAATATGTCAAAACTCAGTTGAAGTATTGGAGGCATGCTAATAAAACAGATTTCTAGGCCCAAAGAGCTCCATTGGTGGCCAGATGGGATGAGGTCCAAAAATAGTTCAGAGAAGGAGTAATTACAGACTAGCTCAAATCTGAGGATGATGCCCTGCGTACAGCGGTTGAGGACATTGACAACCAGGAGGAGACCTATTGGAAGTAGAGAGCAAGAACCACTTGGTTATTAGAATGGGATAGAAATACAAAATTCTTTCATCGGACTGCTTGTGCTCAAAGACAAATGAACAAGATGGAGGCCCTTCAAGATGAGAACGGTCATTCCTTTGATACACTTCCAGGTATGCATTCCCATGCTATGGATTATTTTTCTAAGCTTTTTAAGGAAAGTGTGGTACAAGATGTAGAGGCCCAAAATGAAGTTATTTATGTCATACCTGCTGTTATTTACGAGGATGAAAATCAGGCCCTCCTCAAACCGATTGATAGAGATGAATTGAAAGCTGTGGTTTTTGGAATGAGCACTGGTAAAACTCCAGGTCTAGACGGCTTCCCAATTGAGTTTTTTTAGGCTTTCTGGGACTACATAGAGGAATATGTAATGGTTGTTGTAGAAGAGTCCAGAGAAAATAAGAGAATGCTTAAAGCTATAAACCACACTTTCATTACCTTAATTCCAAAAGGGGAGGAGGGGGTTCTTATTTCAGATTATAGGCCTATTGCCTTATGTAATGTGTTGTACAAAATAATCACAAAGGTAATGGCTGAGCGCCTAAAAACTCTTCTTCACAACATTGTCTCCTCTGAGCAAGGGGGTTTTGTTGAGGGACAGCAGATTCTGGATGGGGTGGTTGTGGCCCAAGAAGCAATCCATTCAATGCACACTTCTGGTAATAAAGGGATGTTCATAAAACTGGACATGTCAAAGGCTTATGATAGGGTTGAATGGAGTTTCCTGGCTAAAATGATGGCAGCCTTTGGTTTCTCTTAGGACTGGATAGAGTGGGTCATGAGTTGTGTCTCTACCCCGACTTACTTTGTGCTAATCAAGGGCCTTCCTTCGCAACCATTTGGAGCTACTCGGGGACTATGCTAGGGGGATCCATGTTCTCCTTATATTTTTTTCATTTTTGCTAAAGGTCTTGGCATACTTTTCTTGATGAGAAGACAGCAAGGTAGATTATTGGGTATCAGGGTGGGTGACAAAGTTTTAACGCACCTGTAGTTTGTGGATGACACTGGTTTGGTGGGAGTGGCTAGCTTTAGGGAAGCAATAATGATTAGGGATACTCTTAATGTCTATCTTAGGGCTACTCAATAGGTCATTAATGACAAGAAATCCAAAGTGGTTTTTTTTAATCTGGAGCAAAGGCTTCAGAATAGAATTTTAGAAATCCTGGGACTCACAAGGACTTCTCTCCCAGTGGTTTACTTGGGGGTCCCTTTGCACTTTAAGAAGCTAAAATTAGACACATGGAGGAATCTGCTGGAGTGTATCAAGGACAGAATTAATCAATGGTATCACAAGTGGTTAAGTTATGGTGGCAGATTAACATTCTTACAGTCAGTCATTCAAGCCATGCCAATTTACAAATTCTCTATCCTGGCTGCCCCGATTACAATATGGAAAGAGTTGGACAGGATGGCTAGAAATTTTTTATGGGAAGGAGCAAAGGGAGAGAGTAAGTGGGCCTTAGTAGGCTAGGACAAAGTTACCTAGCCCAAGGTTAAATGAGGTCTGGGTTTGAGAAAATCTAAGCTGAATAATAAAGCTTTGGTTGGAAAGTTGTACTGGAGATGGATCTCCCAACCCACCTCTCTTTTCAGTAGAATCCTAACTAGAAAATACCTGGGACAGGCCAACCCAAATGATGTAGATCACAATTCCTTGTATGGTACTGGGTCCCTAGTTTGGAAGGCTCTCAAGTTAGGGTCTCAGGTTGTTAAATACTGCTTATTTTGGAAAGTGGGAAGAGGGGAGAAGGCTCGTTTTTGGACAGATTCTTGGGATCAGTTCCCACCCATCATTGTTGAATTTCTAGAATTACAGCTGATAAAAATAGCCATTGAAGCCAAGGTATGGATCCATATTGAAATTTATTTCACAACTACTCAGCTGGGGGAGTGTAAGTTTAAGCAGTTCAAGAAGTTGGATGAGTGGCCCATTTCAATCCCTTCGAATTTGACTCCCATCATGACTAAAATTTTGACAAAAATATTTCTTACAAGGGGAGACGTGGAGGATGAATTATCTTGGGGCTTTGGGAGTCTTGGCATCTATACAGTAAAGGATGGATATGACAGCATTCTCCCAAAGCCCCCCCTCATACTTTTTAGGTTGAGGACTGGAGGAAAATTTGGCACTCTAAAGGTCGGCCGAAAGTTAACTTTTTTGCCTTGCAGTGCATGCACAATGGAATCCTCACTTTTGATAATCTCATATCAAAAGGTATCATCGGCCCTTCTCAATGTGTACTATGCTACAAGAGCGAGGAAACTGCTGACCATTTGTTGTTGGTTGCCCTTTCACCCGATAGATTTGGCTGCATTGGTTTGCATACTTTAAAATTCAAGTAAGTGGTGACCTGAATCAGATGAATATCTGGGAAAAATGGCAGAAAGGTAGATTCAAATCTAAAGCTCTTCGTATTGGCTGGGAGCTTAGTTTAAGCTTTATCTAGTGGCAAGTATGGCTAGAAAGAAATGCCAAAATTTTTAGAGAAAATTTTACTGCTCTAGACGGGGTTTGGTAGACCATTTGGAGCAAGGTTATCGAAACTGTGGTTGTTCATGCTGAGGAGGAAGCTCAAATTGACATTGGAGCTATGGAAGAACGCGTTGAACTATAAGAGGGATAGGACAAAAATTGTTGGAAACCTCCCCCTAAAGGTTGGATTAAAATCAATACTGATGGAGCTGCAAAAGGCAATCCGGGTAGAGCCAAAATTGGAGTGGTGTGCCGAAACCATGTTGGGATTGTGCTCTATTGGGAATTGCAAGGCCTGGGAAGAACCACTAACAATGAAGCCGAAGCCATTGCCATAAAGTCTTCTTCTATTTGGGCAGTGAAACATGGCCACCGCAAGATTATTCTTGAATCAGACTCACAAATAATGGTTGGAGCTCTAGACTGCATGAGGAACTTTGATCTGAAAGCTTGGAGGTTGAGGGCTCTTGTTACCCAAATTAAAGAATTATGGAAGGAATTGGAGGACGTGATCCCAGTTTATGTGAGTAGATATTTGAACAAAGCGGCTGACTTTCTGGCTAAGATGGGTGCGGAAAAGGAGGTTGGAGTTCGGTTGCACAGTGACATGGATATTGAGGATGAGGTGATTAGACAGGGTCTTGAAAGGTCCTTGAGCTAATAACCTTCAAAAAAATAGAGTACGATGGGGGACCCCATGGCAGCTAGTTTTAGGTTCACAAAAATTGGCTTCGGTGATGTTCTTCCTTTACTATTGTATGACTGTGTCCTCTCGAACCTCGATTGGGAAGAGGCTCTTCCCACATTGTAATCGATCTGTCTTAATACAAAAAAAAAAAAATTCAAGAAAATTCATTATGATTGGTTTATCTCGAGTGGGTGCGGACCAAGTGATTCTTTCGGATCCTTGGAGGTTTTGACCAAAGGGATTATAGATACCTTTGGGGAATTTTTGGGTTTGACCAAGTGATTGTGGGAATCCTTTGAGCTTTTGGTTTGACCAAAGGGATTATGGGCACCTTTGGGGCATTTTGGGGTGACCAAGCGATTGCAGGAATCCTTGGAGCATTTGGTTTGACCAAAGGGATTATGGGCACCTTTGGGGCATTTTGGGGTGACCAAGCGATTGCGGGAATCCTTGGAGCGTTTGGTGTGACCAAAGGGATTATGGTTACCTTTGGGGCATTTTTGGGTTGACTAAGCGATTGTGGGAATCCTTGGAGCTTTTGGTGTGACCAAAGGGATTATGGTTACCATTGGGTCATTTTTGGGTTGACCAAGTGATTGTGGGAATCCTTGGAGCTTTTTGGGGTGACCAAATGGGTTATGGACACCTTTGGGGCATTTTGGGGTTGACCAAGCGATTGTGGGAATCCTTGGAGCTTTTTGGGGTGACCAAAGGGATTATGGTTACCTTTGGGGCATTTTTAGGTTGACCAAGTGATTGTGGGAATCCTTGGAGTTTTTTGGGGTGACCAAAGTGATTATGGATACCTTTGGGGCATTTTTGGGTTGACCAAGCGATTATGAGAATCCTTGGAGCTTTTTGGGGTGACCATGGCTCTTTTAAATGTGGAATGGCCTCAAATGACTGATGTTCAAGGGTTCTAGTTCCTTGATTTCATCAAGAGAGGCTAGTCGGTATGTTCCAGGTCCTATTTTATTGTCAATTACATAAGGACCTAACCAGTTTGCCATGAACTTGTCCCTTAAATGGGGCGACAAGTTAGAATTTTGTTGGTTCTCTTTTAAGACCAAGTCACCAACCTAAAAGTCCCTCAGGTGAACTTTCATATTGTATGTTTTCTTAAGTCGCTCTTGATAGATATGCAAATGCTCGAGAGCATTGATGCATCATTCATCGAGCAATGTAAGCTGGTCTAACCAGGTTTGTTGTGTAGCATCATCACCAATGAACTCTTGCATTGATATGTGCAGGGAAGGTATTTCCAACTCGAGAGGCATGATTGCCTCAGAGCCATACACCAACAAAAATGGAGTTGCCCCAATGGGTGTCCGAATGCTAGTGTGATAAGCCCAAAGAGCAAGTGGGATTTGAATGTGCTAATCCTTATGACTATCTATGATTGTATTTTTAAGGATGGCAACTAGCATTTTGTTTCACGCATCTGCTTGCCCATTTTCCTATGGATAATAGGGTGTTGAAAAAATGTACTGAATTTTATACTTGGTTGTCAAAGCACGCACATCTTTGTTCTTAAATGACATCTCATTATGCGAGATGATCTTGGATGGAATGCCAAAATGACATATGATGTTATGTAAAATAAACTTCACAATGTGGAGCCCAATCATAGAGATAATCGAAATTTCTTCCACCCGCTTGGTGAAGTACTCTGTGGTCGTTATGATGAATGTGTGATGGCTTGACGACGTAGGGGAGATCTTTTCAATTAGATCTAAGCCCCACTATGAAAATGGCCAAGCAAATTGGATCGGCTGTAAAGCATGAGAATGTACATGTGTCAAGTTAGCATGGTGTTGACACTTCGTGCACTTTCGCACATACGCACAATAATCTTGCTCTAAAGATGGCCAATAATAGCCCATGCAGAGAATGCACTTTGCGATGTCCATACCGCTGAAGTGACCACCACATGTACCATAATGCACTTGGGAAATTGCCTAAGTGGACTCTTGCTAGTCCAAGCAACGGAGGAGGATCCCTTCATAGCTCCAACGGTACAAAATGTCTCCTAGCAAGACATGTTTTGTCGCTTTCTGTTTGAATGATTTTTTTGTGGCATGCGAAAATCCAAGTGGGAGGCTACCTAACTTGAGATAGTCTCTTATGGGTGTGTACCAATCCTGATTATCAGAAACCTCGATGGTATGAACTACCAATCCCTCTTGGAGCTCATCCCTAGCAAAAGTTGAGTGGGAAAGAACCTGTAAGAATAGCGTTGTGTTGTTATTAAGAAGGGTTGGGGAGAACAAGGACCCCCAGTTGGCATGATTCAGACTATCACAAATTTGAGAGAACTTATCCTAAGACGGTTCAATCTGGATCAGGTGGATTCCTAGCGTTAGGTTAGAGCTTGCATGCTCCATCGTGGATTGTGATAATGTTTTGACTTGAATGGTTGTCATCTCACCATAAGGGTCTTGCAGGATTAGTGACCCCAAGGAGGCCATAGTGTCCGCAAAATGATTCAATGATCGAGGGAGTGCCTCGATGTCATACCATTTAAGCTTTGAAAAGAATTTATCCATAAGGGCTTTGTAGGCCTACAGAACTAGTAATTTGCATTGGAATACCCCTTTCACTTGGTTGACAATTAACAGTGAATCACCAAAGATGTTCAAGTGTTTGATGTTCATGGTGATGGCTATCTGAAGACCTATGAGCAAGGCTTTGTATTCGGTATTGTTATTGGTGCATGAGAAATCAAGTTTAAATGATAGAGGCATTGGAGCCCCTTGCGGTGTGAAGAATACGATTCCTGCGCCACCCCCTTGCTCACATTTAGAACCATCGAAGAATAAGGTTATGTCGGCCTGTGACTTAGGCTCATCAAAATTTGGTGATTCTGAGACATGGAAGACCCCATCATTAGGCAGCTCTACGGTCATAGGTTAATCATCTTCAATAGGAGCCTCTACTAATTTATTGGTGATGACTTGAACTTTGATGGACTTCTATCCAAAGAATTCGATGTCAAAATCTGTCAACAACATGATCCATTTTGTCGTGCGGCTACTATAATAAGTACAACTCATCTTGTACCACAATGGATTCTCCTTAGACACAACATACGTCGTATTTCTCAGCATGTAATGGCGTAGCTTTTTGGTGGCAAATACCACTGCTAAGCATAGCTTCTCAGCGTATGGATAGTTAAGTTCATAACTGACTAGGGTGCAGCTAAGATAATAATTAGCCTATTCTTTATGTAGTTCATTTTTTTGGGCTAGCATGGCGCCTAGTGCCACCTCAGTAGCTGAGATGTATAAGTAGAACGGTACTCCTGGTCTAGGTGGTGCCAATACTGGCGGTGAAGCCAAGTATTGTTTGATGTCATTGAAGGCTGACTAGCACTCGTCATCCCAGTAAAATGCTACCCCTTTGTGCAATAATTTATTCATGGGTCGACACTTTTCAGATAGCTACTCTATGAAGCGCTTGATCGATGTGACCTTTCCCTGAAAGCTTCTGAGCTGCTTGATGGTGGTTGGGGGAAGCATTTCAAGGATTGCCTTGACTTTATGTGGATCTACCTCAATGCCTCATTTTGAGACTATGACACCCAAGATTTTTCTAGATGTGACGCCAAATACATACTTCTTGGGGTTTAGCCTAACTTTGTGTTTGATGAGGGGATCGAGGATCTTGCTCAAGTCATCGAGATGATGTGGGCACAAAAGAGATTTGGCCAACAAATCATCCATATAATCTTCCAAATTTTTATGCATGTGATCATGGAAGATGTATGTCATAGCGCGTTGGTAGGTGGTGCCAGCATTTTTAAGGCCAAAGGGCATGACCTTATAACAAAATTTCCCCCAAGGCATCATGAACGCCGTTTTGAGTTGATCATCAGGATTGATATGAATCTGGTTGTATCTCGAGAAACCATCCATGAGAGAAAGCATTTCATGGCCTGCTGTAGCATCTACCAATGCATCGATGATGGGCAAGGGGAAATCATCCTTAGGACTCACTTTGTTTAAATCTTGAAAATCGGTGCATATGTGAATCCTCCCATTCGGCTTCTTGACGGGTACCATGTTGGACAGCCATGGTGGATAATCCATGCAGATAACAAACCATGCATCCGATAGCTTTTGTAGCTCGTCTTTGACCATTAAGGCTACTTTTGGGTGCATCTTACATAGTTTTTGCTTGACTGGCTTGACTGTTGAATCAAGCATTAGATTATGTGTGACTAGTTGCGGGTCTAGACCCGACATGTCTTTGTAGGACCATGCAAAAACCTCCTTCTTCTCTTTGAGAAGGACAATTTAATCTGATTTCTCTTCGAGGGATAGGCTTACCCCCAGCTTGATGATTTGCGGATTCATTGGGTCAGAGTTGATGTCTACGTTAGTCGTCCCTTCGACTGACATGTGGAACCCATCCTCCAACTGGTGTGGAGTTGGGATCAGGTGGATATCATTTCCTAAATTTAGATCTACATTTGGAATGTCGCATTCCTCTTCAACGTGGAAGATATCTTGAGTTGGTCCTGGGGTGAAATGAAGCATCTCACTACAAGGCCAGTACTCTGATGGAGATGGTGGCGAGTGAGCGCTATCCCAGTCTATGGCATCTAGGTTTAGATACAATGGTCATGCTAGATCTACTGGATTGCGAATTGGGGTGGTTAATTCAATGGATATCATATTGATGAAGTGAATTTGGTCTCCATTACCACGAGGGTGGTGACTCAGACATCCTTGGTGTTCTTTGTTCTCTGGATCTGGCTCTATGGGTATTGGCACAAATGGATCAGCCCTATGTGCGGATAGAAGGACAGGGTTTGCCCTTGGCACTGATGGCTCTATAGGGTCTCTAGGCGGAGGGTGCTATCTGTATGCCTGAAGTGGTGGATGCAGCACTTGGTCCAACTGTGCTTGGTTCAAATGCCACCTATGCCTTGGCCCCATGTTTAGTTGTTCAAACATGTCATCAATGTCCATGGGGTATTGCTACTACTACATATGGTTGAGATATGCCATCTCAGTCTCATCTTCATAATCTCTATCGAATATCCATAGGCCTTTGTTGGCTCTAAAAACTATTTGCGGCATGTTAGGCTCGTTCTGCTTGAGCAAGTTAATTTGGTCCCATCGGGGTTGTTCCACTCTCTGTGAGAGGACCTAATTCTCTTAAGGTGGCAATTGCTCGATTGGAGCATTCAAGGGGAACATCACCATGAAGTTCTCTTGATAGTCATCTATGGGTGTCACTTGTGAGTGATTGCTATTGGACTCGAAATGGTCTCAAGGTGCTACCTCAAACTCTGAATCATCTTTGGA
This sequence comes from Wollemia nobilis, assembly GCA_028583015.1. Classification (NCBI taxonomy): domain Eukaryota; kingdom Viridiplantae; phylum Streptophyta; class Pinopsida; order Araucariales; family Araucariaceae; genus Wollemia; species Wollemia nobilis. The sequence goes on from JAQPPZ010003077.1 coordinate 1,195,287, forward strand.
AGATCCTTCCTGACCTTGTTTATATCCCTCTTGGAGGCAAGTTCTTGAACTTTCCCCTTTCTCAATCAAAGGGAAAGTGGTTGTTGAGGCCCATAAGGTTGGTTTTTAACAATGGGAGATAATACCCTAATGTTTATGTTGTGTTAAGATTGGCATATGAATTTTGTGCCAACCCATCCTTGTTGCCTAGCCCTAGTCCTTGCATGTTTTCTACCAATATGTCAAGGGGCAGAGGGTTCTTGAACCCTACTCCTGATTTGTCATATGGCATCTGATATCTTGTCACATGCTCTTGGGCGTCTTCATCCCCTCTAAAGATTGTCAATTGAGGCATTTTGAAGTGTTCAGGGTATGGGGGTGTTGGCACTGAAGGATGCACAAGGTGACTGCGGAGCTGGCATAAAGTGGGCTTTTGGGGCCCAGAAGTCTTGGTCTCCAAAAACTCTAAGCACTCTAGCAACACTTTGTATGCATCAAAATATTTTATCTCTTCCTCCTTGGTTCGTTCTCATTGCGAATTGCGAGGAACTAGAGGCCTATGGAGGGGTAACTAGATAGCGCCCCCCCTACCTTGGTAGGGTGTTTTAGCCCACTCTTCTTCTTGCTCAAATTCCTCATAGGCTTCTTGAGGATTTCTTGGATGTGACCTATAAACGTGGGTGGGTTCCCAAGGAGGGTGCCCATCATTGGCTTTAGGGGTTGCCTCCCACTCAGGCCTCGAAGGCAACACTTGATAAGGTCATGGAGACCTGTCTTGCACCAAGGGGTTGGGCCTCTCATAAAGCTCCATCTTATGTGTATGAGGGGTTGGAATCCTCTCATGCACGGTGTTGTGGAGCAACTCATCTGTCTGATGTTGAATGCGCTCTTTGCTAAGGTGATACAGGTGCTCTAACTATTGTTGATCTTGCTCAAGCTATGTGATTTGCACTTGGTAGGTGGTATGTTTGGAAAATTCCAAGCTAATTTGTTCCACAGTCATAGGTTTAGGACGCCTATATGCCTCCCCTACATATCTATCTCAATCATGATGGTTCGAGATATTTATAGGTCACTTCCCTCTATCGAGGTTAGCGGCATTCACCCGAGGCTCTAGCCTTAGTAGGTGATCCTGATAAATAGTAGGTGCGGAGGTGCATTGCTCTCGTGCTGTGTATTTCTATTGAGGAATATAGTGGTTTTCCTCATGCTCTATCTCATATATGTGAAAGGGGCGGGTAGAGTTGGCTCACCCTATCTGAAGAGCCTTGCGCTCTAGATTTGGCCTATTGTTTCTGATGGTAATGAGGGGTAGAGGAGGGATGATATAATCATGTGCCCCCTCTTTATGCACCCTATGTTGTTCTAGCACTTCCTTGCATGGTGGCCACTCATAATGAGTGTCTAAGGGGGCCTTCCTATGTATGTACTCCTCCTAAAAGGGTCTGTGTTGAATGGGAGTGCCCCTCAAAGGGGTGCCTCTATAGTCCTGTTACGTCATGGTATGATGTGGACTATTTTGGGGGTCATCTACCAAGGTGGTATGACCAAGTTCTTGGAGCTATAACAAAGGCGACTTGTGCCTCCTTGTACACTTTTCACCACCTCTGCCCATGATTGGGCTTGGCTATGGGTGTACAACATGGTGGTGGTTCTCTAAAAGATATGTAGATTTTTATCTTCTTTTATGATTTTTTATGCTACACTAAACAAAAAAGACCACATAATCAAAGAAATGATTATCTCGTTTATAGATTAAAGGTGTGCCCTAAATCTGGTTTAATGTATTTTGATTTTTGTTGTGCAAAACCTTGTAATAAAAATTTTGTTGTACATGCAATATGAGGGCTCTTATGTCTCCCAAAATGGTCGCCCCTTCAATATACCACTGTCAGGCCATTATACTGAACCTCTCAATATACCTGCCCTTACGTGAGGGAAACTATTGGTATGCGAGAGCAAAACAGTACGTGGAACATAGGCGGTACGGAAGGGGAATCGCTCTATTTTTGATACCTACCATAGAAGACTTATCCTCATGCACTGGGAAGCACTCCAACTACACTTGGTCAACATTTTTCAGGATTTACATCTAGCAACAGTCGCGATCGAGGTTATGTATGTAAAATTCAAGCCAAGGTGGTGATGAAATCCACCGTTGGTCTTGATCAAGTGTTGGGGTTTTACGACCAACTCCTTGATGTTTATATTATCACGTGGTGTGTGTGGTTATTTTTACTTGTGCGAAGAAAGAAAACATGTAGTAAAATTTTCCATGCAAGCAAAGAAAACAAAAAAATCACAGAAACATAGACACAGAATTACAGAGAATGCTTAGAAAAACCTACCTCTTCTATGCCCACACCAGATGCCCTTGATTTTTTGCTCAAAAACTACATAAAGAGCTAATATTCCTGGGGTGGGATGAATAGCAGATCTATATTCATCACAGGGTAGGATGAATGCCTATTCATCCCTGGGTGGCACGAATTCCAGTTTGTATTCGTCATAGGGTGGCACGAGCAGCAATCCAGCACCTGAAGGATTAACACCTACAAGCAAAAACACAAAGTTTTGATCAAAAACTTGATCCCAATATTAGGTGATAGAGTCCGACCATGATCACCACTGAAAGCACTTGGATACGAAAGCACAGGTGCATCGGATGTGATGCAAACAAAAGCAGATGTAATGCTAAGTCCTATGAATGAACAAAGAACAAGTGCATGAAAAGGGAAATCGAAACATGAATGAAATGAGACATAAAGCAAAAGTAAATTCTAGCATATTTTATTAATTTTTCTTGAGATCAAGTTACAATATGTCTCCCCCATTTTCAGGGGCTAGGAGGGTTCGATACAATTGTTACACCAACGGATGGTACGCTTCCCTTCAGGATCTTCTGTGTGCCCACGTTTGAAATGGGTGAGCCAAACGTCATCGCTGCTTGCATGAATGCATCTGTAGTTCCTTGCTACCCCTCCAATGTTCAGATCATATGTTCAAAGAAATAGCAAACGATTAATAGCACATGCGGATGGAGGGAAACATGCAATCCCCAAGGCCTCCGGTTAATGCATACATGAAATAATTAAAATAATGGTCAAAACATATAAGAATAATATGAAACTTGAATAGAATCATGTAAACATCATCATGAACACACTGCAAAATGAAAAGTCGAGAAATTTGATGTAGATTTCTAATCACTCCGGGGTGGGACGATTAGGACTGTCATAAAATGCCCAAAAGAGACCTCCCAAATGTTCCATCTAGAGGCCTCCAAAACACCTACAAACTTAGGTTTAGGCAAAATGGGGCATTTTGAGATGACCCAGAAGGTCAGATTTTGAAGATTCTACCTTGATAACCCTCTATCTGAAGGCACTCCCTGTATGTTAGTGAAAGCGTAAAAAAATGAAAACATAGTCAAAAATTATCATAATAGAATGAAATTTGAATAGCAACATATAGGAATGACATAAAATAAGATGAAAAAAAAATATTAGAGAAATTAGTTGTAAAATTCTAATCGCTCTTGGGTGGGGCGATTAGGACTGCAGCAGTGAGAGGGGCGCCCAGGGGCAGTACGTCCGTCGTTTGGGGCTTGGTTTTGACACCAATCCACTTGGGATGGGTCCAAAACCTCCTAGGGGGTTGTGTTTGCAAATTGGGTGTGGTATTGTGGCTAATTTTCTTGGTTTTGGGTTTGGATTGCACTCCTAATGTTCACCAAATAACCTCCCTTCCAAAAGAGAGATCAAGGATGTAGGAAGCACAATGGGGGTGAGGGTATAATTCAGTAGCACTTCATTGCTCCAAATACTCTTGATCTATTCTCCTTTTGGGGTGAGAATACTCACCATTTTATATACCTGAAGGTCTGCTTTGAATGTGCATGCAGAGGCACCACTTGGCCATCATGCCTTGTTAGGGGAGAGGAGATTCCTCCATGATTAAGGGCTCCATGACTGCCTCTTTGAGATTTGAAATGCTCACTCACACTCCCATGCATTGAAGGTGGAGTTGAGTGGCAGATCTGGGCTGCCATTTGTCAAGGTTTGACTTTTTGCCCGTCAAACCTGCTATTTGCCCCACCCTAGAGCGATTGTTGCTAATCATCCCTGGGTGGGGCAAATAGCATTCTATTCACCCCAGGGTGGAACGAGTAAGGATCAGGGTGCTTGAAAGGTACAAAATTGACCTTTGACCTTCCAAAACTGCTTTGGGAGTGGTTAGGACCACTTTTTAACCTCTGGGGGCTGCCCTAGGGGCTATGTACGCCAATTCGGTCAGTGCTTGTAGCCACATGATCATATTGGTGATATTTTGGTGTCTACAACATCCATGTGGAGCTCATTCAGAGAAGGCTTGCAAAATAGAACAATCAAATTTAAATGGAAATAAACTTGCCTAGATAGAACAAAAATAGATGATGAAGGTTTTTGTGAGGCATATCAAAAGGAGCGTGATAGCATTACACAAAGGTCAAGCATTGTCAGATTGCAATATCTCTAGCGCAAGCCACTAGTATTTTTAGGCCACACACATATCGAGTGTCTAAGGAGTGATAAGGGTTTAAAGTGGTTGATTTGATATTTAAATCAAGAAGGGAAAAAAGAATTATTCACCAGATTTGAAAAGCACATGCAAGAAGATCATCATTATTAAGGTATATTTAGAGGGCACAAATTTGGAACAAGTCAAGGTGTCAAAGAATATTAAGTGCACATAT